>VZQC01014631.1:66393-154410 GCA_009823505.1 Rhizomys pruinosus | reverse complement strand
ACCAACATATTAAATTATCTCTTTAGAAGTCCATTAAGCCAGGTGTAGTACTACATGCCTTTAATCCCAGCACTCGGGAGGCAGAGGTAGGCGGATCTCTGTGAGTTCAAGGCCAGCCTGGTCTTCAGGGCTAGTTCTAGGCTAGCTGGGGTTACAGGGAGACCCTGTCTCAAAAAAAAAAAAAAAGAAGTCTCATAAAGAACCAAAGCTGGATACATGCAAATCCCTTCTTATTTTCCATTTCCCTCAACAAGGCTATAGGTGTCTTCTCTGTTTTTCCTTGGCTTCTTACATAAAATCTTCTGTATCTGTCTCTCAGCTTGCTATCCATCTTACTGATCAGCTGCTTAAGGCCAAAGTAAAGCCCTTTACTTTTAAGGATATAGCATCTAGCACACTCCTTCACTCATAATAGGAATTTATTTCTGTGAAGTAAATGTGTTTTTAAATATTAAGTATATTATTCCTTTTTAACTTGTTTATCTGGTCTAGATATGAACTATTCTTATTTTAATATAAAAGAACACCAAAATATCTTTTTTCTTTGTCATCCTTAAGGCATGAGCTTTAGAAAACAATATAAAATTATTTGGGGTTACTCTTAGAATTAATTATAATTTAGGATAAATTATACTTTTTATTTTATTGGTTTAAATCTTTTAAAAATATTTTATTATTTTTAACCACTTCAATCCAGTACAAGTATCATGTTTTCTACTAAACTTTGTAATATTTATGCCCATCCAGCCAAATGGGGCAGTTCCCCAAATACATCACCACAAAATAAAAACCTTAAAGTGGCCCTACAAGTTCAGGGGCAGGCTCCAGGCAATTAAATCTTTCAAGATAATCAGAAATGCACCACATAAGCCTTGAAAAAAGCCTGTCTATCTGCCCCAAAGATGTTCCACCTAGAGATCAAATATCCACACCTCCCACCACAAAACACAACCAAAGGCCTTGAATTCGATTTTACCTAGTATTAGCATAGCAACTCCTCTTTCTTTCTTAGTGCCATTTACTTGTATTTTTTTCTTTTTTACCCTCCTTTAACTTTGGGATAATACCTATCTTTAAAGGCAAGGTAAGTTTCTTGGAGATGAGAAAAAAAAATGAGTTTTGTTTCTTAATCCATTCGACTAGTCTCTGTCTCTTAGTTGGAGAATTCATTCCATTGATAGTTAGACCTGTTGTTGAATTGCTTCCAATAATTTTGATTTCTAGTACATTCTTATCCTAGGTTTTTATTTCCATAGTGGTAGTATCATTTGTTTTCTGGCGTTTATTGGTTATAGTCATCTCTACCCTCCACTCTTTGTATTGCTTGAAGTATTCTCTGCAGATAGGACTTATTGGAGAGGAATTCGTTCAACTCATTTATATCATGGAACATTTTCCTTTCTCCTTCCTTTATAATAGACATTTTTTGCTGGATAATGTACTATGGGTTGGCATCTGTAGTCTTTTAGAACCAGGAATATTTAAACCAGGCTCTTCTGGATTTCATCATCTGCATTGAGAAATTACCTGAAATTCTGATAGGATTTCCTCTGTAGGTAACTTGTTGCTTTTCTTTTGTAGCCCTCAGTATCCTTTCTTTGCTTTGAACATCTAGTATTTTTAGTATGGTATGGCATAGAGAATTTTTTTTTTACCTATTTCTTTTGTTAATTTTTTATATCATTCCAAAATATGCATGTATACACTCCACACATAAGTCAAAATTAAAAATTCTGAAAATAAACTACAGGTTGATTCCTAAACACACTTAGAGATTCACATTTTAACAGTAAATTTGCATGCAAGTATAAAATGAAATATAATAATGAAGTTGCTCAGTTTGCCTGCCAAGCGGGGCTTTGGTGTTAGCATCCACAAATGAGGGAGATCATTCGCCTTTTTTTTTTTTTTTTGGGACTGTTACTTCACTTAGTATGATTGCTTTGAGTTCCATCCATTTACCAGCAAAGCTCATGATGTCATCTTTCTTTACTGCTGCATAGAAATCCATTGTGTAGATATACCACATTTTTGTTAGCCAGTCATCAGTTGAGGGGCATTTGGGTTGGTTCCAGCTCTTTGCTATTGTGAGGAGAGCTGCAATAAACAGCTGTGCATGTATCTTGGCAGTAGGATGCATCTTGTGGGCATATACCCAAGAATGGTATGGCTGGGTCAGGTGGTAGGCTCATTTTGAGTTTTTTAAGGGTTCTCCACACTGCTTTCCACAGTGGTTGTACCAGTACATTCCTACCAGCAGTGGATGAGTGTTCCCCTTTCCTCACAACCTTTCCAGCATTTCGTATCTTTTGTTTTTTTGATCTTTTGATCTTGGCTAGTCTTATTGGAGTAAAATGGTACCTTAGTGTGGTTTTAATTTGCATTCCCTTAATTATTAATGATGTTGAACACATTTTAAGATGTTTCTCAGCCATCTTTACTTCCTTACTGGTGAAGTCTCTGTTCAGCTCTTCACTCCATCTTTTGAGTGGGTCATTTGTTTTCTTTTTTTTTTTTTTTTTTTTTTGTCTTTGAGAAACAGGGTCTCCTGTAGTCCCAAGTGTCCTGGAACTACTCTGTAGGCCAGGCTAGCCTTGGAATCACAAAGATCCACCGCCTCTGCCTCCCAAGTGTTAGGATTAAAGCGTGCACCACAAGCCTGGCACTTCTTGGTTTTTTAAGTAGGTTATATATTCTGGATGTTAATGCTTTGTCTGATGTATCATGGTGGAAGGTTTCCTCCCACTCTGTGGGTTTTCTCTCACTTCCTTGATTGTTTCCTTTGCTGTACAAAAGCTTTTGCGTTTGATGAGAGCTCCACTTGTCAGCCGTTGTCCTTATTTCCCATGCAGCTGTGTTTGATTTAAGAACTTCCTTTTCTTCCTACACCTATGTGTCTTTTAGGTTGCTGCTGACTTTTCTTCTTTTCTTCTATTGCCTTCAGGGTTTCAGGTTTAGGTTGGATCTTTGATCCACTTGGAGTTGATTTTTGTACAGGGTTGAGAGGTAGGGGTTTAAATTGTTCTTCTACAAATGGTGATCTAGTTTTGCCAGCACCGTTTGTTGAAGGTGCTGTTTTTCTTCCATTGAGCTTTTTGCCCCTTTGTCATATGAGGTGGCTTGACTGAAGTTATATGAGCTCAAGTTGGATCTTCAATTTTGTTCCATTGTCAATGTTTTTTTTTTTTTTTTTTTTTTTTTTTTTGCCAGTACCAGGGCTGTCTTATGACCTATAGCCCTGTAATACCAGCTTGAAGTCTGTAATGTAATCCCCCCAGTAGTACACTTTTCCCTCAGGGTTGCTTTAGCTATCAGGGTGGTCTTTTGTTTTTCCATATGCATTTAAGGATTTTTTTTCTAAGTCTGTGAAAAAGCTCATGGGGATTTTTTTTTTAATTTGTATTTATTTATTTATTTATTTGTAATTTTATTTCATTTCTGTATGTGTATCACTTGTTTGTACTGTCTGCATTGCAGGTCTGTGCACATCCGTTGTTGTGCAATGCCACGGAGGTCAGACAGAAGCGGCGTTCTCGGATTCCCCTGGAACTGGAGTCCCTGGATTGGAGTTTCAGGGGTTCTCAGCGGCCCTGTGGGTGCTGGGGACGAACCCCGGGTCCTCTGTAAGAGCATTCAGCGCTCTTAACAGCTTAGGCCATCTCTCTCCAGCCCGTCATGGGGATTTGATTGGGATTGATTGAATTTGGTATATTTAATTTGGGTAGAATGACATTTTTACTAATTAATTTTTCCACTTCCAGTAGCATGGGAGGTCTTTCCAATCTTTTGATGTCATTTTCAATCTCCTTTTCAGGGTTAAAATTTTTGTTTGTAGAGGTCTTTTGTGTCTTTGGTGAGGTTTCTTCCTCGGATTTTATTTTATTTTTTGAGGACTATGAGACTATTGTGATTGGGAAGGTCTCCTTATATTCCTTCTCCAGTTGCTTATTGTTGGTGTAAAGGAAGGCTACTGATTTTTCTAGGTTTATTTTGTATCCCACCACTTTACTGAAACTTTTGATTGTTTCTAAGAGTTTTCTGGTGGAGTTTTTAGCATCTCTTAGGTAAACTATCATATCATCTGCAAAAAGGGATAGTTTTACTTCCTCTTTTCCAATTAGTACTCCTTTAATTTCACTTTCTTGCCTTATTGCCCTAGCAAGCATTTCAAACACTATATTGAAGAGGAGTGACAATAGTGGACAGCCTTGTCCTATTCCTGCCTTTAAGAGGAATGCTTCCAAGTTTTTTCCATTTAGGATGATGTTGGCAGTGGGTTTCTTGTATATGGCTTTGATTACATTGAGGAATGATCCCTCCAGTCCAATTCCCTCTAAGACTTTAAGCATGAAGGGATACTGGATTTTGTTGAAAGCTTTTTCTGCATCAATTGAGATGACTGTGTGGTTTTTGTCTTTAAGTCCATTTATGTGTTTTATGATATTTATTGATTTACGTATGTTGAACCATCCCTGCATCTCCGATATGAATCCAACCTGGTCATGATGGATGATCTTTTTGATGTGGGTCTGTATGCGATTTGAAAGTATTTTGTTGAGAATTTTTGCATCTGTGTTCATCAAAGATATGCTTCTATAGTTTTCTTTCTTGTTTGTGTCTTTGCCTGGTTTTGGTATTAGCGTGATGCTGGCTTCGTAGAAGGAATTTGGGATATTTCCCTCTGTTTGTATCCTTCTGAAAAGTTTGAGTAGTAATGGTTGTAAGACCCTTCAATTTCCTCAAGTGTTATGGGTCTGTTTAAGCTGTCAATCTCTTCTTGGTTAAGCTTTGGCGAACCCCAGATTTCAGATATTCATCCATTTCTCTTAGGTTTTCAAATTTAGTAGAGTATAGGTTTTTGAAGTATTCTTGTATGTTTGTCTGGATCTTTTCTTTATCTGTTGTGATGTTTCCACTTTCACCAAAATGCTATTGATTTGGAGTTGCTCTTTCTTTCTTTTGATTAACTGGGCTAGAGGTCTGTCTATTTTGTTTTTATCTCTTCAAAGAACCAGATTTTGGATTCATTGATTTTTTTGTATTGTTTTCTTTGTTTCTATTTCATTGATTTCTGCTCTGATTTTTGTTATTTCTTCCTGTCTGTTGGGTTTAAGGTTCATTTGTTGTTGTCCTTCAAGTGCTTTTAGCTGCAGTGTTAGTTAGATCATTTACTTGTTCTATTTCTGGTTTTTTTTTTTTTTTAATTTGGATACTTAGGGCTATAAATTTCCCTCTTAGGACTGACTTTAATGTATTCCACAGGTTTTGGTGTTGTATTGTCATTTTCGTTTAGTTCCAGGAATGCTTTTATTTCATTCTTTATTTCTTCTTTGACCCTCTCATTGTTCAATTATGTGTTGTTTAGTCTCCATGTGTTCTTATAGTTAGTAGGGCTTACCCTGGTGTTAATATTGAGCTTTATTGCACTGTGGCCTGATAGAATGCATGGAATAATTTCAATCCTTTTGTATTTGTTGAGGTTTCTTTTAAATCTCAGTATGTGGTCAATTTTGGAGAATGTTCCATGGGGTGCTGAGTAGAAAGGATATTCTCTGGAGTTTGGATGTAATATTCTGTAGATATCTGTGAGTCCATTTGGTGTATTGTGTTGTTCAGTTTTGATGTCTCTCTGTTTATTTTTTGTCCTGTTGACCTGTCCAGATGGCTCAGTGGGGTATTGAAGTCCCCCACTATTAGCGTACTGGGATTAATCTGTGTCTTGAGGTCCTGAAGGATTGTGTTTATAAAGTTCAGTGCACAAGAGTTTGGTGCATAAATATTTAAAATTATGAGATCTTCTTGGTTAATTTTTCCATTGATAAGGATATAATGGCCTTCTTTGTCTTTTCTGATTAATTTTACTCTGAGGTCTATTTTTTTCTGATATTAGAATAGCCACTCCTGCTTGCTTTTTGGTACCATTTGCTTGGAATATTGTTTTCCATCCTTTCACTCTAAGGTGCTGTCTGTTCTTGACGGTGAGATGGGTTACTTGGAGGCAGCATATAGATGGATTCTGTTTTCTAATCCATTCTCCCAACCTATGTCTTTTGATTGGGGAGTTTAGACCATTAATATTTAAGGTTATTATTGAGAGATGTGTCTTGTTTCCTTTCAACTTATTTTTTCTGTTTGCATTCTTGGTCTAGGTATTTATTTACTCTGTTATGCTTTTGGTAATTTCTCTCTTGGGTTGCTTAAGGATAGTTGCTCCTTTCCTCTGTTTTTTTGAATTGCTTAGAGTATTTTCTGAAGTGTTGTTTTTTTTTTTTTTTTGACATGTGTTCTTTCATTTTGTTTATGTCCTGAAAGATTTTTCTTTCTCCTTGAAGTATGATTGACATTTTTGTTGGGTATAGTAATCTGGGTTGGCGTCTAAAGTCATTTAGTACTGGGAATAATTTGGTCCATGTTCTTCTGCCTTTCATGGCTTGCACTGAGAAGTCAGGTGTGATTCTGATGAGTTTCCCCTTATATGTAACTTGTTGTTTTTCTCTTGTGGCTTTCAGTATTTTGTCCTTGTTTTGAGCACCTAGTGTTTTAACTATGATATGATGTAGGGAATTTCTTTTCTGGTCTTGTCTATTTGGTGTTCTATGTGCTTCTTGCATTTCTATGGGTTTGTCTTTTGTCAGTTTGGGGAAGTTTTCTTCCATTATTCTGTTGAAGATCAATCCCATTCTCTTGGTATTCTTCTCCTTCTTCTATCCCTATGATGCAGAAGAGGTTTGGTCTTTTCATGGTGTCCCACATTTCCTGATTGTTCCACTCTTGTGGTTTTTTTTTTTTTAATTTTTCATAATCTTTACTTGAGGTTTCTAGCTGCACTGTGTTATCATGTAGGTCTGATATTCTTTTTTCTGCTTCTTCCATTCTGCTTCCAAGGCTTTTTCCCATCCTTTCCTGCTGATTGGATGAATGTTCAATTTCCTTTTTTATTTCATCCTGTGATTTCTTCAGTATTTCCAATTCCTTTTGGAGCTTTTCATTCTTTTCTTGTAGCTCCTTGCTTTGCTGGTCAGTTTCTTTTTTCCTTTCAGCCTGAGATCTTTTCAATGTTTCTACTTCCTTCCAGAGTTTGTCATTCTCTCCCTCTAGTTCTTTTTGGAGTTTGTATTTCTCTTCCTCTATTTCTTTTCAGAGTTTGTATTTCTCTTCCTCTAGTTCTTTTCTGAGTTTTTCAATCTCTCCTTTTAGTTCTATCTGGAGTTTATCATTCTTTCCTTCTAATTCCTTCATGAGTTTTTCATTTTCTCCCTTTAGTTCTCTAATTCGTTCTTTATAGTCTTTGAATATGTCTACAATTGTTCTTCTAAGGTCGGTATCTTGGTTCCCTTCCTGGGAGATCTCATTGTTCGGATCTTCTACAGGAGTGGTTGAGTTCGGTGGGGATTTATTTTGAGCTTTTCCCATATTGTTGTTTTTCCATTGTGTTTTTGGCATGTGTGTTTTTATTGTTTTTCCCCCTTTGTTTATTTGTTTGCCTTCTGTTGCTAATCTCAAATGTTAATATGGGGGAATGGTTGGTCACTCAGTTTGCTTCCTGTTGGTTTCTTCCTCAGTTTTGGCTATGCAGCCTCTAATCACTGACTCTGTTGTATCCTCCCAACAGCTCTAAAATGCAGTACCAGCAGTTTACACTTTCCACCTCAGCATCAGTCGCTTGAGCAGGGGTGGTGGTGGGTGGGGGGGTGTTGAATCCTTTGCACCTGTCCCCACCTGGGCAGCTGGGCACAGATGGTGTGTGCCCCTGACTGACCTTCTATCCACCCACGCAGTTCCTCTCTATGGTCCCAGCATTGGATGGTGCCTGGCGAAGTTGGCCGCCAACTGACTGCCTGCACAACACAGACTGGCCTTGGAGGCTGTGCACAGATAGTGTGTGCCTCTTGAGAATTTCTTTTCTGGCTCTGTCTGCTTGGAGTTTTATATGCTTCTAATATTTGTATAGGTATCTCTTGCTTTAATTTGGGAAAATTTTCCTCAAAAATGTTTTCTTGAAGACCTGGGCCATATCACCATCCTGTGAGTCCTCTTCTTTTCTATCCCAATTTGCAGGCTTGGTCCTTTGATAATATCTCACAGTTCCTAGTTATTCCATTCGTGTGTGTGTGTGTGTGTGTGTGTGTGTGTGTGTGTGTGTTTAATTTTACATAATCTTTACTTGATTTTTCCAATTCTTCCATATTGTCTTTCAATCTTGATATTCTATTCTACTTCATCCTTTCTATTCTACTTCATCCATTCTATTATTAAGAGTTTCTCCCATCCTTTCCAAGTTGTTTGTGGATGTTGCATTTCTTTTTTTCATTTCAGCTTGACTTTTCTTCAATATTTCTATATCTTTTGTAATTTAATTCCACAATTTATCATTGTCCTCTTTCATTTTATCCCTGTCTTCTTTTAGGTTCTGGACTTCCTTGTTCATAAGCTCCTTAAATTCTCTCAACTCCTTAATTTCTCTAATCATATTCATAGCTTGAGATCTGTATCCTGAGTTATATCTGAGGGATCTCTATTAGAGGCTACTTGAATAGGAGTTTTAGTGTTTGGTGGATATCCACCTGAGTCTTTCTTTTGTTGAGCTTTAGGATTTGGGTATCCTCTGTTGGGAGTCCTTCCAATGTGAAGCCTAGGTGCTTACTGAGCTGACACCAATGTTGGTTATATTCTTCAGGTGTTTGTTGACTTCCTAATTGATGCACAGGTGTGGACACTTGTAGGGTCCAAAATCTCTAGTCTATCCTAACACTGTACAGATCAAGACCTCTCACCCAACCAATCAACAGTTTGTCCAATGGAGTAAGGCACATAACGCCCAAGCTGGCTTAAGCCCCCCGCCCCAGGCCTGCAAAACCCACACCCTGAGGGCTCCAGGCATTCCCTGTCTTGTGGGCTGGAAGGTCACAAGGCTTCCCTTGCAATGCAGGTGGAGTCCCCCACATCTAAGTGGGGCGAACCTCAATCATCCACCTGGTGAGATGTACTCATGGAACCACCACCGTACATCACCTGTAATCTACCCACTAATCCTCTAGGGCCAGGTGCCAAGTTCTGTACCTGGGTTCAGTAGAAGAAAGGCTCAGTCAACACCAGGACTTTCCGTCTTGTCTCCTGATGCCTTTGGGCGATGTCTATAGCACTAAATTGTAGTCCCTAAGGATCCAAATGCCTCAGGAGCACCTCTGAAGCTTCCCAATGTGCTTGGGGTCCCCTAAGTCCTCTCCCCGACTTTGCCCTTAGCTTCTCAGAATACACCTGCTGCCTTGGGAGCTGCCATCTTGGAAAAATATATTTTTATTTATTGTGTTTAGGTTTATTGTCTGCATGCATATTAGTACACCTGCGTGTTGGAATGCCAGAGAAGGCCAGAAGAAGATATCAGATCCCCTGGAATCCCCTGGAGTTAATGGACTGTTGTTAGCAGACATGTGGGTGCTGGAAAATGAATCCTGGTCCTCTTCAAGAAGAGTCAGCAGTCTTACCTACTGAGCCATCTCTCCAGCCCTAGTTTAAATCTTTTAATATGCAAAATAATATTTCGAACACGGTTATAGTTTAGTCAGAAGAACGTTTGTGCACATAAACATGCATATATTACACCGAGAGAATAGGAGGCTAGATATTCATTTATGGTAATGGTAGTGCTTTTTAGGTAGAAAAACAATTTAGTCCATTATAAGCAGTTACAGAGTTAGTCATGGAGAGTAACAGGCCTGATGAGAGACTGGTCAACCAAAATGGAGATTTAATTTTAAACCAAGTACAAACTATCAAGTCATCTCAACTTGGCAGCTCATCTTTTGTAGAACTTCCAGGCAAAACCATACATCTTTACAATTTATTCATCTCAAAGTAAGAAGAAATACAATAAAAACTATTTCACAGAAACAGGGAAATATGGAAAATTGGGGTACTTTAACTGGGAGGGAGGAAAGGAAGGTTATATAGGGGGAGAGAGAAGAGATAAATAATGCATAGATGGTATGAAAAACCAGAGGGAAAAATATCATTTCAAAAGCCTAATGAAAAACAATCTCTCTCTCTCTCTCTCTCTCTCTCTCTCTCTCTCTCTCTCTCTCTCTCTGCCTGAAGGCTATATAATAAAAATCATGGTTCAAGGCAGGAGAAACCTTTTGAGTTGTTGATCAGGGTAGTCCAAAAGACTCCCAAAATAACAAAGGCTATTATTGCTTGATTACCTCCCAGAACTTGAAGGAATGACCCTATTGCTGAAGATAAAATGCATTTGAAACACAGGATTTGGAGCAATTGAGCTGGAACTGAACTGGAAGCCTCCTCTCTGAAGGTAGCTCTCATAGTTCTAAAGGATACTAAGCAAGATGCTAAGGGAGAAAATCAATGATCCAACATCAGATTTAAAGCCTAATAGGCACAACAATGATTGGTACAGCAAACATTACAGGTGAGGTGGCATTTTTATCTTTGTGGCAATCAACATCTATCTATTTGGATTTAAAGCCCTTTCAGTGTGAGGGAACTCATGTGTCGCACTGTAAAAATGGCCAAATACACATGGCTGGAGAGGTAATAAAGACTAGAGTAAACCCTATGTCTGTCATATCCCTAGACAAATGTAATTTCTTACTGTGTGCCATATATGTATCCTTCTATGTACAGATAATTATATCAGTCACCGCTCATCAATGAAGCTTCTTTTTCTGTAACAGATGAAGACTATTATAGAACCCTATAGCTGGCCACTCACAGAGAATAAGTGTATGTGAAATGCCTTGCCCTAAGAGACATCTACAATGGAATCTCTACACCTAAGGCTCATGGATAGAGAAAATACTAATGTACCTCTCAACTCTCGCCACTGAAATTTCCAAAAGCAACAGAGGGTGATGAACACAGAAGACAATACCAAGCCAAATACAGAGAATAAGTGACTGCAGAATGTGTACACCTGGGTAGGACTTAACCACCAGGGCTCAGGGATCATTGGTGAAGAAGGGGTGGAGAAACTATAAGAGCCAGGGGTGGTTCATGAACAAGGGAAGCAGAGGCTTTCAGGCCACTGGAAGCTTGCACCTGTGAACTTGTGGCAAGGCTGGCATTGAGCACAGGACACATGACAACTCAATTAGGTAAAAACTGTCATAGAGCTGGGGAAGTGGGGAGCGGGGCCCAACATTAGACAAGCCAATCACTGCTGGGTGAGGGAGAGTAGACCTTCTTTAAGGGAGATAGGCTGACTAGACTCTAGTGGATAAATTCACACTGTGAGGGACATCTGGGTACACAAACCTGACTCTTTTGGCCTTGAGAAAAATGCCTCAAGTCCTGTGGGTGGGCTATGGGGCGATGATATGGGGCTGGACTCTAAATATGATTAATATCTGTTGTATGAAATGGACAAAAATTTAGTAAAAACATACATTGAAAGAAAAAAGAAAGATTGAATTATAAATTGCTAACATTTCTTTCAGATTATTAGCATATCTGAGAATGGAGAGAAGCTATTTGGAATTATTAAGTATAATTTTCCATCTAAGTTATAATTTTGTAAAGTATTAGACTTACTGAAGGTGATAAATATTTTGTGTTAGTCTGATGTAAGCTTGTGTATTTTTGTTGTATAGATCAGGCTTGTAAAATACACTGATGTGCCAAGCAAGTGTCCTACCCAATTCCAAAACAGTAAACACTCTCACAGTGTTTGACTGTCTTAAATACAAACAGAATTAAAAATCTAGAGCAATTTAACCACTAGTTCTTAAAAGTTTGCAAATATTGCACCCAATTGTTTAATTTACTTGAGACAAGATTTACAAACTAATACAAATGAGATGGAAATAATTTTGTGGTTGCTTTAGAATATACCACAGCTTATATTGTTATAGAATGGAGTTTTTTTGGACTTTGGTCTCAAAGACAATATACCTATAGCAAGCTTCAAACACAATTATCCCATCTCAGCTTCCTGGCTGGTTCTTCTGGTGTGAACCAACATGCCAAGATAAAAATAGGAATGTCTTTACCATTTAGTTTGGTGGAAGATTTATCATTGTTTAACTATTTCTATGCTACTGACTTCCTTCCCTCCTTCCTTCCTTTGTCTCTTTTTCCCTTCCACTCTTCTCTTCTTTCTCCTTTTATTTATTTTGATCAAGATAAGTGATTAACTTATGCTAGATAGACCTTTGGCTTATAAATCCTGTTCTTGACTATACCATGGGTAATTATGTTTTTTTTCTATTGAAAGATAAAACAAAATTTCCTAGATATTTATGTTCACCTAGAGTTTTGTCTAGTGCATTTTAAGAGGGTACATGTTATTTGCCTTGGGGACTTAATTTTGACTGTTTGGATTCCTTCCTTTCTCACTTTCTACTCTGCATTCATGAGTCCTGAGATTCCTCAAGTGAACTATCTACATATGTATCTTCTTCTCAGAGTATGCCTCTGAAGGAACTCTAAACCTAGAGAATGTTAATGTACATTAAACAATAATTCTACCATTCAGCTAAGCTCAGCATTAATTATGCTAATTTGATAAATATTGTGAATCACTAGACAGAATCAATGAGGTTATAGATATGTGAAGCATAAGTAATTAAGTTTGGGCCTGGATTTAGAAAATGAGAAAAAGTTCATGTGCATCAAGTCTTGAGTTAAGAATAAGGAATGGAACAACTGGAGCTGTTTTGAGAATTATGTGTAGTCTGGTATGGTAAAGGAAAGGGGCTGTTGATACTGGGGACATGTTGAAAAAGGCTGTCTATGCAGAACAAACTTGCTTGATTTATTCTTTGAGGCATAAAACTATAGGTACAAATGCAAGTCAAAAAGGCAAAGAATGAAGTGTGCTAGGACATGATGTGAAATACAACAAATTAAGAGGCTATTTCTATAGTTGGGGACAATAAACAGGTCTTCAGCTAGTACAATGGCTATTTAAACTAGAAAGAGGGCTGGAGGGATGGCCTAGCGGTTAAGAGCGCCGACTGCTCTTACAGAGGACCCGGGTTCAATCCCCAGCACCCACATGGTGGCCGAGAACCATCTGAGGCTCCAATTCCAGGAGAACTCCAGTTCCAGGGGAATCCAAAACCCTCTTCTGACCTCTGCGGCATTGCACGACATGGGTGCACAGACCTGCATGCAGACAGTACATTCATACACAAACAGAAATAAATAAAAAATTAAAAAAATTTAAACTAGAAAGAACTTCTTGATGGTAGAGGTGTTTTACTTAAAGAAATAAAAGTATTAGAAATAAATAGAAGAGAAGAGAAGAGTCTACGATGGTCTTAGAGTTTCCATGTTAAACAAATATTTGGATAGTAATGTTTTCATTCCAAGATGCAGAATTTAAGAGAAAGTGAACTGATAGTAAATTTAATTTTGGACACAATATTTACAAGCATAGTAAATTAAAGGCAGCAGAGTAGGTGGACCCTGTGTATGTAAGGCCCCTTTGGCTGTTTCCAGCTGTGCTTGCTCCTCAGACAGGAGATTGTACTCACCTGGAGTCTAGTTCCCAGCCTTTAGGATCCCCCAAAGTCCTTTGCTTAGATGATCTCAAACATACTTTAGGGCCTGTAAGACATTTTATAAGTCTCCCCTCCCAAAATGATCCTTATATTCTTGTCACACATTTCTATACCTGGCAGAGAACAGCTAATGGATAATTATGTGCTTGGGGCTTGAAGGAGAGGACTTGGGCATGATTCTAACTTGCCTCTTCAGGACATGTTACAAGTCGATGGTAAAAGACAAAAGCAGGTAGCCCATAGAAAGAAGGTCAGGAGCAAGTGCTTGATGGGCTCTCTATTCTTCTATAGATCTTCTCAGTCTCTAAAAGTTCCAATTTCGAATTCAGCTTCTATTAATTTTATTGGTTCATGACATAACTATTAAGATAAATGGCATATTGATTTCCATTCGTACTCTTCTCTCACCCCTCACAATATTAGGAAGTGATCTAATGAATTCAGAAGACTTGGTTGGGGTGGACAGGATAGAAGGAGATAACCTGTTCCTGCAAATTGTCCTCTGACCTCCTCTTGCACACATGCATGTGCACACACACACATATAATAACTCAAATAAATAAAGATTTAAGTGATCAGGCTAGAGATATAGATAGAGATCCTACCCAGCCTAGAATGCAAGAGGTCCTGGGTTTGATCCTCATTTCAAAGTTATTCTCTTCTTGGTTGTATGATGAATTTGAGACCCTGTGTCAAACAACAGCAAAAAAGATTTAGTGATGATATAGATTTTCATTGAATGGTGGTTGGAAAGGAAAGGAAAGGCTGAAAACTTTCAAAAGTCCATTTTGACTTAAAGATGATGTTGGGTTCAAAAATAGCCTTCATTTAAGACCATCAATAACATGAGTTCATATGCAAAGATGAAGGCTGTATAACAGTACCAGACAGCAGAAACTTTCCTATGAGTCATTGTCCAGGGTAGTCCAAGAGACTTCCAAAATTACAGAGGCAATGCCACAGCCCTTGATCGCCTCCCAGAACCTAAAGGTAAGACCCTATTACTGAATATAGGACATACCAAATGTTCAGCAATGGAACTGGATCTGACCTGGAAGACACCTCTGCTGAAGGCTAGCTCTCATAGCTTTGGAGAACATTGTGCAAGCCACTAATGGAGAACATAAATTCACGGTCCTACATCAGCCTCAAGACCAGATATCTGGGGCTGGAGAGATGGCCTAGCAGTTAAGAGCACTGACTGCTCTTGCAGAGGACCCTGGTTCGATCCCCAGCACCCACATGGAGGCTGAGAACCATCTGTAACTCCAATTCCAGGGGAACTCCAGTTACAGGGGAATCCGACACCCTCTTCTGACTTCTGTACCATTGCAAGACACGGGTGCACAGACCTGCATGCAGACAGTACATTCATACACATAAAAAAATAAAGACCAGTTATCCACATCAATGACTAGCACAGCATACAGTATCAGTGCAATAGCAGCACTTCTATCTTGGAGAAAATCAATGGCTAACTAATTGGACCTATGCCCACTCAGTGAGAAGAAACTCATGTGTGGTACTGTAAACACAGCCAGATGGACATGAACAGAGACCTCACTGATCTTAGAGAAATCCCCAAGGTTGACACATCCCTAGGCTAAGGAACATCTTACCAACTGTAAAAGAAGTATTCTTATATTTACAGATAAATATCCCAGCACCACTCAGAAAAGAAGCTTAATCTGTACCAGATGAGAATTGTAGAGTTTCACAACTGGACACACACAAACATGGTCTGTGAATTGAATTTCTCATGCCAAGGCAACACATCTACAATGCAACCTTTACACATAAGCCCCAAGCATCATAGAACAAGGACCCAAGGAGGCATTAACTACCTCTTAACTCTCATTAAGGAAGCTCTTCCATGTAACAGGAGACCAGGAACTCAAAAGGGCCTGAATGGCCAAATCGTGAAGATTAGGAGTCCACAGAGTGTGGTTCCATGGACAGGTCGCCTGTAATCAGCTTCACCCACCCAGGGCTCATTGTGGAAGAGCGGTTGGAAAGATTGTAAGAGCCGGGGAGCTGATGCAAGACCAAACAGAAATGAATCCTACAAGCCCCTGGGACCCTGTTTATTTGATTGTATTGCATTGGTATCAGCATGCACAATACCCATGCAAGCTCAGCTGGACAAAAACCCAGCACATAACTGCAGAAATGAGTAGCACAGCCCAACCTTGTCTGAGGAAATAGCAGCAGCTGATGGCCATTGGGTGAGGAAACCCTGGACTTCTTTAGGAAAAGGACTCCAGATAGGCTGACTAGAGCTCAGGGGATGAGCTGCCACTGAGGAGTGGGTGGGGAGAATAGTTTGGCCCAATGGAACCTAGTACAAATGACAGAATGTGTGAACTCCACAGGAGAAGTGGGTTTAAATGTGATCAAGACTGATTGAAAAATTCTGTATGAAACACATAAAAATTCAATAAAAAGGATTGTAAAGTTCCAAAACAATATATTAAATTCCATCTGAATTTCTGTGAAGTGACTCATTATGGTTTCTTACTCAACTTTCTCTGTGTTCATCAGTATTAATCTGCACTGAACACTGCTTAATGTGATGGAGGCCCTGGATTATTCAGTCTGAGTTCAAATCTCTGGGTTCCAAGGCATCTTTTCAAAGTTCCTATCAAATTGTTGGAAAACAGCTTTTGTCATGTTATATTCAGAAATATGATATAAGAACACAGGAGAAACATTAATTTCTTTTAACTTTAGAGATCTTGAAGGAAAAAGTGGTCACTGAAGCATTTTAATGTCGGGCAGACGACACTATCTTTGTAGAAAAGTGCATGTCATCTCTTTCTACCTTGTGGTCACAGAAGAAAGACCTCAGAAATAGAACAAAAGTTTCTTTTCAGAGTGAAATTTTTCTTTTCAAAGATGGAAAGTCCTTTATCAGCATTAGAATCTAATTAGCTTGATACTTTGTTGTTGTTACTCTTGTTTCCTGGAATTTATTTTCATCAAATTGTATATTTAATTATCATAGATTTACACATTTACACATGTCAATTTGTTTTCTTGGATTTGACTTCATAAGAGGTACCACCAGAGCTTCAAAATAATCTCTCATTCTGAGCAAATTAAAGCAGGCTGCTCAGTGTAGTGTGTGGCCCCTTGGCCAAACACTTAAACAGGAAAGGGACACAAGAAGATTCTGTGGTAGGTACAAAATAAACATGCTTTTGTTTATGTTTGCTGATACTCTGTTTAGAAGTTGGGATTTTTTTCCTTGCTTTGGGCTGTTCTTTTAGAAAACCAAACAATCATCTAGTGTGCTTGTCACTTTGATCTTTGTTTTTGTATTTTGTTACACAAGGCTCAAAATCTTACCGTTTGTTGTGTTTCCTACGTTGTCAGATCATCTGTTCACTGAACATATTCCCCACAGATGGCTGGAAGTAAAAACTGAAGGAAAGGTAGAGTGTCTTGAACATTGACATCTCCCATAAATCCCGGAAGATGGTTGTATAAATATCTGCATACTTTCGCAGGTGGTAAAATAGATTTCTGTGGCCTTTCACCTGCGTAATTAGCTCTCCCTTTCCCCACTGTTTACTGTATCTTTTCTTAACCTTTGTTTTGCACAAGAATGCCTCAGAGATCAAATCAAATAGTATAGACACATGCATGCCAGAAGGCAAGCACCAACATTCACTCAGGCCCCAGGACAACAGTCCACAAGCTGATGCTCAAATTTCCCCAGCTGTCCTTCATGCCAGGACAATCAATCATGCCATAATGTGCAACTAGCCTCTGGAGGACCGCTGCAGTGATTTGCTAATTTAAACATTCATAATTCGAGAGGCTTAAACATGCAAGATTATGCTTTTAAATTCACATATGAAACTCTCTCTCCCTCCTTCCCTTTCTCTGTTGCTGGCACAGATATGAGTAACTTCTGGATCTAGTAGCTTCACAATGGAAACTGGGTTGGACAGAATTACTGACATTATAAATCTTTTGATGATTTTTATTGGTGAAACAGCATTTATGTATAAGTTGTGCAGATACTATAATAACTGGTTTATTTCGTGAGTACATACATGGACAGTAAAATAGCACAATATACTTAGATTTGAAATATTTAGCACTCTATTTAATATTTCTCACTATCAGTATTATAAGTTTCTTTTCAGGGCAAAGTTTGAAGGCAAAAATAGGGTAAATTTTATGAACTCAAACTTTGCATTAAGATATTTTTCATTCTGAATGATATGTAAATCTCTGAGCTACAGACATTAAAATATCTTCATAGATTCTCCTGTTGAGATAATCTGATGAGGAATCTGCTGGCAAAGGAGTCTGGGAGATATTATTTGCAGAGTAACATTTCCGAGTGAAGAAAGAGCATGCAAGTCTCATCTTTCCTGCAAATAAGAGAAGTTACAGACTCCTGATGGTCCTTTAGCCATCTCTTGACCACGGAGATAGTCTATCTTGATATAGCAGATTTATACAGAAAGTATATGACTTTGCTTCAAAGCATCTTGCTGTTGCACTATAATTTTTGTGAGATTGTCAGAATCTCTACAGAACATCTTTACTTGCTACCTGAAGTACCACTAAATCTTCTATGGCATATGGCCCAAGTGGCAGATCTGCTTATAAAGTAGTCTAGACCTGCCACACAGCCTTAGTTTCTCTAACATTGAAACTGAGCAGCCCACTGGATTTCTCAGCACATGGTTTGCAGAAGCTTATTCCAGTGTATCATGTCATCTTACTATCTGATGAGAACAGATCCTAGTGTCTACTTTTGTAGCAACAGTCTAACTGTAGCAACTAGTCTGCTTTAGGAAAAATTTCCAGAAGGGTTTCAGACCAATGGGCTGTTAGAAACATTATTGTAGCAAAACTTCATTTTCATGGGTTTGTTTCCTACTTTATGACATTTATGTGCCCTTCAAAGATATGTGCTACATTTTGCTTGTTCTGCCTAATCAACAGGATGTATTCTATATGATGGACTAAATTTTCTGTGAGATGATAGGATGTTTGAGATCTCTACAGGCTACTTTATGAGTATAGAGAGTTGGCATAGCATTGAGGTGAGAATTCAGGGATAGTTTTGTCTGTTCTGCATGAGAATGAAGTATCCAATCCTACTTCAAAACTGTAGGGAAAGAAGGCAGTTTTCATAGCTAAGCTGTGAGTCAGGTGCCAGCAGCTGTGTTGATTTCCACAGCAAGATACAACTGCAGGAGAAACAGCTGCAACCATCGTCACCACCTGGGTAAGTTTTATTTTCTAAGATCAGTCCACCAGATGCGTTAGCCAAACAGAGAGTTTAAATAAGGATGCAATAAAAATCAACACATTGAACTTTTCAAGTCTTTGATGGTGACGCCAGTGCATTCTGCTTCCTTAACAGGAGTTATTTTCAATGTTCTTTCCTGCTGGAGAAAGAACTTCCCAGAGCTTCCACATGGCTTTATTTGTATTTTTATATGGGTATTTATGATGAGGTTTGAGCCAGTCAATAAGTATGTGAACTTCAAATATATACCCAGAAATCAAGCAAGAAGTTCTAATGAGCTCTATTATCTCAGCACCATAAGTTCCTATTTCCATGAGCTATAATGGCATTTTGAGTTATCACACAGAAACAAGGTAGTCCTCTCACTCAACATTTGGCTTACATATTGAGATTAATGACAGTATAGTCATATCAAGAGGGAATGGAAAAAGCTGTTATTAATAACATAGTTTTGGGGGAGAACATAGCAAATCTCCCAACCTGGTCTGAAAAGTGCTATAGAACACAAGGAAAGGAAGTTGGACAACCCATATCATCATTTATTTATGGCAAGAACACTTCATGGTGGTGCACACCTTTAATCCCAGCACTAGGGAGGCAGAGGCAGGTGGATCTCTGTGAGTTCAAGGCCAGCCTGGTCTACAGAGCGAGCTCCAGGCCAGCTGGGACTAAAGGGAGACCCTGTCTCAAAAAGACCAAGACAGAAAAAGAAGTTTCTCAGCAATTTTTAAGTTCAATACCTTTACTAACTATAGTCAATATCTTCTAAAATAGGCTTTTGACCCTTTTCCTTTTCTCGAACTGAAGCTTACATATTTTATATTTTGTCAACAAGTTTCCATATCCTACACCTCAGTTCCTTAGTTCCTAGTAACATTCTCCTCTCTGCTTCTATGACTGCAACTGTTTTAGATTCAGTCTATAAACAAGATCATGTGGTACTCTTTCTTTCTGTGCCTGGTTTATATCACTTAGCATAATGTCCTCAGAATTCATGCTTGTTGTTGCAAATGACAGGCTTTCTTAGTTTTTAAAAGATGAGTAATATCTTCATTTGTCTGTTATTTACCATTACTTTGATTCCTATCTTGGTTTTTGGAATAATGCTACAGTGAACAGGAGACTTCAAATGGCTCATTGACATACTGATTTCATTTTAATTTTATATATACCAAGTACTGGGATTTTTGGACTATATACTGGTTCTAATTGTAATTTTTATATGTGTATGTGAGTATACACTGTATGTACAGACACTCATGCATGTGTATGCATGTATGACCAGAAGTCAAGGTCAGGTGTCTTCCTTAATCACTGTCCTCTATTTTGAGACAGGATCTGTCACTGAACCTGGAACTTTATTATTCAGTTGGCCCCAGTGATATTCCTCTTTCTGCCTTCCCAGTGCAGGAATTACAGCTGCACGCACCATCCAGGTTTTTTACTATGGTGCTGGTGATCTGAATTCTTTTATTATTATTATTTTTTATTTTTTTTATTTTTTTGGTCTTTTCGAGACAGGGTCTCTCTGTAGCCCCAGCTGTCCTGGAACTCACTCTGTAGACCAGGCTAGCCTTGAACTCACAAAGATCCACCTGCCTCTGCCTCCCAAGTGCTAGGATTAAAGGTGTGCACTACCATGCCGGGCTCCAAATTCATTTTTGAGAGCAACTAAATTGACCAGGTCATATACATTAAGGGTTTTGACAAATATATACAACTATAGAAATTCTACATTAATAAAAATAACTTTCTCACACTGGGTGTGGTGGCAAATGCCTTTAATCCTAGCACTTGGGAGGCAGAGGCAGGCGGATCTCTGTGAGTTCAAAGCCAGCCTGGTCGATAGAGTGAGTTCCAGGACAGTTGGGACTAAAGGGAGACACTGTCTCAAAAATACAAAAAAAAAAAAAAAACCCAAAACTTTCTTTGCTACTTCCCAACTAGGAATTCAGACATGTGCTATAACACCCATACCATAGGTTTATTAATTAATTAATTAATTAATTAATTAATTTTCTGATATATTATATCACCTATTTTGGGCCTGTAAAGGTGGCTCAGTGGTTAAGAACACTGGCTTGTCTCACAGAGGACCAGGGTTCAGTTCCCAGCACCCTCATGGTGGCTAACAACTGTCCCTAACCCCAGTTCCAGGAGATCTTCTGACCTCTACAGGCATTGCACAACTGGTGTACTTACATACATGCGGGCAATATATTCATGCACATGAAAGAAAAATAATAAACATAATATTAATAAATAAGGTGGAGATCAATGAAGAAAAAAAACCAATTTAAGAAGAGACCTTGGGGCTGGAGAGATGGCTCAGTGGTTAAGAGTACCGACTGCTCTTACAGAGGACCCAGGTTCGATTCCTAGCACTCACATGGTGACTAAGGACTGTCTTAACTCCAGTTCCAGGGGAATCCGATGCCCTCTTCTGACCTTCGCGGCATTTCAGGACACGGGTGCACCAAGCTACATGCAGACAGTACACTCATACACATAAAAAATAATAAATAAAAAAGAAGAGACCCTTGGCCTTACATGAATGTATGCACATGTACACATGCACAGATCCACACCCATGTATACCCACTTACACCCACATGACCTCATGCATAATTACCGTACATACACACACACAGAGTAAAAAAAGAGCTATTTTAATGTCTTCAAGAACACAAAATTTAAGAATAGTATACTTAAGTTACATAATAATTACATGGAAGATAACATTTACTCTCTATGGATTAAATTTAGTGATTAGAAAAAAGTTAAAAGCCAAGATTTACCTTAAATAATATTCAGAATTAGCCATTAAGAGCACTGGCTGCAGAGGACCCAGGGTCAGTTCCTAGTGCTCAGATGATGGCTAACAACCATCAGAAACTCCAGTTCCAGGGGATCTGGTATGTTTTTCTGGCCTCCATAAGCATTACATGCCCATGGTGCACTTGCATACATGCAGACTAAACACTAATACACATAAAATAAAGAATAAAAGGAGAAAAATTAGTTGCCAACATAAGCAATTACATAATTTCACAGAGACTGTTTCACAGCCTGAGGCATTTGTAGGAGCTACCTTTTCAGTCGAGGTTGTCTTCTCTGGTTACCTCTGTTCCCACATGGACTGAGACCTACTTTTTGACTGTTTTCTTGGAACTTAAAGGCATCTGAGATGTCAGCCCCGAGAATTCTGAACATATGACCTAACACTGAAAGAAATTTGCAGGTTCTTTTTCTGAGCCATCCTTTTCCTTTGCAATTGGTATATTTAGGTTGCCTAATGACTTCAACTAAAATTTAGTGTCATCTAATTTTTAAATTAATTAATTAATGTATAATAATTATACATATCTACAGGGTACAATGTAATATTTCAAAAAACATGAGCTGATGAAATTAGAGTAATTAGCATTTCCATTTCCTTAACTGTGGAACTCAGTAACCCATGCCTCATTGATCTGTACTTGGTACATGCTATCTGGGGGTCCCCTTCTCCTCCATATGACACTTTACTAGCCTTTAGCAATCATTATTGTATTGTGTTCTATTTGACATATTTTTTTCACATACGAAAAAGAATGAATTATTTATTTTTCCATATATGCCTTATTTCCTTTGACATGATGTCATACAATCTACTTTATTCCAAGTGACTGGACACCATTCTTTTTATGTTGAATAATATTCCATTCCATATATGTGCCACATTTTCCTTATCTACTCATCCACCAGTGAACGCCTTTGCTGGTTTCTTATTTGGTTATTGTGAGTGCTAATAAGTATGGGAATGCAGGCTTTCTTTGGATGTATACCCAGAAGAAGGGTCTATGGATCATATGGTAGATATGGTTTCAGTTCTTTAAAGAAATTTCTACGGTATTTTTCTTATGGCCATACTAATTTATATTGCAACTATCAATGCATAAAAAAGTTTCCTGGGGGGCTGGAGAGATGGCTTCGTTGTCAAGAGTGTGGACTTCAGAGGACCCAGGTTTGATTCCTAGCACCCACATGGTGGCTCAGAACCAACAGTCTTTAATTCCAGTGCCAGGGGAATCTGATACCCTCTTCTGACCTGGCGAGGTATTGCACGACACGGGTGCAGACAGTACACTCATGCAGACAGTACACTCATATACATAAAAAATAATAATAAATAAGTAAATTAAAAGTTTCCTGGGACTGGCAAGATGGTTCATCAGGTAAAAGCACTTGTTATGTGGCCTGAGTTTGATTCCTGAACTCATGTAAAAACTTAGATGTGGTGGCCTGCATCTGTGATCCCAGAACTCTTAACAGTGAGATAGGAGGCAGAGACAGAATAACCCAGCTAGCCAGAGTACATAGTGGAGTGGAAACAGGAGAGAACCTGCATCAATATAGTTTCATTTTCTTCTACATCCTTGCTTACACTCTCAATTTTTTTACTTTTATGACAATATCCATAAGGCAAGTTTGAGATTACATCTCACTGTGGCTGGATTTGCATTTGACTGGTAGGTACCTCATGATGTACAGCGTTTTCATATTTCTCCTATTATATTCATTTATGGGTTTAAAAAGTTCACCTCTGAAAAATAATTATGAAATTCAAAAGAGATGTTAAATTTTACTCAATTTAAATAAAAATAAAGATAAAGAAATGGGTTAATCAGTGTAAAGTGCATGCAAAGCAACATGGCAAATACCGCAGGTATACATGAGTGTGGCAGTGATGTCTGTGACCAAGGTGGCTTCTTAGAATTCCAGGTATTTGAAGGACGACTAATTGGGTGAACAGGATACTCATCTAAAATACTGGTAGACAGAACTTAAATGTTATGAGTATACATTGCATGTAGTATTATAAGTTGATTGAATTATGCTAGCATGTGTTTTATGCATTGCAATCATCGCAGATATTTAAAGCTAAAACTGAATGGATTGATTTTTATAATGCAGATGTTTTTCTATTCATACTTAAGCCTCAATGAAATTTTCTCTGTTTAAAAAACCTGGCATTTTTTAAATATTTATGATCTTTAAAACACTCTTTCCTTTGAGAAAGCCAGGATTATTTATTCAATAATAAATCTAGGTCAGTTTCTAAAATAACCTTGTTATATCATAAAATTATTTTAGGTGATGTAATTTTTGTATCTCTAAGTCACCCAAATAGATTCATTGAATGTTATTGTCCAATGCAGGACATTAAATTATTTTGCTTCTTTTTCTCTCAGAATATTATAAAATTCATGTCTTCAGACAGAATGAAGGAGGAAGAGATGGTAAAGTACAGGAGGTCCTGCAAGGCCTTCCTTGCAGACTCTAGCTGACAGCAAATAGAGACAGAAGACCCTCCATTATTTGTTTAGGTATCTCTGATGGAAAGCTGTCACCTTACCTTTCAGAGTAAAGGCAACAAGTTCCTCAATTATGTATCACTCCTTTAGAAGACTGCAAAGTGAGTGACTGGGCTGACACACATGTCACCCAGCAGAAAGTTAGGCTAAGGATATTTAAATTTTGTCTTTGGCATTCTTTTTTTTTTTTTTTTCTCTTATTCCAGACTTACTTTTGCCTGACTCCTTGGAATGTTTTCCTCTTGCATGTTTTCATTTTTGACTTGTGAACCAGACTTCACACTGAATAGTTGATAACTCGACACTATGACAGACTTTAACAATTTTTTGAGCTTTTATGCATTTTATACAACCTTTCTCAAATTTAAACTGGTTTCCTAATCCATGGCCTGCCCCCACCAGAGCACATGCATTCTGCCATATATGTTAAGTCCTGTCTTATATCTTTTTCTTAGTCTTTTTAAAAACATTTTTGATGTAGAAGTTTACTATTTTGGTCAGTTCTTTGAACAAGTCTTTAATGTTATTGTTCTCTTTAATTTTATATTACTCCAAGATATGCATATATACACTCCACACATATACCAAAATGAAAGAGTCTGAAAATAAACTATAGGTTAATTCCAAATCACGTTTGGGATTGGATTCACATTTTAACAGTAATGTTGCATGCAGGTAAAAAGAGCTGTAACTTTATGTTCCTAAGTTACATAGCAAGTTGATATATGTTTTAATGTATTTTTAAAGAAGAAATTTATTCTTTCTCATAAATCCTAGAACTTAGGAAAATAGAGACATAAACTTCAAGCTTTATCTATAGTAGTATTAGTCAATGTGGCACTATTTTTTTACTAAAAAAAATTACCCACCTTGACTTACATATAAGGACTTGGAGACAGGAATCATAAATGAGGAACTGGGACTGCATTACTTCACTAGCATAATGGCTTCTAGTTCCATCCATTTACCTATAAATTTCATGATGTTGTTTTTCTTTACTGCTGCATAGAACTCCATTGTGTAGATGTACCACATTTTAATTATACATCCATCAGCGGAAGGATATGGGCTGGGTTGCTTCTAGCTTTTTGCTATTGTGAAAAGTGCTGCAATAAACATGGTTGTACACATATCTCTGCAGTAGGATGAATCTTTTAGGTATATACCCAGGAGTATTTGTTTCTTGATCACAGCCAGTCTTACTGTGGTAAGATGCTACTGAGCCATCGCTCCAGAGACAAATTTTTATAGTTCTTAAATTAATCTTTGTGACCTCTGCATCCAGTATGCTCATACTGAGTAGGTACTAAGCAAAAGTTAATGGAATAAATTGAGGAACTGAACACCAATTGTCAGTGTGAAAGCAACACTTGCACCATTAATAGACTCAAAGTCGGACCATTCCCTTTCTTTGCTCTCTCAGCTCCTCTGTTTCTTTTTGCTTTAGATAGAGATACATTTCCAAAGCTCAGGCCATGATAACTTAAACATTATTGTACAGGAAGTCCTTGGGACTTGTTACCTTTTCCCTCATATTAACAGTCTTCTCCAAAGCATTTGGAATTGAAATTAGAGCCAACTGAATTGGACTGAAATATTCACTCAGGTTTCAAAAGTTAAAACAGAGTGGAGGATATGGTAAAGCTGATTTCTAATAGACACTCTGTGATTTTTTTTTAGATTTTTTGATATCCATTTCTTTTTTTTCTTTTATTATTATTAAAATTCATTTTTAATAAATTTATTATTTTTATTTTTTTAACAACTCTAGACCCGTGTCCCCCCCCCATTCCCCCACCCCACCAGAGTTCATGCATTCAATTATCTATTAAGTAAAGTAATGTACTTGGCAACCAGACTGCATCATGAATTGTAAGGTCAAAAGATAAATTGAATGAGAGGTTTATACATTAATTAAAGACATGACTTATTAGATATAAATTCTAGTCCTTGAAGAACACATAGCTCAGTACTGGAGCCCTGTAACCCAATGTGTACAACACTGTTTATTAAGAAGGAAACTAGGAATCCAACAAAGATATGTGCAAAGAACACAAAACCAGGTGCTAGCTGAAGGACATTCGGTTGTTCAAGGAGTGAAGGAGCCTTACTTGCTTATAGATCATGAGTTTCTATGGGTAGAAATTCCTTGTTTGCTTTTGCTTTTCTGCCACAAGTTACAAGTATTATTCAATGAGTAACTACTATGGCCCAGATTCTTTACTGGAATGCATGATAAAATAATATGGGTTTGTGCCTCATGGAATGTAAATTCTAGGTCAGAAGAGATACAAATAACAGTGAAGAAATCAGTAGGAAAGATGATTCTAGATCCTGTTAAATGTATGCTTGGAAAGGGTGCTAGGTAGTTTTAGCCAGGATGATCAGGCACAGTGTCTCTGAGGAGAAAACCTCAAGAGCAAGGAGCAGGAAAAGGAATAGAGAACAAAGGCTCAAAGTAAGAGACCGTGGCCATGGCAGTGTGCTGGTGGGGCTTGGGTATATTTCCTCTAGTGGAATTGATGAGTAATCATACTAACAGAGCATCAGTGAAGAAAGGTAACAATGGACTGGGAAACTGGAGGCCTTAGTTTCCTTACTTTGCACCTTTGAGTGTAGCTTTTACATATCTAAAAATAAAGTAGTGGGTCTTAATGATATCTGGCATTAAGAGATTTTGATGCCTGATTCCACTCTGTTTTGGGAAGTGGAGTACTTAGGACTTCTGAGAAATGTGGAGTGGGACTGGAAATGATTTTTCCCACTTCCTTGTTCACAGTATCTCTTGGCCTATGATATAATGTGCTAGTGTATGTGTTCCCATCCAAGTAAGGCTAGGGACTTGAAAGGGAGAGCAAGTGAAGCTTTCCCTCAAAGGAGATCTGGTTTGCCCAGAAAGCTCAGCTTCTTTCAGAAAGGAACAGAGCTACTTCAAAGTAGAGAAGATGAGAAAATATGACCCAAACTTGGTGACACCATATGCAATTTGTACCTACCTGCAGAGAAGATCTGGCCAAGACAATGTGGGGCTATTTATATTTTTATGTTCCTCATGTCATCCTTTTTATCCATGACAAATCAAACTGTGACTGCCTCCTAAGGTGCCTTGCTTCTGCATTGACAGAAATGCAACCCCACTTTACCTGTAATGGAAATAATGCTGGTCTACATACGGATAGAATCTTAGGACAAATGATAAATACTCAGTCCAATATTACAGACTTTCAAAGAATTGAATCTGGAGATGGCACATTTCCTCAGGAGGGAAAATATGACTGATTACAACAGTTTATATTTTTGCAGGCAGTAATGGATTTTTTATCTTTACTTCTTAAATTCCAATTATAAGGAGCCAGAAAAGCTAAGTTCAGATTAAATACTAATTTAAATTCAATCATAGTTTGAATTTAGACTAAAATAATTTACTCTCCTCAGCCAGTACATTAGCTGTTATCTATACTAAAGCTGAATAAATAATAACATATATTGTGTGAAATGATTTATGAGGTGTAAACACACATTGATTTTGTTATTTAAAATAAAAACATTGTTTATTTTTCATGTCTAGCCTAGATGATATTTTATACTGTTATGATTTGTAAGGCTGCTGATTTGATATAATGATACGAAATAACTTTATTTATAGTAATTTTAGTTTGCATACAGAGTCTAAAATTCCATACTAACATATTGTTTACAGATTTCTTACTTTCTTTGCATATAAGATAAGCACACAACAATTATACATAATATAATATTTGGCATGTTGAATACGGTTGAGTGTTAAGGACTGTATTGGACAAGAACAAATATTTTTTTCTTCATTTGCACATACTTTTCTGAGCAATTAAGATGGTGAAACATTTTATATGTTTTTCAACAAATAAACGTTTCCCATTTTCCATTTTATTTCACGATAAAGTAAGTTCAAATATGATAATTCTTTCTATGGCTAATATTAAATTTTGTGAAGCAATGACTTACAAAGGGATTTATATTCCTTCCAAAGAGCACCTTAGTTATTCAGCATGTGATTATTTTGATAACTGGATTTTTGTGTCTTGGTATTCTAAGTTAATGAAATTGCTCAGATAAAACTTTTTCCATTTCTGTTTCAATCAGCTATTTTCAGGAAGAGATACCGTCAGTTGTGGATGTACTATCAGAACTACACAGACAATGGTGAGGGTGGCACACTTTGAGAAATACAACTAAATTAGTCCAATTTTATTGTTCTGAAATAATTGAGGAAGTCCATTTTATTTTCTCCTCCTCCTCCTCCTCCTCCTCCTCCTCCTCCTCCTCCTCCTCCTCCTTCTCCTCCTCAGTCTCATGCCCTGTAAGTTTACCCAACAGAAGAAAATCCCACCACAATGAAAATATCAAATTCAACTAACTTAACCTCTTGAGATCAAAAAATAAAACAAAGGAACAAAATACAAACACACACTAAAAAAATCCCCTACAGAACATTAAACTATGTTGACATTGGCAGAGTTTTCATCATTTGAAGAGCAATTAAATCAAATCTTCACCTTTCTTATTGATAGAGTGTAACTACAAGGCTACTCACAAGCTTGAAATTCACAGAAAGCATGACACTGGGCATTCTAGAACAGGATTTCCTCTGTTGGAAGCTCCTGCTCTTCCAGTCCTCATTGCTATAAGCAGCCATGCGCCTTGCAGTAAACCAGGAAAAGTAGTGTTGAATTTTAGAATGTGCAGACACTCAGGTCTTTTACTTGTCACAGAAAGCAACACACATTTTTGCATATATTAAAGAATATTTATACCCTCTGAACATTCAATTCCAGAGTAACAGTAATTAAGCCTCTCACCCAACTCCCGTTTCTTTCTTTGCAGTGCTAAGAACTGAACCCAGAGTGTTGTGCAATGCTAGGCAGGTTCTCTACTACTGAGCTATTCCTCTAGCCCTGCATTTCCAATTTAATCATATAAAAATCATTTACTGAGTCACCCAAGAGCAATAGATTAATGCACACAGGGTCAAGCTACCTATATTCAATGTGTTTAACTCTCCATACCCCTCCCCTAAGATGTAGTCTTAGGAATTTCTGCTCAAATGTTTCACCTGAGTAAAATCTAGTTAAGACTTTATTTCCTATGAGATTACTTATTTAATATTACATTATAATCTCTGAAGTAGATTACAAAACAATTTTGCCTGAAAGATAGTTTAGTGGGAAGCTAGAAAATTCCAGTTAACAGAAATGAAAATTTAGGATAGAAATGAAAATTTAGGACAGAAATGAAAATTTAGGACAAAATTAAAAATTAGGATCAGTTTCAAATTTTTCCTTTCCTAAGAGTGAAACAGTGGATTTTTCCTCACAAGGGTTTATTTCACAGTCTAAAAGGTAAATTATGATGAATTTAAATAGATACTCCCAAACTCTGGACAAGGCTTAAACAGAGGCGATTTACTATGCAATGCTTTGTAATTCATCCCAGGGACCCATTTGGCTTAGTATTTGTTGCTCATTTGGTTACTCTGGGAATGTAGAAACACAATTTTAGAATCATATATCTATATTAAAGCAGTCTTTAAAAAGAAAATAAGTATTTAAATCCTATGATAAAGAAAAAAATGGCATAAGAAATTCCTATCTTTATAAGTAACTGCATATTTACAATGAATGTTCTCTGACTCCTACCTTTTTTCTATTAGAGTTCTTCAAGACTCATCTTACAGAAGACAACAGCTCATATTGCCTTCCTTACCAGAGTCCAGCTTAGCTAAGGATCAGCCCATCTCAGATGTTCTGCTCCCTGAAAAGCCTTCATACTTTGTGCATAAATATCTGAGAGTACAAGTAGGTGCACATGTGCAAAATGTAGTTATCTAAAGGGGAGCTAATTAACTTTACAAATAAAGTCTAAAATAGAAAAATCATTTGCTATTCCTCACCCCCAAAACACATCTAATGAAAATACTGCCGAGCCTATTATGGAGGGGCAGCAGCTGTAAACTCAACTAGCCCTTTATCCGTCTATAAGCGTCTATTCTGTTAACCAGTCATTGGAACAATAGATTCTCCATGCCCATTTGGTGAAATGCACACTTCTGATGTACCTTTCTAGTCCAAGGCTGGACTGCACAAAATAATGTGTAGTTCCTTTTAGCTATGCAATATCTAAGTTATTCCCAAAGAGAAGGTGCCCACAAGACAATATGCAGGAGAGAGCCACAAACCTAGATTTCTGAGAAGCTGTTCTAGTCAGAGAAGCTCCAACATTCAACCAATGAGCACCTCTGAAAAAGAAAGTTGCATGTTTGACCGCTAATACTGCATATTCAGAACTTGACAGCAAGATTAAAAGCTACAGTGAAAACTCAGGTGCTTCTAAGCATGACAGAAAGGTTAACTAAAGAAAAATACCAAAAAGGCTGATTCTTTAGATGCCATTTTCCCCCTTAAAGCAGCAAGTTTACCATTACCTCTGATCAGAATCTGAATAGTGGTTAATGCATATGTTCTCCTCCAACATCTATAAGATCCTTCCTCACCTCTGCTACTGCTGTTTCAAGCTTGAGGGATAAAAAACAGATATGGACTTTCTATTATTAAGAGGAATATTCTAATAATCATAAGGCAATATGTTTAGCAGCTGCACTTGAACAGATATTCTCCAAGCTTGAGATGGTTATGAACTCTAACTTGTAGGGTGGATCCATGTGCTCCTTGTGAATGGTGAAGTATGCATTTTACTATGTGCACTAACCTTGTAATTTGAAAGAAATAACATTAAGAGGAAAAGGACAGCCTCACAAATATCATTTCCTTATATAAATGACAATGGTGCTAAACGGCTCCCTAATACCTCCCAAATTAGACAAAAGAGGTTAGTATAAAGTTGGTGATCAACTGTGTTTCAAGGTGTGCCTTCGGGTCATCAGTGTATCATCAGTTTTAAACGGTGGTCTCCTGGTTTTATGGTGTGAAGGTTAGTTATCATCCAACTGATGACGAAATAAAATAAAAACACAGGATAAACTGCGAGGGCTTTATGGTTTGGAGGCTGACTATCAGCAAGAAAAGCTGTTGATGCAATTACAGACCAGGCAAACATTACGACCACCACAAAAAGACGAATCATGAAGTTTATGGGTCCTGGCCCTGCCAAAAGCACCAGGTGGCAAATCATATTGCAACTGTCAATGGAAGTACGCAGTAACCCAGGACGCAGAGGCTCTGAAAGAACATGTTTCCGCAGAGAAGTTTTGAATTGATGGTGATAGTAACTGCACCAAACCAGAAAATGACAAATACTTCAGCAAACTGGGGCCCTCCGCCTGTTTCCCCGTCCACAGAACTCTTCTGCAGCATTAATGCAATTGACACACAGAGTATCAACGGGCCCCACAAATCCCAGTCTCTCAGAAGTGCATTACTCTTCCTTGGATATAGAACATGCATGAATTTTTTTCCCCACAGCTTTTAGATCATGCGTGATAGTACTCCAGATTCATTTAAAGTAGAGTTGTCAAATTCTCAAGCATGTGATCGCACAGGAATAGTGATTTCTCCTTCGACTGGAATGTCCTGGGAAATTGAAATGTCAGAAAGGCCTGCCAACAGAGGCCTGGGTGAAGATGTTTCGAGCTCTCTTGAAGAAGACTCTTCTGCTTCAGCCATCTTGGCTCTTCTTCTCAAGAGACTTTCCCATAAGCCTTTGCGGAACCTGAGACGTGGAGACCACAGTTGGTTAGCGCGCGGTTGCACCGAGACAACCGTCTCGGCTTGGGTCAGAATTAGGTGGCCGCTGCTGTGCTCCGGAGTTCCTGGGCTGTGCTCCGCCTTTCAGGCCCAGGAACTCGGGATGCGGAGCCTAGTCGAACACAGCTGAGCCTTGCGGCGCCCAGTCAAACTCTCCATTTTATCTGTAAAAAAAGAAATTTTCTTTGGCTTATGTTTCTGGAGATACAAGATGTAAGGGATTCATTCAATTATGACTTTCTTGCTGGGAGCAAGCTGAGGAAGGTAAAGCATTATATGGACAGGGACACCGTGCATGCAGGACTCTCCCTCTTCTTGTAAAGTCACGAAGGCAAGGTGCATGCACAGGGTTGCCATACTAATGACTTTTCTAGTCCCAATCACCTCCTGGAGACCTCATCTTGAAACTTTATAACTAGATTAATTTTGTAAAGAGGCCTCATCTTTAAACTTTATAACTAGATTAATTTTGTAACCTCTTAATATTACCAACAAATGACTTTGGATTAAGCTGTTTCATGACTGTATGGGGGAAATGAAGTTCAAAGCATAGCAATTTCTAGACTTTCTAGTCAAATGCCATAATTGATGGTGTTAGAGTGAAATCTAGGGCTCAGGACATGGTTCAGTGGATAAAGAGGGTTTCAATCTATAGCACCTAGATAAAGGCTGGCATACACTTCTTACCCCAGTACTAGGGGAGGCTGGACAGAGGCAGGCAATCCCAGGGGGCTCTCTGGTCAACCATCTAGAGAAAATGCCAAATTCCATATTCCTGTATCGAAAAGTAATGTGGTAGAGTGGCAGAGAAAATACCTGAGAGTGACCTTTGGCCTCCACATGTGAATGCACAGGCAAGCACACCTGCATACACATATGGTGTATACACACACACACACACACACACACACACACACACACACATATAGACACATACACCAGAATTATACTCTAATGTGAAGAAAGAGCTTCATTCCTTAAATACAGGGCATGGTGGCACACATTTGAAGTGCCACCACTCAGGAGACTATGAAATTACATTTAGAGTTCCAAGCTAGCCTTGGTTATACAATCAGATTTTGTTTCAAAACCAAGATTTTTAAAACAAAAAGACTAAAACATCAATATAGACAACAATAACAGCAGCAACAACAAAACAGCTTTTAAATATTTGCAGACATTGAAAAAGGAAGTCAAGGGGCTGGAGAGATGGCCTAGCGGTTAAGAGCGCTGACTGCTCTTAGAGGACCTGGGTTCGATCCCCAGCACCCACATGGCGGCCGAGAACTGTCTGAAACTCCAGTTCCAGGAGAACTCAAGTTCCAGGGGAATCCGACACCCTCTTCTGACCTCCGTGGCATTGCACTACACCGGTGCACAAACCTACATGCAGACAGTACATTGATACACATACAGAAATAAATAAAAAATAAAAAAAAAAAAAAGGCGTGTGCCCCATTGATGCGCAACCACCCAAAAAAAAAAAAAAAAAAAAAAAAAAAAAAAAAAAGGAAGTCAAAATTCTCTATGTTTAAAATTTGAAAACTGAAGAAAAAAATTGAGGAAGATACCAGAAGATGGAATGCTCATGGATGCTAATGGGTTTGAAGAATTTATAGCCATCTGCCAAAAGCAATCTACAAATTCAATGCGATCACAATAAAAATTCCAGGGCCATTCATTATAGACACAGAAAAATAAAACTAATATAAAATAAAAAAGATCCTAGATAGCAAAGCAATCTTGAGCAAAATGAATGCTGCTGAAGGTACAATGGTAATTGATTTCAAGTAATATCACAGAACCACAATAGAACAAACAGCATAGTATTGGTACATAAGCAGGCACATAAATCAGTGGAATCGAATAGAGGGCCCAAAAGTCAGCCAAGTGACTTGTGACAGCAATGACAAAAATGTGCATTGGCGAGAAGACAGCATCTTCAACAAATGGCATTGTTAAAATTCAAAATCAATGTGTAGGGAACTGAAATTAGATCCTCATCTCTCACCCTGTGTAAAAATCAACTCCAAATGGATCAAAAACTTAAATTCATACCTGATAGTTTGAAACTGCTAGAGGAACAGTAGGGAATACACATAAACAAATAGGCATAGGAAGAACTTTCTGAATAGGACTTCAGTTGCTCTGAAAGGAAAGATCTACAGTCAACAAATGGGATCTCATGAAATAGCCAAGGAAATAGTCAAATGAAGAGGCAACCTGCAGAATGGGAGAAAAATCTTTTCTAGCTACGCATCTGACAGAGGAGTACTTTCTAGAATACATAAAGTACTAAAAAACAACATCAAGAAAAGAAAAACCAACTAAAATGGGTTATTGAACTGAATAGGAGTTCTCAAAAAAGAAATATAAAAAGGTCTAGTAAACACTTCAAAAATGTTCAACATCCATAGCCTTTATGGGAAATTCACATTAAAAATATTTTGATATTCTGTGTCACCCCAGTCAGCATGACCATTATGGGGAGAGTGATAGAGGAAACACCAAATGCCAGCCTATAGCAGCCATGTTCACACACAGGCAAGTACGCTGACACACACATAAAATAACAGCTAAAGGGAAAAATATGTTTATTCCTCAAATTCAGAGCACAGTGGCTTTGACCTATAATGCCTGCACTCAGGAGACTGACCACAGGCATGAATTACCTAGCTATGAACCATATGAATGAACTACAATACCATACTGCCACAAGATGTACATTAGTGGCCCAGCTGCTTTAAGAATTTCCAAGTTTGCCTATTTGGGTTTGAAGCCTGCTCCACCGTAGATAACCCAAATCTGGTACTATAAACCCGATAAAAAAAATGGCTGGTAAAGTCATAAGCCCTAGGTAAAGGAATTTACTACTATTAGTTAAACTGACATAATGTCAAATTGTCTTGTACGGACTGATGTTTATACCCACAGACTAATGCTACTTTCAGCTTTAATCAGAGAAGTCTTTCTTTGCAGAGGTAGTGAATGCAGAAACTCCTTGCTATTCAAGGTGCAAAGAATAAGTGACTGTTGAATGCTCAGCTCTGAACAAGACATTTAAGCCACTCCTCTGTGGCTCAGGGAACATCATGAAAGAAAGGGCCGAAAGAATGTAAGATCCGGAAGATAAGGAGATGATCTGTGAATAACATTTTCTGAGCATGACACAGTCATTGTAATTATGAACTCAAAACACCTGTGGTTATCTCTACTGGTACTGCACAAGAATGGCTCTATCATGTCTTGGCTCTGTCATGGTTGGGGAAGAGGTTTTGGGGCTTCACCCTTCCCTCATGAACTCCTGGCTACTGAAAGGCTTTTGGAGAGGGAGAGTCATTGTCTTCAGTTGTGTATCCAGTGGTGAGCCCATGAAGCTCCAGCAGCTAGGTTCAAAGCCATGGTCACACAGACAGCCTTCATTAAACTTACTGGGTCACAAAACAAAGCAAAATTTCATGAATGTGGGAAAAGGATTTGTAGGGAGTAGGAAGTTGACAGGGATGGGAAAGAGAATGGATGGGGATGAGAATCATTATAATGCATTATATACATATATGACGTTATCAAAAAACAAATTTAACTTAAAAATGTCAAAAAGAATATTCATTATACTTAGAATAGCTCCCCAAGTTGCCTATCTTTCTTTGAGTGAATTACTCTTGTGACTCATTCTATTATGACTCGATAACCTATGAAACCACTGTCAAAAGTTGCAGATTTAAGGCTTCAGAAAAGCAATTTTAGAAGGTGGAATGAACTTCTCAGTATCTATATTGAACTTCTTGGTCCAGTATCAATGGCTGTTGTTGGACACCGTTTGATTAGTACATCACAAGACTTATAATCTAATAGAAAACTCAGGGCTGGAGAGATAACCTAGTGGTTAAGAATGCCGACTGCTCTTGCAGAGGACCCGGGGTTCAATCCCCAGCACCCACATGCCAGCTGAGAACCATCTGTAACTCCAATTCCAGGAGAACTCCAGTTCCAGGGCAATCCAAGACCCTCTTCTGACCTCCGCAGCATTGCACGACATGGGTGCACAGACCTACATGCAGACAGTACATTCATACACATACAAAAATAAATAAAATTAAAAAAAAGGAAACTCACACTTGGCTCTATTGTGTTATGTGTCTATTGTTAATTGGAGTCAATACTTACTTATCAAAAATGTTATTTTAATTATATGGTTTCCCAGGCTGTTATAAGAACTCGCTCTTACACAATTTTGGTATTCTTTCATTTTATTGTGATTTAATTACATCAGTTCTGTAAGAATACATAGCCACTTTTTCCTCTTCTAGTTTTTTCCCTTCATTTATAAATTAAACTTGAAACAGGGATTACTACATCCACCTAGTCTTGATAAAATGAAATATAATGATTATCTTCAAGGAGATTTACATATTTCTTTTATGCAATTGGTGCTCTATTTCAGTTTTCAGTATTCTCTTTTTGTTCTGGATATTTTGTGTTTTTTCTATGATATACTGTCAGCAGTTTCTTTTCTGGTCCTGTCTATTTGGTGTTGTATGTGCTTCTTGTACATATATGCATATGCATTGCCTTCATTTAGGAAATTTTTATTCTATAATCTTGTTGAAGACCTGGCCAATGAAATTTACCTGGAATTCTCCTTCCTCTAAGCCTGTGATGCATCAATATGATCTTTTTATGGTGTCCCACATTTCCTTCCTATCCCATTCCTTTGTTTTAATCTTTTTTTATATATTCTGAGCTTGAGCATTCCACTTCTTCAACTTTATTGTCTGGTCTTGATATTCTGATTTCCATTTCATTCACTCTGTTGGTGAGGGTTTCTTCTGTCCTTTCAAATGGGCTTCCTGAGTGTTTCACTTCCTTCTTCATTTCAGCCCTAGTTTTCTTCAGTTTCTCTATCACTTTTGTAAATTCAGTCAGAAGTTTATTCCTATGCATTTTTAGTCTTTTGAGTTGTTCTTTTGTGTGCTTCTAAAATTCATCGAATTTGATCTTGTTGATGATTGTTCTTTTAAATTCTTTTTCCTGACTTACCTCTAGGGAGTTCACATTGTAGAAATCTTCCATAGGACTGCTGTTATTTGGTGGGCATATCTTATTTTTGTTTTCCATATTATTTTTTCATTGTGGTTTTGGCATGTGGATTGCTTTCATTGTTTATGACTCTGGTATGAAACTCAAGCTTGTCTTTGTTGAGCTGAAGTTTGATTCTGTTTGTTTTACTGGTGTAACTTGGCTGCTTTTTGATTGGGTTTGAAAAGTTAGCTGGTCTAGGCTTCAGGTTCTCTTTATTTTATATTGGAGGGAACAGATGGTTCCAGTCAGGCTGCGCAGGAGCTCCCCAGGAGTGTGAAGTGGCCCTGGCTAGTTAAGTGTACTTCAGTAGACTCATAGTGATTGGGCCAATGGCTGAGGAGAGATGGAAAGGTGATGCGTTGGTCCTTACTAGACAGCAGGGAAGTCTAAGCCCTAGAACAGTGGGCGGGACTGCAGATGGTCCCAGAGCTGGGGGACAGCATGGGTTGTATTTGGGAAGTTCACCCTGGGAGGCCCACTCAGGCACTCTCATGCAGTCTCACAGTGGGAGGGTCAGACACAGTGGGAGAATTGATGGGACAAGGATTATCAGGCCCCTACTAGCCAGCAGGAAACCTGAACCCCTGAGCAGTGGGAGGGACTACAGATGGTCCCGAGGTAGAGGTAGAGGTATAATTGAGGTGAGATTTGGGCAGCTCATCCCTGGGGGAAGCTGTTTCAGGCACTCTCATGCAGTGTCCAAAGGAAGAGTGCTCAAGGAGAGGTGATAGGACAAGCAAGTTATTAGGGTGAATTGATTAAGTTGTAAGTGCAAATGTCTAGCTTGACATTAAGCTCTACTTTTATTGTTTTTTCACCTCCTCTACCTCTCAAAGAATTAGACACAGGCCTCTTTTGGTTCTAGCACTCACACTGCCAGGCTTCCTCTGAAGCCAAAGAAACATTAGATTAGATTAGATCATGGAGCTCATATCTGCCTTTTTTCACATAAGAGTATTATGAGCTTAAGTAGAGATGCTGCATTTGAACACAGTCTGTAAGGCATGACCTGTATGTCCATGCTGGGAAAATGTAAGTTCTTTTAGCCTACACACTACATATTGTATTTCCTTGTTACTCAATGATTAGCACAGTGCTTGGTCTACTGCAAATGTTTAGTTATTTTTTACATTGATGATGAAGGTTGAAATGAAAATGAAAAACATGCACATTATTCTAATGATAGTCTCCTTTGAAAAATATTTTATATATTATTTTTATTTTATGTGTATGAATGTATTGCCTGCATATATGGGAGTGTACTTGTGTCATGCAATGCCTGTGAAGGTCAGAAGAGGGTGTTGGATTTCCCTGGAACTGGAGTTATGGGAAATTGTTAGCCATCCTGTTGGTGTTGGGTCCTTTGCAAGAGCAGCCAGTGCTCTTTGCTACTGAACCATCTCTCCAGCTTCAGACATATCCTTCTAATAGTCATTTACTCATTAATTCACTCATTAATGTATAGTGAGTCTCATGTGCCAGACAATAAGCTAGGCATCACAGACATACTAACATATAAGTATATATTAGTGTTCTCAATGAGTTTATAACCAAAGAAGGGCAATAGATTAATGAGCAGGAACTACAAAACATTGATGATAGCAAGTCTGGAGATTAATATGTTTCTCTTTTGAAAGGGACACCTGCACAACCTAGCCCTGGTTCATGTGAATTTTTAATTTCTCAATAGCAATAGTTTACAATAAAAAATTTAAATGTAAAGTAGTTCTATAATTAATACCAGCACTGAATATTAAATATGAACTGTAGCTCCTTGAGTATTTTATTAACATGGGTTTAGTACATAGAAGATTTATGATTGACAGTCATAATTTCTGATGGATTTTTAAAATTGAACTCACAGTATTTTTCCCCAGTTGGCAATTATGTATGCATTTGTATGTGGCTTTGCTTAATGACAGTCTGCCTCACTGTGCTGCAAGTTCCTGGAGGTCAAGAGCTATTTTAATTGTATCTTCCATGTCATGTTCCTCTTTTGCTACATTAGGCATTTAAATATTTACTGAATGTTATTTGAATATATAATTGGTGGATGGATGGAAGAGATTCATGTTTTCAACTGTTATACCACATACTATTGAGCTTACACATACTTTTCCAGCATAATAATATTGCCACTGGGGATGAATAATTTTTTACTTGCTGAGTATGGCAGTGCATGCCTATAGTCTCTGATACTGAGCTAACCATCACTTATTTCTCTTAGCAGTCTTAGAGTTTGTTTCAAATCTCTCTTAAGCTCTTGAAATGACTAAAACTTAATTATTTTCTTTTCTTTTCTGTCTCTCTGTAATTAAATAACAGTTTGTAATGAAATCATGTGGTTTGATTACAAAGCTATATATCTTTACTTTTTCTTTATATCCACAGTCAGATGTAATTGTCCACCAAAATGTGTTGTTCTTCACTCTTACGTATATTTTTCTTCATCTTCCTTTATTCTTCATCCTTTTCCTAGAAACTCTTAATTCCTTGTGAACACTGTGTCTTGAATTTGCTGGCTCTGTTTTCTTTTTGCTAGATCTTTGGACATTTTTGACCAAACTAAGTTCCTGAAGTATCACAATCTCAACTTGATTGTTTGCTCTTCCTCTTAACATTTTCATGGATAATTATGGACTGGATCCACTCAATAAACTCCTTTTTAAAATATATTGATACATTTTAATATGTATTTTAAAAAATATTTTTAAAAGTTTTATTGAGCTTTTGCAACATTTCATACAACAGTTCTTTTTTAATTTTTAAAAATTTTTTTATGTGTATGAGTGTATTGTCTGCATGTAGGTTGGTGCACTCATGTCGGTAGCACAGAGATCAGAAGAGGGTGTCAGATTCCCCTGGAACTGGAGTTAAAGACCGTTCTTAGCTGCCACGTGGATACTGGGAATCGAACCCGGGTCCTCTGTAAGAGCAATCGGTGCTCTTAACCACTGAGCCATCTCTCAAGCCCTCATACAACAGTTCTTAATCAATTTAGATCCACTCCCACATCCGTGCACCATCCCACCCCCCAAAAACCTCCTACTGGACTGCATGACTCCACCATAAATATTAATTCCTATGCAGTTAAGCATTTGTACCAGATGTCCTTCAGTGCAAATTCATTCATTGGAGTCTAGTCAGCCTACCTAGAGTTCATAAGTAAGCTATACTCTTCTTCACCCAGTAGTAATCATTCTCCAATAGTTCTTAATTTAGTGCAAGCTTAGTCTTATGCAAGCTTCATTGGCAAGAAAGCAGCATCTTCCCGGTGCTCATGCACCAGCCCTGGCTCTTACAATCTTTCCACTCAGCTTCTGCAATGGTCCTTGAGCTGTGGGTAGGTGAGGTTTAATATAGGATCCCAATCCAGGGAAATGCACTCTGCAGTCCCTTAGGCTTTAAAAGCTGGACAATTGTGGCCTTCTGTGTGCATTGCACTCGGTTGTAAAAGGAAGCTTCACTGGTAAGAGGGACGCATTAGTTTTCTCTCTACCCTTCATTCTGCTATGTTCCATGAACCTTAGTTGTAGGGTTCAACTGTAGATCTGTTACCTAAGACTGGCCATCTCTCAGATGTATATTTTTTTTATGTCTAACAGGTTGTTGGATTCTGCAATAACTTTCACCTGTTGCAAAAAGAGGCTTCTTTGATTAGTGATGTACATTATGATTGTCTATAGATATAAGGAACCATATATAGCAGATGGTAAGAAATTTCATTTGTCTGTAGATATGACAGAGATAGCATTTACTCTAGAATCTATGTCCTCTCCAGCCTTGTTTATTTGGCTGAGTTTACAGGGCCATCCATGAGTTCACTCCCACTGAGAGGGCTTTAAGTCCTATTAGATAGCTCTTGTTTAACTTCCAGATAACAGTGCCACTAGCACACTGATAGAGCTTGTTTGCTCTGCTGGTCTTTGTGCTTATTAGGATTTAGGCCTGGGTTGGACCAATGATTGATTTTCTCCCTTAGCAATTTGTATGTTATCATCTAATATTATGAGAGCTAAACTTCAGGTAGAAGGCTTTCGGGTCAGTTCTTGCTCCATTGTTCCAAGTCCTATATCTGAAGTATATCCAGTCTTCCAAGCTATGGTCTTCTCATTGTAGGAGAGAATCAAGAGCTTTGGCAATAGCCTATATTATTTTGGGAGTCCATTAGACCACTGTCACTAATATCTCAAAGGGAGGTCTCTTCTGGGATCTCTTCTGTCTGGCACAGTGTTTCTTGCCATACAGCCCCCAGGTATACATATGCACTAGTGTTAAAACACAGTATGTGCACTTCTCAGGGGAACTTGGGGCCATCAAAATTCCCTCTGGGTTCCCTAGCCCCCTGAGATCTATTCATATCTACTCTTTCTCCTTAGATCCGACCTCCCTCCTCCCTCTCCAGTTCCAGCACCCCAATTACCTCTACTCTCTGCACAATAATACCCACCTCTTACCATCCCCCCTCTCCCGAGTTCTGTCCTACCAACACCATGGCCCCCTGCATGTCTCTCCCTCCTCTCCTCCCCCAGTTAACATCTGTTTCCTACTGCTCCCCCTCTTCCTGGTTCTTATTTTTCCTTTACGTCCTTGTATCTTTCCCATTTTCATGGCTCCTGGTGTTGCATCAGGATATACACTCATGTGCAAGGGACTGATCTAAAATGCACAAATAAGGGGAACATACTCCCCTGGATTTGCTGTGTTTGTATAACTTCACTTAGTATAACATTCTCTCATTCCATCCATTTACCATCAAATTTCATATTTTGTTAGTGCTGAGTAACATTGTGTAAATACGTTTTCCTTCTTCATTTGTCAGTGGAGGGACATTTAGGTTGTTTCCATTTCTTAGTAATTGTGAAGTCAGCAGCAACAAACATTGATGTACAGGTGACTGTACAGTTGAAGGAGTCCATGGTAATTTCATTTTCTTGAGAAATCTCCACAGCTGTCTATACTGGTTGCATGGGTTTGCATTCCCACTGGCACCGAATGAGTGTTCCCTTTCTCCACACCTTGCCAGCATTTGGCATTTTTTCATTCTCTTGATCTTATCCAGATGTTATCTAATGGTGTTTTTTATATGCATTTCTTTAATTACTAACCAAATTGAAGACTTTTTAAGCTTCTTAGTCACTTTTGTTTCTTTGTTTGGGAATTCTCTGTTCCAGTATATGCCCTATCTTTTTATGAAGTTGTTTATTCTCTTATGTCTTTGCATTTTGAGTTCTTGTATATTCTGGGTACTAATCCTCTGTGGGGTGTGTAGCTGATAGAGATTTCCTTCAACTCAATGGTTTCCTCTTCTCTTCCTTGGATGTTTGTTTCTGCTGTACAGAAGTTTTATAGCTTAAAGAAATTCCATTTACTTATTGTTAACCTTAATGCTTGAGTAGTTGATTTCTGATTTATAAAGTGGAGGTTACTACCTATGCTTTCTTCTAGCAGTTTCAGGGTTTCAGTTTTTTTCTTTTTTTGAAAATGCAAGTGTCTGGGTTTATTTACATTAAAGTGTTGTGGTGGTTTGGATGAGTGTCCCCCATAGGCTCTAGGTATTCAGACATTTGCCTCCAGTTGGTGGCGCTGTTTTTGGAGGTCTTGGAGGGTGTGGCCGTGCTAGAGGAAGTGCGTTGCTGGGGGCAGGCTTAGTGAGTTTAACAAGCCTGGTGGTATACAGTTGCTTCCTCTCTGCTTCCTGTGCTCTTTGCGAGATGTGACCCTCGGTTTGCTGCTCCAGATCCAGCCACCATGCCTTCCGCCACAATGGACTAATTCCCTGGAACCGCCAATCGTAAGCTCAAATAAACTCTTCCTTTTATAAGTTCCTTGGTCTGGTGTTTTATCACAGCAACAGAAAACTGACTAATACAAGTGTGAACAGCATTTTCAGTAAAACAAGAAAAATCTCATGCCATATCTAAAAATTGAAGTCTTTGCTACAATATATGCTATATTTCTTTTGACTACCTAAAAATGTAAGGAATGTCCTCGACATGTACATTCTCTGAAGCACTGGCCTCGAAGATGCTGATGTTTAAACTGGGCAATCGTAGACATGAATTTCCTAGTCATCTCCAACAGACACAATTTTTTGAGCCATTTCCATTATATTTTACTCCCCATACCTGATCCTGGTGATCAAAGAAGGTGTGAACACAGGTCCTCGTTCCAACATCCCAAACTTTGACACTTTTGTCAGATGAGCTGGAGACAAAGCGAGTGTCATCAGGACAGAATGCAACGTTGAGTACGCAGCAGGTGTGGCCACTCAGTGTGCCCGCCAAATTGGCATGTTGTACATCGTAGATCTTGATGTACCTAGCCATCATCTGAAGCTGTGACCAGGAGTTGGGAGTCAGGGGAAAAGGTCAAGGAACAAATGGGCATAGCATGGCCTTCCAGTGTGTGCAGAAGTTTTCCAGTTGCAATATCAAAAACGTTGATGATTCCATCTATGGCACCGCTGGCCGGGTACTTCCCATCAGGACTGTATGCAATACTAAGAATGAATTTTCCTCTTGTGTCCAAAGAATATTTTTTCCTACTTTCCACACCAAAAATATTCACTTTCCCCACATGAGTTCCTATGGCCAGATACTGGGAATCAGGAGATAAGGCCAGAGTCCAGGCATCCACAGGTCCTGCATCTATAGACTTTATCTGTTTGCCATTTTCCAAGTCCCAGAGATGAATATGAGCATCAAGAGAGCTGGATGCAGCAATGGGCAGAGTATGGCTGATGTCCACAGACACCACCGAGCTGGTGTCCCTCAAGGCTGCACTGGAGCTCTAGCCTGTCATCACGCCATTTCATGGCCTTCACCAGGTCATCCAGGGATCCTGTGACCACTGTTTTAGGCCTCTCCTTCTTGTTTGTCCTCCAAGCAGTTGACCAAATGGCATCATCGTGGGCTTGCTCTTGCTTGCAGAGAATACTGTACTGGTTGGTCATTTCGTTAACCAAGATGAAGGGCTGAACACCAGACAACTTGCAGTGCAGCCCGGCTGACGTCAGAGTTTCAGGTTTTATATGAATGTCTTTGATCTAGTTGGAGTTGATTCTGGTGCATAGTGAAAGTTCAGTGCCCAATTTCATTATTCTACAGGTGGAGATCAAATTTCACCAGCACCATTTGTTGAAGATGCTGTCTTTCCTCCATTTTGTGTTCTTGGCACCTTTGTCAACTGTCCGGTGGGTGAAATTACATGTACCCATGTTTGGGTCTTCTGTTGTGTTCAAATCATCTTCATGTCTATTTTGTGACAGGACCGTGCAGTTTTTATGACTGTAGTTCTTTAATATTATCTGGGATCTGGTTTGGTGATTCCCTGAGCATTTTTTTTTTTTGCCCTAAATTGCTTTGTCTATCTGGAGTCTTTTGTGAATCCATATGAATTTTAGGACAATATTTTTCTAGCTCTGTGAAGAACGTTATGGGGTATTTTAGTTGGCATTGCACTGAATATATAGATTGCTTCTGGTAAGATGGTAATTTTCACAATTTTGATCTAACAATTAATGAGCATAGTAGGTTTTCCATTTCCCAGTGTCTTCCTCTTTTTCTTTAACGATTTGAAAATTTATTTTTAGGGGCTGGAGAGATAGCCTAGCGGTTGGGAGCACCGACGCTCTTGCAGAGGACCCGGGTTCGATCCCCAGCACCCACATGGCGGCTAAGAACCGTCTGTAACTCCAATTCCAGGAGAACTCCAGTTCCAGGGGAATCCAACGCCCTCTTCTGACCTCCGCGGCATTGCATGACACGGGTGCACAGACCTGCATGCAGACAATACATTCATACACATACAAAAATAAAAGGAAGGTGGAAAGGGGAAGGGGGGGGGGAAGAGGGGATGAGCGCCCATGTATGGGGGGGGGGAGGAGCTCCATTGGGAGAGCGCCCATAGAGTCCGGGGCAGAAGGGCAAGGAGGCGTGAAGAGTAGCAACGCTAACACCCCAAACCATGGGGAATGAAAATAATTGCAAAAACCAGTTATGTGTTTATTAAAGCCACAAACAAAAAATATAAAACTATCGGGCCCCATAGCCTTTTATATGAACAGTAAAATGGAGAAATTACCAAAAAAGTTGCTCTCCACCAAACCACATATTCAAAAAAAAAGAAAGACAAAACATCTGACGCATGCTCTCAAGTTGAATCTATTCCAGATATTTCAATATGTGTATTGAACCAGGGAAGGCTCAATAAGCTCAAATATACAATAATGTGTTAATTAATAATCTTAAATAATTGTCATAACCATACACTCATTTATAAATGGACCCTCCTAAAAAGAACAAAAAAAAAACAAAAAAAAAAACATAAAAAAAAACAAAAAAATAAACCCAAAAAAAAAAAAAAAAAAAAAAACTCCAACAAAAAAAACAAAAAAAAAAACACAAAAAAAAAAAAAAAAAAAAAAAAAAAAAAAAAAAAAAACAAAAAAAAAAAAAAAAAAATAAAAATAAAAAAAAAAAAAAAAAAACAAAAAAAACATAAAACAAAAATAAAACAAAAAAAAAAAAAAAAAAAAAAAAAAAAAAAACACACACAAAAAAAAAAAAAAAACAAAATAAAAAAACAAAACACGTTATCTCGATAGATTTAGATTTTAGATTTTTTTTTTTTTTTTTTTTTTTTTTTTTTTTTTTTTTTTATTTTAGATTTTTTTTTTATTTAATTTAAAAAAAAAAACAAGGCATATCAAGAATACAAACAAAATTAAACATAACTTTAAAGTCATTCTATATTATTTCATGTTTTGACCAAATTTTAATCAATGAACCATAATTTTACATAATTATAAAATATACAAAACAAAAAACCCATAACGAATATTGCTTCTCCCCGATGGCAGGAAAAAATTGAAACCATTCCATTTAAATCAGGAGGACACCGACAAGGGCCTGTCCATTATCTGTGCTTCTTTTCAGTATAGTGTTTGAAACTCTTGGCAAGAGCAATAAGAACAGAGAGGCAAAATTTAAAGACTACGAATTAGAAAAAAGGAGGTCAAATTAATTCTATTTTGCAGAAAAAACAACGATAATAGGCTCTTTTACATAAGAAATCCAAAAACTTCTACCAGAAAGGGGAACTGTTTAGAAAATGATTAATACTGCCAAGTATTGGCACTGGCACATGCCTTTAAGCCTAGCACTTTGGGGAGGCAAGAGGGCAGGGCAGACTGTTCTGGAGTTCCAGGCCAGGCAGCCTGGTCAACAAGAGTGAGTGTCAGTCCCTTCTGGGGGCTAGGGAGACCCTGTCTCAAAAAGACGAGGAGGAGATGAGAGANTAATAAAAAAAAAAAAAGAAAATTCTATTTTTTAGAGCTTTAAATGGTATCATCTGGTAGGTTTATTCCCCCCAATTTTATTTACTTTTTTTTTTTTGAGGCTATTGTGAATGCAGGGTTTCCTTGAGTGCTTTTTTATTATTGTTATTAGTAATTTAGAAATGCTACTGATTTTTTAAAAGCTGATTTTGTAACCTGCCGCTTTACTGAAACTCTCGTACTCTAAACTCACCTTCTCTTCCTCTCCTCTCTCCGGAGAGAGGAGAGAGAAGAGGGAAGAGAGAGATAGAGAGAACTGCTTACAGTTTAGTAAGCGGCAGGTTAACAAAATCAGCTTTTTAAAAAATCAGTAGCATTTCTAAATTATAATAAAATAATAAAAAAGCACTCAAGGAAACCCTCATTGCAAATAGCCCAAAAAAAAAAAAAGTAATAAAATTGGGGGGAATAAACCTACCAGATGATACCATTTAAAGACCTTCTAAAAATATAATTTTTCTTTTTTTTTTTTTATTATAATCCATGAGTACAAGCATCCTTCATGCAAAACCTATCTGCAGGCTGTTGTGCCCAAACACCTACAGCCCCACCATCCAGTGGGGGGTGACAGGTTGTTTGTTCAATCAAGTTGATCAAATGAGTGTCCAGACTACATTGCTGTAGTTTCACCATTCACCCCAATGGCAGCCCTTACATTCTACCACGCCCCCTCTTCCGCAGGTTGTTCCCTAGGCTTAGAAAAGGGGCACAGGTGGATGAGAGGTAAAACAGTCCACTCTCTCTGGAGCTGTTGACATTTATTAACTTATGTATATTGAGCCTTCCCTGGTTCAATACACATATTGAAATATCTGGAATAGATTCAACTTGAGCATGGCAGATGTTCTTTTTGATATATGTGGTTTGTGAGCACTTTGTTGAGTATCTTTCCATTTATGTTCATTAAGGATATGGGCCTATAGTTTTATTTTTGTTGTGGCTTTAACTGGTTTTGGTGTTAGAGTGATACTAGCTTCATGAAAGGAATATGGGAGCTCTCCCTCTTTCTCTCTATTTTGAATAAGCTGCATTGGTTGTAGGTCTTCTTTGAATGTCTGGTAGAATTCTGCTATATGTCCATCTTGGCTTGGACTTTTTTCAGTCAGGTTTTGTGTTGCTGTCTTTTTTAAAAATTTTATTTATTTATTTTATGTGTATGAATGTACTGTCTGCATGCATGACCCGTGTCATGCAATGCCGCAGAGGTCAGAAGAGGGTGTCAGATTCCCCTGGAACTAGAGTTCTCCTGGAATTGGAGTTACAGATGGTTCTCAGCCGCCATGTGGGTGCTGGGGATTGAACCCAGGTCCTCTGCAAGAGTAGTCGGTGCTCTTAACCTCTAGACTATCTCTCCAACCCAAAATTGTTTTCTTTGTTTCTATTCATTAATTTCTGTTCTGATTTTTGTTATTTCCTCAAGTTTAGTAGGTTTAGGACTGGTTTGTTCTTGCCTTTCCAGAGTCTTGATTTGTACTGTTCAGTCATTTACATGTGCTCTTTCTGATTTTTTAATGTAGGCACTAAAAGCTATAAGCTTCCCTCTTAGGACTGCTTTTAAGGTGTCCCAGATGTTGTGTGATATTATATTCTCATTTTCATTTAGTTCCAGGAATACTTTTATTTCTTTCTTAATTTCTTCTTTGATCCATTCATAATTCAGGAGTGTGTTGTATAAATGGTCAGTTCCTGTAGTTACTAGACCTTCTTTTGATGTTGATTATAAGCTTTATCACATGTGGTCTGATAGAATGCACAGAATTATTGTGTATTTTTTTATTTTTTGAGATTTATTTTGTGTCCCACAATGTCAATTTTAGAAAAACTTGCAGGGCTGCTGAGTAGAAAGTATATTCTTTGGTGCTGCTTGAGTGTAGATGTCTATTAGGTCCATTGCATGCAAAATGTCATTTAATTCAGATGTCTCTTTATTCTTTGCCCAGTTGACCTGTCTAATGAATACAGTGGGGTAGTGAAGTCACTTACTGTTACTAATTTGGTGTTAATCTGTATTTTATAGTCCTGTAGTACTGTTTTTGTGATATTGAGTGCTCCAGAGTTTTGTGCATATATATTGATGATTGTAATAACTTCTCTGCCAATTGCTACTTCATTAGACTGAATAAATCTCTTTGTCTCTTCTGATTAGTTTTAATTTGAAGTATATTTCATCAGATATTACTTCTTATAGCTATTTGCTTGAAGTATTTTTTCCATCCTTTCTCCCTAACATAGTGTCTATCCTTGAAGGTGAGATGAATTTCTTGAAGACAAGGAAAAGATGGGTTTCCTTTCTTGATCCATTCTACTTGCCTGTGTGTTTTGACCTATGAGTCAAAGCCATTGATATTTAGTGTTATTGAAAGATGTGTATTGGATATTGTCATTTAAATTTCATTGTGCTTGTGGCCCTTTTTATGTCTCTGATATTATACCTTTCTTTATTTTTGTTCTGGAGTTGCTTGGGTATACACATTCCTATCTTCAGTTCTTTGTATTGCTTCAAGCATTCTCTGTACAGCTTATTTGGTGGACATGAATTCATTCAGGATATCTGTGTCATGAAAACTTTTCTGTTCCCATTGGACCATGACAGAGAGTTTTGTCATATGAAGCATTTGGATTTAGCATTGTTATTTAGAATGGAGGATACTTTGATCCGTGTTCTCATAGTTTGTATTGAAAAGTCAGCCATGATTCTGATGGGTTTTCCTTTATATTTAACTTGTTTTTCTCTAGCAACTTTCTGTACCCTTTCTTTGTCCTTCACATTTAATGTTTTACTATGATATGCCATGGGCAGTTTCTGTTTTTGTCCAGTCTTCTTAAATTTCTGTAGAGAGTCTTTCCTTAATTTAGAGAAGTTTTCTTCTATAATCTTGCTGAAGATCTGTTCCATGCCATTGGTCTGAGATTTTTCTCCCTCCTGTACATTAGAATTTGTAGATTTGGTCTTTTCATGTTATCCAACATTTTTTGCATATTCCATTCATGTGTTTTTAAATTTTTACATAGTCTTTGCTTGCAGAGCCCCTAAACTTTGCCATCTAACCTTGATATTGTTTTCTGTTTCATTCATTCTGCTTTTGAGGCTTTCTCCTGTTGTTTCAAATCAGCTTATTGGGTTTTTCTTTTTTAATATAATACTTTTATTGATGTTTTGTGTATTTCAGACATCTTTTTCAGTTTAATTTAGACATATTCCCATTTCTCTTCCACCCACCCCACCCTAGATCATGCACTCTGCCATATATGTCCTGCATCTTTCTCTCAGTCTTTTTGAAGTTTTATTCTGCAAAAATTTATTGTTTTGGGCAGAATTTAACTACACCAGTCTGTTCTTTGACCCAGTCCTTATGTTGTTGGGATTCCCTCCCAATTTCATTGCTCCAAAGTATGCCTATATGCACATCATATATGTACCAGAATTATGTCCTCCAGGAATAAACTGTATGTTAACTCAGATATATGTTTAGAAGTTCACAGTTTTCCCTTTAATTTTATATTACTCTAAAATATGAATACATACCTTCTGCCCATAAACATTAATTACCATGTCTGAAGGTAAGGGCTCATTAAGAAATTCACATTGTAACATCACAATTGCTTTAAGAGAGAAAGAAATACAACAATAACGTTGCTCAGCTTGCCTTTCCTTATTGGGTTTTTCAATCTCATGTTCATATCTATTTGAGTTTTCTTCACTATTTCTATCTCTTTTGTGAATTTATTATTCTGCTTGTGAATTGGTTTTGATATTTCAGTAAAATGCATATTTGCATGTTCTTGGGCTGCCATCACAAGTTTATGCCTTTTTTCTTTCAGTTCTTTGAGTTGTCTCTGTTTTCTTTAAGTTCTTCGAACACATTTATGATTTAAATTCTGTATCCTGGGGCTCCTCCAGGAGGTTCTCATTGTGGTGCACTTCTATAGGACTGGTGAGTTTTGTTGGGGACAGATTGTCTTGGTTTTTCATATTTGTGTTTTTGTGTTACCATTTGGATGTATGGATGTTCTTTGTTGTTATGTGTCTTGTAGGAACTTCTATTCTGCTTTTGTTTAATTTAGTTTTGGTTTTGTTTATGTTGTTTATGTAGTTTGGTTCCCTTTTCTATAGGTATGGAAAATAATTTGTTGTGTGTTTCAGTTTCTTGTAGGATAGTAGACTGGTAAGGGTCCTAGGTGGGAAGGTCTGTCTGTCTGATCAGGAGCCAGGGAAAATGGGTGTGAGGAAACCACCTGAGGAGGCATAGAGCAATCTGTTTTAGGGTATTTAACTAGTCTGGGTTAGGAAGATAGTCCAGAGATCTGAGGCAGAGGCATTGGAGCCTGCCAGGGTCCAAGGCTGGCAAGGGACAGGCTCAACAAACTCTTTACTAGACTTGCAAAATGAATATAAAACAAAAGTTGAACTATAATAGCTTTCCATGTAATCTTATAAATGTATCTCACCATTTTGTAGATTATCTTTTGCTGAAGTGTTTCATGCATATTTCTTTTACAAATGGGCATTGAGATGTAGCCTGGAATTCCAATCTGCATGCTGTTCAAATAATTAAAAAGAGAATACCTTTATCCCACAGTGTATACATCTATCACATTGTACCACACACACAACACACTACACACACACACACACACATATATGATATTTGCTTTGACTAGATTGCTTCATTGACTAATTAAAATAAAACAAGGGAAAATTGATATACAATGGCAGCGTACAACAGTAGACATTCAACATTAACTTTAAGTTCAATTATTTAACATGTGGTAGTCAATGTGTGTAAACTTGGAATATTGCTATTGATAAAATTTCTGTTTCCCTTAGTTAGGATAGATTCTTTCAATATATGTGTTCAAGTATTCTTTGTGGATAAACTGAGATACTTGCCCCAAAGTCCTGGGGCAGCTGGAAGTGGTTGGAACTGTGGAGTCAATTATTTTCTCTGCCCGTCTCCCTGTGCTGTGCAAACACCCTCATTTCATGCACCATGCTGTGTCAGAGATAGAAAAGCGCTGGGCAGGTAAAATGATCCCATGGTTAAGTAATATTTTCTCCTGATTTGACTACTGAAGTAAAATGAAAAAGTATCAATGTAATGGAGGTTGTCACCTGCTGAGGAGCGTGCCAGTTGGGATCCCTTTCCATTACCTTTGTTGGTATAGCTTTGGCTGCTTTTCCCTGAGGGTGCCGTTGCTATCAGTATATTAACATTTTCTCATTTTCCTTGTTAAAATAGTTTCCATGATTTCGATGCTCGTGTAAGAGAATCTCAGGAAAATATTCTTGTGGCTTTTATGAGTAGATAGCATCAGGAGATATTTTTATGTATTTTAATAAAATGTATCATTTTATTTATTTTACTTAGTTTGGTCTTCTATAGACTAAAATTGGAAAGTCACACAGCCTACATTTGAAGTGATAATGATGAGTTCTCAGTAAAGGCATTAGTTTACATATGTACAAATTTTAAAAATCATCTTAATTTAAATCTATTTATCTATAGATAACTATTTCAGTCACAAGACTATTTCTGAGAAAGATTGAGAGTATACAAAAAGAGCCATGAGAACCCATTCTTTTGGTAAAGCTCTAAAATGGCAAGTCAACCAATTTAAACAGATTTGTGATTGTAAAGGAAAAAAAGTCTTTGATTTTGTATAAATAGAGTTTTGGGTTTTAACTCGAGTTGCTAGCAGTTTTAAAATGTCGATGTTGAATTATATTCATGTAAGGGAATGTATAACAACATTTGTTAGAAAAAAAATGCAATAAGAAAAAAACTAAGAATTAATGTTAATCCTATTCTTTGTTATATGTTATTTGATATGTAACAGACTATCATAGTGTCTTAGTGCGCTTCTCGTTGCTGTGATAAAAATCCTCTGACAAAAGCAATATAACATAGTGAAGGGTTCACAATTCTGTGGTATAGTCCCTCATGACAAAAGAAGCCCAGGAGCTTGTAGCAGCTTCTCATGTTGCACTTACATCCAGGAAGTAGACAGGTTGATGAATACTTCTCCAGCTAGTACTCTCCTGTATATGAAGTCTAGGACAGAAGCCCAGGGAATGGTGGGTTTACTTTAGTAGTTATGTGTCTTCCCTCCTCTGAGTTAACCTAATTAAATAATCCCCAAGGGCTGCCAAGAAGCTACGCATAATCTAGAGTAATTCCGTCACAATATTAGTATTGATAAAATACCAGGTTTCTTAATTTAACAAATATACTGAACATGTGTCAGTCCCTTCCAATGAGTCCAGACCTTTCCATATAATGTGTATTCTTTGAATAATATAATCAGGTTCTCAGGTTCTGTTGAAATGTTTTATTTTTTGTTTATTCAAACTTTTGGAATATTGCTGTTACCAGTCTTGTGTTATGTTGATTGTGTACGTGTGGACGGATGTGTTGTGGTTGTTGGTTGGAGAGAGTAGGAGAGAGAGATAGAGAGAAGAGACAGAGAAGGAAAGGAGAGAGAAAAGAGTAGAAGAGAGCTAGAGAGTGAAAAGAGACTGAACCATTTTCCCTGACAAGCCATCTCAATGTTGGTGTATGCATCCTCTCTACCTTCCTCAATCTGGATTCCCATCTCCTATTTAACTTGACCACTTTAACAAAATACTATAGTATTAGGGGCTTATACAATAGGCATTTATTTTGGCAAGTTATAAAATCCATGTTCTGGTGAGTCTCACTTTTAGATCGGGGGGTGAGGATATTCTTTTTGGTTGGCACAAGGCCCTGATCTCACTGTGTCCACACACCACAGAAAGACAGAGGGGGAGGGAGCAAGCTAGGGTTCTTTCTGATGAGGAAAATAAAAACACGGAATCATAGACTCTAAGCTTGTGGTGTCATTTAACCTTATTTACTTCCCTGCTCCAAATAGGTCACAATTAGAGGTAGGCTATTAACATAAAAAATTTACGTGGCCAGGGTAGACCAGAGAGAATTAGTTTCTTTTTTCTTTTTTTTTTTTAGAATAGTAGTTTATATATGTGCTTGTGGTGCATTCTCATGACCTTATTTATTTTCCATTCCATGTTCGCCGAGCTTATTTCCCTGTCCACTCCTCCACACCCCCGAGTTCCCGCTCCCCCCCCCCCGATCCCCACCCATTATTCTCCCATTCTCCCTCCCCCCCCAGCCCCCACCCCATAGTCATTTCTGCCACTACACGTCCTGCAAATCTTTCTCTCATTTGTTTTATTCTTTCTCAGTTTTAGCTTTCATTTTATATGTGATAATCCATGAGTCAAGCATCCTTCATGCACACCTATCTGCAGGCTGTATTGATGCCAAAACACCTACCCCCACCTCCATTGGGCGGTGACAGGTTGTATTGTCATCAAGATTGATCAATGAGTGTCCAGACTACATTTGCTGTAGTTTCACATCAGCCCCATACAACCAAAGAGCCCTTACTAATTCTACACTACGCCTCCCCTTTCCGCAGGTTGTTTCCTAAGGCTTAGAAAAGTGGGCACAGGGGAGATGAGGTTAAAAATCCAGCTCCACTCTCTCTGGAGCTGACTTGACTTGGACTCTGGTCAATTCTGGCTGTTTCCTTCATGGGCTGACAGTTGTCAGAATAAAAACCTTTCGATCCTACTAATGAAGACAAGTACAATTAGATAATAGGTACTTTAAGCAGCAAACTAATTAATATGGTAGGTTACTTTTAGCATAGACACATGTTTGGATATGTTGAAGTCCATGAATTACAATTTTCCCCCCTGTTAAATATGAACAGGGTCTTACTGTGGCTTTTATTAACATCTCCTAGACCTGAATTAGAGGATATAAGCTGTGGCCAATCAGCCATGGGTTATTTTCTCCAAGGGGAGAAGCCAATAGCCAAATTAGATTTGGGATATACAGGACATGGCTGCCTCTGCTGCACAGTATTTATTGTCCAGGTCAGGGTGAAGGTGTAGCTGGTGACTGTCAGTGGAGTCTTGGCTGACTCAGGAGACCCCAATATTTTGCTTTTAAAATTTAGTTGCCTTAGGTTTAGTGGCCTTTGGTAAACACTCTCTGCTCGGCATTTCCCAGGAGGCCACACTGTACACCTTGCATGTGTATTGGTCTCATTACATCCCTCCCATGTTAACGCAGGTCTTCGACAGCAGGGGCCCCTTTTGCCTCGTCCTCTTGTAGGTATCCCAACTTAGAGGCAAGGAGCCCTTACCATTTTGTGGGGCCCTTGGACCCCTGCGCCCACCATCCACCACTGGTATAAAATCATTGCTTGATGGTCAGAGCGCCTGGTATTAATAGTATCATTTCTTGGTTGATCAAGTGCATAGCCCTAGGACTTAGTATTATATTTGGTTCTGAACAGTAGAGTAATCCCTTCCATTAGTTCCCATGTCTGTAGTCAATTAAAGAAAGCAGTTTAACCAGTTTTTATATTAAGATTGAACGTTACCACATTAGTTTGTTTATCTCAGATTTAGGTTGGGGAGCGAACCTCATCAGCATCGTCAATTTCTCTCTTGTTCTATGGGGGTGGAAGGCAAGGAAGTCTCTCATTTCAGAACCTTTGTGCACTAGAAGGTAAGTTCATTCATTAGGACTCATTAGAACTAGTTGTTACAAATGTAGATCCACAGAAGGGTTCGATGTTTTTGGCAACTGAGGCTTTTCCCTCTTGAGTGTTCAGACGGGTCACCCTTTCCGTTGCCACTTTTTGTACATCCTACTCAATGCAAACCTGTATCTTTTCTTTCTCAGCCGTTAAGTTGGTGACGTTTTGTCCTGTTGGAACAAACAAATCTTTTCCCATAGTTAGTTTTAAGATTTGAATTGCAGGGGTTTGATGAAAAGGTTTCATGTCTTTCTGTATCCCCCCCCCTTTTTTTTTAGCGTATGAGTCTCCAGAAGATAGTTGTATTATACATGACTATAGGGTGGAGTCAAGGCATAGATTTCATCAAATTCACCCATGTTGTTTTGGGTGACTATATATGATTAACTTGGGAAGCAAACTTAATTTTTACGTTAAATCATCTTAAAGAGAATGCTACAAGGTGATACTGTACAACAGAGAAATTATAGAGAACATTTGTATGTGTCAATCCCAAAGTTCTTGCTCTACAGATTTTATGTAAAGCAAATGTGGGCAACAGCAAATTATATCTCCATTTAATTCAGGTGCATTACCATTTTTATCAGATTCTGTAAACCAATGTTGTTTAATATACACATGTTTACTTTTACTTTTACTAAGTCCTAAAACACCATGTATCCTGTAGACAGTAACAGAATTAAGTTCTTAACAGCATTTTTACAGTTTTCTTCTAATTAAACTTTGAACTTAGAAATCTTTTTCCTCCTTTCTTTCCCTCTCTTCTCTACTTTCTTCAACTGCTTTCCAACTCCCTCTCTATCTTTTCCTTCTTCCTCTCCATTATTTCCTCCTTTAATCCCCTCTTTCCCTTCCTTCTATTTATTCAATAAATACTTACTGATTGTCAGCCATGTATTAGGTATGCTTATGAGAATTATTTATAATGTAGAGAAAGTGAAGACATGTCCAGAGAGATTTATCATGAATAAAATGCACTAGGTTCAGCACATGGGAATTGTAACATTTTAGACCAGTTGGCAGATTTTATCCACCTAGTTTTGAGGTATATGTCTCATTGGTGAAATATTTCAGGTCTGGAATGAACTATTGGTCTTAAGTGGCAAATAATTTCAGAGGCAAGCACCAATTATGGATTCCAGAATTTGGAGAAACTTCTATGAAATAAACAGGAGTTATCTGCTTCAATATGAGGTAATCCATTGCCACAATGTGTGTTCAAGATGAAAAATGCTGCACCGGGAATTATATAATTTGTGCTACTACTAGGGTTTCAGAAAAGACAGCATATAGCTGTGAGTAAATAAATGCACAGATTGCTAATCACAATTAAATCAAATTTAATGATTAAATGCAATTCAAAAAGGTGAACACATTTTATAACACAAGGTACTCTGATGGTTAGTGTCAACTTGACAGACTCTAAAATGACCCAAAATAAAAGCCTCTGTGCCCATGTGAGGGACTATCTAGTTTAGGTCAGCCTCTGGGTATCCTGTGGAGGATCATCCTTGATAACTTAGTGTTGGAAGACTCATCTTAACTGTGGGTGGAGCCATTTTTTTGGTAGGGGATCCTGACCTACATAAGTAGAGCAAGGGAACTGAGAAGAAGCCAGAATTCATTGCTCTTTGTTTCTTTGCCATGTGACCAGCTGTTTCATGCTCTTACTACNTTTATGGTTATTGGGCTTTAGGTCTGGGTTGTACTATTGATTTGTTTACTCCCTTAGCAGTTTCTTCTAGCTGGGAGACAGTCTAAGATCATATATCTTAGAGCGCGCTCTGTGGTCTGTAATAATAGGAGTGAAAATTATGGCCTAGAACAATGGCGAAAGACTTAATGGGGAGAGAGTGTGAGATTCTAGGTTCAGCTAGATTCAGAGTATGTGCCATTCATATAATCAAACAAATGAAAAGGTCAAGAGTAGTGTCTGCTATTGACTAATTAAAATAAAACAAGGAAAATGATATACAATGCAGCAGTACAGACAGTAGACATTCAATTAACTTTAATTCAATTATTTAACATGTGGTAGTCAATGTGTGTAAACTTGGAATATTGCTATTGATAAAATTTCTGTTTCCCTTAGTTAGGATAGATTCTTTCAATATATGTGTTCAAGTATTCTTTGTGGATAAACTGAGATACTTGCCCCAAAGTCCTGGGGCAGCTGGAAGTGGTTGGAACTGTGGAGTCAATTATTTTCTCTGCTCGTCTCCCTGTGCTGTGCAAACACCCTCATTTCATGCACCATGCTGTGTCAGAGATAGAAAAGCGCTGGGCAGGTAAAATGATCCCATGGTTAAATAATATTTTCTCCTGATTTGACTACTGAAGTAAAATGAAAAAGTATCAATGTAATGGAGGTTGTCACCTGCTGAGGAGCGTGCCAGTTGGGATCCCTTTCCATTACCTTTGTTGGTATAGCTTTGGCTGCTTTTCCCTGAGGGTGCGTTGCTATCAGTATATTAACATTTTCTCATTTTCCTTGTAAAATATTTTGCATGATTTCATGCTCTGTAAGAGAATCTTCAGGAAAATATTCTTGTGGCTTTTATGAGTAGATAGCATCAGGAGATATTTTTATGTATTTTAATAAAATCTATCACATTTTGAATTTTAGCAGTTGGATCTGTATATAGCTAAAAGGAAAGCACACTTCCTACATGTTGAGTGAATCTGATGGTCAGTGGTCAGTTTACACATTGTCATTTAAAAATCATCTTAATTTAAATCTATTTATCTATAAATAACTATTTCAGTCACAAGACTATTTCTGAGAAAGATTGAGAGTATACAAAAAGAGCCATGAGAACCCATTCTTTTGGTAAAGCTCTAAAATGGCAAGTCAACCAATTTAAACAGATTTGTGATTGTAAAGGAAAAAAAGTCTTTTGATTTTTATAAATAGAGTTTTTGGGTTTTAACTCGATTGCTACAGTTTTAAAATGTCTATGTTGAATTATATTCATCTTAGGGATATGTATACACATTTGTTAGAAAAAAATCAAATAAAGAAAAACTAAGAATTATGTTAATCCTATTCTTTGTTATATGTTATTTGATATGTAACAGACTATCATAGTGTCTTAGTGCGCTTCTCGTTGCTGTGATAAAAATCCTCTGACAAAAGCAATATAACATAGTGAAGGGTTCACAATTCTGTGGTATAGTCCCTCATGACAAAAGAAGCCCAGGAGCTTGTAGCAGCTTCTCATGTTGCACTTACATCCAGGAAGTAGACAGGTTGATGAATACTTCTCCAGCTAGTACTCTCCTGTATATGAAGTCTAGGACAGAAGCCCAGGGAATGGTGGGGTTTACTTTTAGTATGTGTCTTCCCTCCTTAGTTAACCTAATTAAGATAATCCCTCACAGGTCTGCCAAGAAGCTACCATAATCTAGATAATTCCTCACAATATTAAGTATTATAAAATACCATGGTTTCTTAATTTAAACAAAATATACTGAACATGTTTCAGTCCCTTCAATGAGTCCAGACCTTTCCTATGAATGTTTATTCTTTGAATAATATACTCAGGTTCTCAGGTTCTGTTGAAATGTTTTATTTTGTTTATTCAAACTTTTGAATATTCTGTTACCAGTCTTGTGTTTATGTTGTGTATGTGTGTACGTGTGTGTGTGTGTGTGTGTGTGGGAGAGAGAGAGAGAGAGAGAGAGAGAGAGATGATAAAGGAGAGAGAAGAGAGTATTGAGAAAGAGTGAGAAAGAGAGATCGTGAAAGAGACTGAACACATTTCCTCTGATCAGCCCATCTCATATGTTGGTGTTTTGCTATCTCTCTACCTTCCTCATTCTGGTATTCCATCTCTTATTTAACTTTTTGATCCACTTTAAATTAACTATAGTTATTTTTCAAGTGGGGCTTTATACAATAGGTCTTTATTTTGGTTCAAGTTTAATCTATTAAATTCATGTTCTGTTGGGATTGGGTGTGTTTTTCTCTACTTTTAGTATCCGGAATGTTGGGTGTAGGATATTTTTCTTTTTTTTTGGTTGGCAAAAGGCCTCTGATCTCATCTGTGTCACACACCTTACAGATAATGAATATGAGTTGTGGTAGTAGTGACGCTAAGCTTCAGGTGTTTTTCTGTATGAAAGGAAAACTAAAACAATCGGAATATATGATCTTCTTAAGCTTTGTGTGTTTCATTTAATCCTTATTTTTTACTTTCCTTTGCTCCAAATTTTTATGTCACAATTTTAGTAGTTTATATAAGGTATGGCTGTTAACATATAAAATTTCTGCTCATGGTATAGTTGTACCTAAGTTTGAAGAATTCAAGTTCTTATTTTATTTTTTTTATAATAATTTTTTTTTTTTTTTCATTCAAACTACCACAATGCATTTTCATTTTACATTTTTTCCTAATTCAGGTTCTAGGTTCTTATTTTCCTTCCCTCTCCCCCACGGCCCCACCCATCTCCAGTATATCATAGGCATATTTTATTCTTGATCCCATAACTGTCCTGCAGTTTCCTTATTTCTCAGTTTTTTTTTTATTCATTTTTTTTAGCTATATAGTTGATTAATTTCCATCTTGTAGTACCAAAAGCCATTTCCTTTCTATTCTTACTGCAAAAACCTAATCTATGCATGGCTGTTGTGCCCAATATTAAAACCATTTACGCTCCCACTCTCTCATTTGCCTAGTGGTGCGGGTGCAGGTTGTTTGTTCAACTTATCAAGTTGATCTAATATGAGTGTCTTCCAGCTACATGCTCGTAGGTTCTTTCCATTTCACCCCTAATCGCTAGCCCCTTTAATATTCTATCCACTGCCCCTCTTTCCGCAGGTCTGTTCCGCTAAGGCTTTAATAAAGGGGCACAGGTGGTTGAGAGGGTAAATCAGTCCACTCTCCTCTAGGAGCTGTTGACTTGGACTTTGGTCAATTCTGGCTTTCTTTTCATGGGCTTGAAATTTTGCCAGGAATTATACCTTTCGATCCTTACTAATGAAGACAAGCAATTACTGATTATAGGTATTTTTTAAGCAGCACTAATTGTTATTGGTAGGTTACTTTGTTATAAACACATTTTTGATATATTTGATCCATGATTACATTTTTCCCCCTCTGTTTATTGACAGTGGTTCTTACTGTGGCTTATAACATCTCCTAACCTGTAGAGTTGTATGTAACTTGTGGCATCAGCCATGGTTTTATTTCTCCAAGGTGGAGAGCCAATAGCCAATTAGATTTGGGATATACAGGCACATTGCTTGCCTCTGCTGCACAGTATTTCCCAGGCAGTGAGGTGTAGCTGGTGCTGACAGTGGAGTCTTTTGCTTGACTCAGTGGGACCATATTTTGCTTTTTTATTTTGGTTTAGTGGTCTTTGGAACACTCTCTGGCATTCCAGAGGCCATTGTACACTTTGCATGTGTGGTCTCAATACATATTCCTCATGTTAACGTCAGGTCTTCGGCACAGCAGGGTCTTATTGCTTCTCCTCTTTGTTCGGTATCCCAACTTTAGAGGCAAGGAGCCCTTACCTTTTGGTGGGGCCTTGGATCTGTGCAACATCCACTGGTTAGAACAATCCATTGCTGATGTCAGAGCCTCTGTATTAATTTTTTTTGCCTAGAGTGCATAGCCCTAGGGACTTTAGTATTATATATTTGGTTCTAACAGAGAGTAATCCCTTCCATGTTATAGTTCCTATGTCGAGTGTCAATTAAAGAAGCAGTTTTATCCAGTTTTTAACGAGATTACCTCTACAATATTTTGTCCTCCAATTTACAGTTGGGAGAGCGACTTATCATTTGTCATATTTCTCCTTGTTCTATGGGTTGGGAAGGCAGAGAAGTCTCTCTCATATCAGAACCTTTTTGTGGCATCTAAAGGTAAGTTTCATTAGGACTCATTATAACTAGTTGTTACATGTAGGATCCACAGAGGGGTTCGATGTTTTGTCTGCTCTGAGGCTTTTTTTTCTTCTTTAGAGTGTTCAGAACGGGTCAGCCTTTTTGGCAACTTTTTTTGGTACATCTAACTCAATGCAAACTTGTATTTTTTTCTTTTCACACGTTAAGTTGGTGACGTTTTTGTTGTTGGAAAACAACAAATCTTTTTATGTTTTTTTTTTTTTTTTTTTTTTTCTTTTCTTTCTTTTATCTTCTTTTTTTTTTAGCATATGAGTCTCCAGAAGAATTTTTGTATTATACATACTATAGGGTGGATCAGGGCAATTATGATTTTACATTCAATATCATCATTACTTTGTTGTTTTGGGGTGGTATCATTATGATTTTCTCTGGGATATCATATTACTTAATTTTTTACGTTAAATCAGTCTTAAGATAATGCTACAAAGGTGATACTGTACAACAGAGAATTTAAGAGAACTTTGTATGTGCAATCCTCAAAGTTTTGCTCTACATGATTTTATGTAAAGCAAATGTGGGCAACAGCAAAATTATATCTCATTTAATTCAGGTGCGTGCATTACCATTTTTTATCAGATTCTGTAAACAATGTTGCTTTAATTACTTCACTGTTGTTTTACTTTTTACTTTACTAAGTCCTAAAACACCATGTATCCTGTATACAGTAAAAGAATTAAGTATTACAGCATTTTACCAGTTTTCTTCATTAAATTTTGAACTCTAGAAATTCTTTTTCCTCCTTTCTTTCCCTCTCTTCTCTATCTTTCTTCAACTGCTTTCTATCCCTCTTCTATCTTTTCCTTCTTCTCTCTCCTTTTTTTTTTTTTTTTTTATTATTTCTAGTTATATTTTTCTCATTATTTATATTATAATACTTGCTGATTGTCAGCCATGTATTAGGTATGCTTATGAGAATTATTTATAATGTAGAGAAAGTGAAGACATGTCCAGAGAGATTTATCATGAATAAAATGCACTAGGTTCAGCACATGGGAATTGTAACTTTTAGACCAGTTGGTCAGATTTTTATCCACCTAGTTTTGAGGTTATGTCTCATTGTGTGAAATATTTCAGCGTCTGGAATGAACTATTGGTCTTAAGTGGCAAATAATTTCAGAGGCAAGCACCAATTATGGATTCCAGAATTTGGAGAAACTTCTATGAAATAAACAGGAGTTATCTGCTTCAATATGAGGTAATCCATTGCCACATTATTGTGTGTTCAAGATGAAAAATTGGCTGAGCTTTTCGGTGAATTATATAATTTTGTGCTACTACTAGGGTTTCAGAAAAGACAGCATATAGCTGTGAGTAAATAAATGCGCAGATTGCTAATCACAATTAAATCAAATTTAATGATTAAATGCAATTCAAAAAGGTGAACACATTTTATAACACAAGGTACTCTGATGGTTAGTGTCAACTTGACAGACTCTAAAATGACCCAAAATAAAAGCCTCTGTGCCCATGTGAGGGACTATCTAGTTTAGGTCAGCCTCTGGGTATCCTGTGGAGGATCATCCTTGATAACTTAGTGTTGGAAGACTCATCTTAACTGTGGGTGGAGCCATTTTTTTGGTAGGGGATCCTGACCTACATAAGTAGAGCAAGGGAACTGAGAAGAAGCCAGAATTCATTGCTCTTTGTTTCTTTGCCATGTGACCAGCTGTTTCATGCTCTTACTACTTTGACCTTCTTGTTGTAATGGGCAATACTCTGAATTGTGAACCAGAATTAAAACTTTCTCCCTTAAGTTGCCTTTGTCAGGATATTTTATTATATCAAAAGCCGCAGTAATATGATCTTGACTGTCTCCCAGAACTAGAAAACTGCTAAGGGAGTAAACAAATCAATAGTACAACCCAGACCTAAAGCCTAATAACCACAAGGACCTGCACAGCAAACTATCTGTATTGGTGCAGTAGTGGCAGTGTTATCCATGAATTCGTGGGCAGCACTGCAAACTCAGTTAAATGCACATGGCTGGAGAGGACATAGATCCTACAGAAAATCCTATCTCTGTCATATCTCTTGACAAATGAAATTTTTTACTATATGCTTAATATGGAATTTTTTATTTACAGACAAGCATACCGTGCACCGCTCATCAAAGAAACTCCTCTTTGCAACAGGTAGAGGCTACTGCAGAATCCCACAACTGGTCATAAACAGAAAACATACACCTGAAAGGTGTCCAATCCTAGGAGACACATCTACAGTTGAACCTCTACACTTAAGACTCATGGAAAGTAGTAGTATGAAGGGAAGAGAAAAATGTGTGCATCCCTCAACTCTTATCAGTGAAGTTTCCTTACACAATAGAGTACAAATCACACAGAAAGACACAACTGACCAAGTTTCCAATCTTGTTTTGAGACAAGGTCTCCCTTTAGTCCCAGCGGGCCTGGAGTTCACTATGTAGACCAGGCTGGGCTTGAACTCACAGATATCCACCTGCCTCTGCCTCCCAAGTGGGAGGCATTAATGGGATTAAAGGCATGCACCACCATGCCCAGCAAACACAACTGACCAAGTTTCAAAGAATGGGAGCCTCTATAGTGTTGTGTTCCTGCATCAGACTCCTATATTAAAACTCACCCACTCACGGATCAGCTATCATTGTAGAGGAGAAGGTGGAACGATTGTAAGAGACGGGGATGCTTCATGAACATGAAGTAGAGGTTTTCACACTACTAGAGGCTTGCACATGTGAACTTGTGGCAGTAATGACATCAGACACAGGACCAATGCCAACTCAGACAAGGTCTCAGAGTGGAGCAAGAGAAATGGCTGATGGGCTAGCCTTGGACTGAGAACTACTGGAGACTGTTTACTTCTGAGTGAGGGAGAATATGCCTTACTTAAGATTTCTAGATGTGCTGACTAGACTCCAGTGGATGAATTTGCACAGGACATCTGGGTTCAAAAGCTTGAATGGATAAGACTTAACATAGATGGTGCAATTTCATGGGTTATGATGGCGGTGTTGGGGTTATGAAGGGGGTTTCTAAATGTGAATTGGAGCCATTGTATGAAATGTACAAATGCACAATAAAAATTTAAAAAGCAAAAGTTGTAAACTCTAAGAAAAGAATCAAATTTAAGGCCTCATACATTCCAGGAAAATGCTTTAATACTGAACTACATCCCTGACTCCTGGTTATTTCTTCAACTCTGCTTTTAACATGCTTATGTTCTTAGATGTAAACTCACTGAAAGTTTTGTTTTTGCTTTTAAAATTTACTTTAAATTTTAGTTCATTCATTTAAAATACTGTGAAGAGTTTTCCATGGTGAATTAAAATTTAATGTAAAGATAAATAATATTTAAAATTTTGATTTATATAATTTGAAATGTTTTATTATGTAGACTAGAAATAAAACAAAATTTGTGGAGTCAACCAGTCACACAAAGGGAGGCAAGTCTCAGCAAGTCCAAGCCCAGCCTGCTGGAGCTCCAGGGATACCCTGTCTCAAAAAGCAGCAGCAGCAGTAGCAGCAGCAGCAGAAGAAGAAGAAGAAGAAGAAGAAGAAGAAGAAGAAGAAATAAACAAATAAATAAATAAATAAATCAGTGGAGAAATGTTTTCTCATAATTCAAATCCTTAAAACTAAAGTGTAATGAGAATTTTAGTTTAAAAATATGGATTAATTAGAATGGTAAAGTGAATACAAGTATTACAATGCAAATTAGTAGTCATCTTGGGCTGCCAAAGAAAGGTGCAACTGTGAGACTTAAACAACAGAAATTTGTTCTTTATTATTCTGGAGGCGTTAGAGGTCAGATCAGATGCCAGTGTGGTCAAGTTCAAGTGACCATCTCTTTCTGGCTTTTAGATGGCTGTTTTCTGTGTCTTACAAAGGTGGGGTTCACTAATAACCCTCATGGGGGTCCCACCTAAATATTCCAAAGTTCCCAGGTCAAATACTTTAACACTGTGGATTATGGCTTTAACATGATTTTTGATTATTATGATTAATATTACTATTATTTTCTTGATAAGTTGTAATTTATTTTTTGTTTTTTATTTATTAATTAATAATTTATTTTTTCTTTTTAAAAATTTTATTTATTTTTTATGTGTATGAATGTGCTGTCTGCATGCATGTTTGTGCACCCATGTCGTGCAATGCCCTGGAGGTCAGAAGAGGGTGTCCGACTCCCCTGGAACTGGAGTTAAAGATGGTCCTCAGCCACCATGTGGGTGCTGGGGATCGAACCCTGGTCCTCTACAAGAGCAGTCGGTGCTCTTAACCGCTAGGCCATCTCTCCAGCCCCCCACCTTTTTTTTCTTTTTTATGTGTATGAATGTGTTGTCTGCATGCATGTTTGTGCACCCGTGTTGTGCAATGCCCAGGAGGTCAGAAGAGGGTGTTGGATTCCCCTGAAACTGGAGTTAAAGACGGTTCTTAGCTGCCGCGTGGGTGCTGGGAATCGAACCCGGGTCCTCTGCAAGAGCAGTCAGTGCTCTTAACTGATGAGCCATCTCTCCAGCCCAATTATTATTAAGTTTTTGAGATATCTTTCCCTAGGGCCCCAGCTGGCTTGGGACTAGATTTGTAGGTCAGGCCTTGATCTCATAGAGATTCACCTGTTTCAGCTATCTGAGTACTTGTATTAAAGGTGTGTGCCACCACATCCTGCCTTTTTTAGTGTAACTTTAAACTAATTCTTTGAGAATTTCATACATCATACAATTTATTTTGATCATATTTACCCCGCTCTTCCTTGTAGCTTTCTATTCTCCCATTCCCCTTAATTTTGAGGGCACATAATTCATTACACCGCAGGTCTCAGAAGCACAAAGACCATGAGAAGTTATCGATTTCTTGCAGCCAACTTAACATGGCTATGGAATTGCTTCAGGGACCCAAGTCGGAAGAATCATTAAAAAATTATTAGCCTTGGTCTGGAGAGATTGGTTAGTGGTTAACAGCACTGGCTCCTATAGCAGAGGACACAGGTTCAATTCCTAGCACCCACATGGCAGCTAACAACCATCTGAAACTCCAGTTCCAGGGAAATCTGAGGCCCTCTTCTTACTCTGAGGGCATTGCATGACATGGGTGTGTTTATGCTCATACAGGCAATACACTCATACACTTAAAACATTCAAAAATTTTTTGCCTTTCTGGAGTATATCATATTATGACATTGTACATTCATACTGGAGAATCACAGTTTTGATAGAATTGACTATATGAAAACTATAAACATCAGACAATGAAGGGCTTTCAAATCATCAGAATGCATGTTGCATTCCATTTTCATTGGCTTATAAAAATCTTTTATGGACTCACAATAGTATATTAAACCAGATGAATATATTCCACTTATAAAGTCATTTATGTAAATTTGTATTGTTTTGTTCTCCTCAAACCATCCAGTGCTCTGATAACATGGTTTTTAATGTGAGGATGTTGTTGTCATTGTGCCATATTCTGGTATGAAGCCACTGGGTTGTGACATCAACCTCTGTGCTGCCAGTCTAAGTGAGTCTAGGGCAATGACATACTAAGCATACAGGGGTTGTGCACTCTGAGTGAAGAGAGGCATTAAAACAGGCTTCTATTGTGTATACTATGCATGCAAATATTGACAAATAAAAACTCCAGAATATCTTGTTGCTCCTGCAAGGTAATATATTCTGAATTCTTACTTTGAGTTTTAAATTTTTCTTTAGAATGTAAATATAATTATTTTGTATTTGCTCTTCAAGAATTTGATAACATATTCTATGGCTAAGTCTATTTAACAGCTTATTTTATGTAGAGTTATTCTGGAGTCTTTTACAATTGTTTGGATGTGATGAGGTTACTCTTTATTTATTTTGGGTGGTTAGAATAAAGTAACTGAATAACAGATGATCTGGAATTGTCAGAGCTTAGAGTATTAGACTGGATTTGTGTGTGTGTGTGTGTGTGTGTGTGTGTGTGTGTGTGTGTATGATTGGAATGACTTATCCAACTTGGTTTTGTCAGGAACAAGGAGACATACACCTGCATGGTAGAGGCATGTGAAGAGAGAAGTGAAGAGAGAAGTGATTGGAGATGGAGGGAACTGGTGACTCTGAAGAGAGGGAAAGCCACTTATGTCACTAGAAATATTAGACTACATTAGTATGCAGATTGTATCTGATGCTCTCATAAATAATATGTTTATGTAAAAACATCCATTTGCTCTAAGTAATTCATAGTGCATGCAACACTTTTGAAGAAGATTTGTGGGACATGCAGAGATATGCTGCTTCTCCTACTGAGCACATCTTGCTTTAACTATGTGTCCAGGAAAATATATAAATCATAAATAATAAGTAAGCAAAATAGGGTAAACAATACTTGTTTTAATTATATGGTATTGAAAAATGTTCTCTTAATATTTTTCTCAAGAGGTACTTATAAAGGTACCACAGAGAATACAGTGGCTATATATTATGTAGTTCTGAGTTTTCATTCTTGCTTGTACTTATAAATTAATAAAACAATTTGTAATGCATTTGATATAATTTTATTCCTTCTGTGATTAACTTTTTTTTTAAATGTGACCCAAGTTGAATCGAGGCTGCATTGTGCAGTGTCAGGAAAATTGATTATGTTTATTTCTTCACACTGCAATGTATGGTGTCAGTGACTCTGTATTAATGTTACCAAAGAAGGATAACAAAGGGGCTTTTAGCTTTCACCTTTTGGCCAATAAATCATGCATAAACATGCATTGCACATGACTTTGCACTGAACTCTGCCATTTTATGTGTCTTTTATCTTGAAGGTTCATTGCTTTTCATTGCTTAAAGCAATTCAGAGACTGAAGTTCATAATATGGGATATTTAGGATATTGATGCTTCAGCCAGAGTGTGCGAGAAAGTCAGGCTAATGTTTCTTACGTATGTGCTGTGTGTGTTTGAATGAGTCATTCCTTGGAAAGCGAACTTCACTTGGCCCACTTGTTTTTGCACATGCATTTAATTTCTAAATGATTACCTTAAATACTGGATCTTTTCAGTGTGTTATTTTGTTTTTCTCAACCTTAAAACTTACTATGTGCCATGTATTAGTTCTGCTTGCAAATTTTCTATAAGAATATGGATGGAGAAGGAATTCAAGGAGAACTTCCCACTCACAATAGCCTCAAAAACAATAAAATACCTAGGAACAAACCTAACCAAAGACACCAAAGATCTCTACGACAAAAATTTTAAACTCTTAAAGAAAGAAATTGAAGACATCAGAAGATGGAAAAACCTCCCATGCTCATGGATTGGGAAAATTAACATTGTAAAAATGTTCATTCTACCCAAACTCTTGTACAGATTTAACGCAATCCCAATTAAAATCCCCGAGAGTTTCTTCACAGGCTTGGAAAAAAAAGTCCTTAAATTCATTTGGAAAAACAAAAGACCCTGAATAGCCAAAACAACCCTTAGTGAAAAGAGCAACACAGGGGGGATCTCTATACCAGACTTCAAACTATACTACAGGGCTATTGCCATAAAAACAGCCTGGTTCTGACACAAAAAACAGACCATGTTGACCAATCGGAACAAAACCGAAGATCCAAATTGAGCCACATACAATTTCAGCCATCTCATATTGACAAGGGGACCAAGAAGCACAATGGAGAAAGACGACATCTTCAGCAGTGGTTTTGGCAAAAACTGGATCACCACTTGTAGAAAAATGAAATAACCCATACCTTCACCCTGTAGAAAGTCAACTCCAGATGGATTAAAGACCTCACGTGAAACCCAACTCTGAGAGCAATAGAAGAAGAGAAAAGTTGGCACAGAGTACAAGCATAGGCATAGGAAAAGCTTCCTAAATCAGAAGCAGCTGTGCAGGAAATTAAGGTCGACAATTGACAAATGGGACCTCATAAACCTAAAAGCTTCTGTTACCTCAAAAGAAACAATCAAGGAAGTGATGAGTGAAATCCCACAGAGTAGGGAGGAACGGAAAACTTACTCTAGCAAACATCTGACAAAGCATTGATTTCCAGAATATTATAAACTACTAAAAACAAGAAGAAGAAAGAAAACAAATGACCCCACTCAATAGATGGAGCAAGAGCTTTGAAAAAGACTTCACAAGTGAGGAAAAAAGATGGCTGCAATACACCATATAAAGAGTGTTCAACTATCACTAAAATGATCAAGGAAATGCAACTCAATCACTTAGATATATTCTTACTCCAAATAAGACTGGCTAGGATCAAGAAAAAACATAATGATTACCAAGTGCTGGACGGGTTGTGGGAAAGGGAAGGAAACCATCAATCCACTGCTGGTGGCAATGTAAACTCGTACAGCCACAATGGCAAGCAATATGGAGAAACCCTTTGGAAGGACTTGGAATGAACTGCCCCGACCCGCCAAACCACTCCTAGGCAGTGTATTAGTCAGTGTTCTCTAAAGAATCAGAAGCAACAGGACGCAATATATAGCTATATAAAATTTATTGATTGGCTCACGTGACAGAGCTCAAAGTAGTAGTTTAAACAGTAGCCATGCCGCCACTGGAGAGGCTGAGAATCCAGGGAACTGCTTCCGTCCGAAAAAAGGCTGGATTGTCTCAAGTAGTCCCATTGGTGCTGAGGCAATGGATTCCAGGAATATGCTGTTCAGTACACGCTGGGATCTGAGGGTTCGATGTCAGCAGCAAGACAAACTCACCAGTGAGAGAGGCAAGCCACAGGAAAAAAAGGGCCAGCTCCCTCTGCCATTGCCTTTTAAGAATACTGCTGCCAGCAGAAGGTAACACCACATTTGAGGTTGGGCCATCCAGGTTGAGGTTAGTCCAATCCAAAAGATCCTTTTTCTCTTATATGTCTTAGTCCAGTAAAGTTGACACCCAGGATTACCCATCAGAAATGTTCCCTCAAGACTCACCCCACCACAGAGATACATGCACGGCCATGTTTATTTCAGCTCTCTTCACAATAGCAAGGAGCTGGAACCAACCCAAATGCCCTCAACTGACAAGTGGATAGAGAAAATATGGTACATCTACACAATGGAGTTCTATGCAGCAGTAAAGAAAGATGACATCACGAGCTTTGCAGGAAAATGGCTGGAGCTAGAAGACATCATGCTGTGTGAAGTTACACAGTCCCAGAAAAACAAATGATGAATGGTATCTCTCATCTGTGGATGCTAGTGCCAATTACATACTTGTAAGTATTTCTTATGCACGGCCTCTTGAACTTTTGTCCAAGCAATTGGAGTGATGCATATTGGAAACAACAACAACAACAAAACAATAACAGAAAGGACTGCATCAAAGAAATGACTGAAACAGTGAACTTCTGCTCAAAACAGTCAACTTCCAAATGGAGAATATTGAGAAAGACTGAGAAAGAGATGAAAAGCATGTTTGGCAGAATACATGAGCTCTGGAGGCAGGGGGACAGGGTGCAGGACACGGGTCTAGATTTGATCATCTTGTACAAAATATATATTTAAAAAAAGAATATCTGGGAAAAACCCAGAAGCAGTTAAGAATTTATTAAAGTCAATAAATCATTGTTTTAGTCACTTTTCTGTTGCTATGATAGAACCACCACAATCAAGGGAACTTATAAAAGAAAGTATATTTGAGACTACTGTTGACAGTTCTAGGGGAATTAGAGTCCATCATGGCGGGGAGGCATGGTGGCAATAGATGCCCGAGTGGGAACAGGAAACATAGCTCCATAGCTTCAAGAAGTCAGGGGAAGCAGAAAGTGAATGGAGATTGGCAAGGCTACAGGGAGACCCTGTCTCAAAAAGAACAAAAAAAGTCTTTATAAGTATATTTGTGCCATTTGTCTTTTAAAACACCATATTAATTATGTTTCTGTTTCTGTGATAAAACAACATGGCTCAGGCAACTCCTAGAAGGAAGAGTTTACTTGGCTTATAGTCCAGAGGAATGAGTCCACTGTGGGAAGGGGGGTGGCTGGAGGTAGTGGGAGGAGGCAGGTTGTGGCAGGAGGCAGCGGGAGGAGGCAGGTTGTGGCAGGAGGTGGCCAGAGCAGAAAGCCGAGTGCCACATCTTCAAGCAGTGATAGGAAGCAGAGCAAGAAACTGGATGTGGGATGAGGCTTTGAACTCCCAAAGATTGCCTCCTATGATGTGCTTCCTCTGTCATTGCCACAGCTTCTAAAGGTTCCATGACTACCTCATGACCTCCCCAAACAGAGTCATAAACTGAGGACCAAGTGTTCAAATTCTTAGAGCCTAAGGGGGGCATTCTCATGCAAAACACCACAAACACTGTAGACCAAATTTACACAGATTAAATAAATACACCCTAAATAAGATAGTGATGTACCCCAATCTTCTGCTCTAATAACATGAACAAATTTATTTCACTGTGCTTCCAGATTATATTAGTCCTCTGTTCAAAACAATCTAATACCCTTAAATCGTAGTTTACATAAAATCTAACTATCATGATCTGCAGTACTTGGTTGACTTCTGTTTACCCTATGATTCTATTTCCTAGCTGTGCTGGATAGTTTTAATATCAACTTGACCCACCTGGGTTGAGGGAGCCTCAACTGGGGAATTGGCTTCATTGGACTGACCTGTGGCCAAGTCTATGGAATATTGTTTTGATTGAGTAATGTGTGAGGGCTCAGCCCACTATGGGTGGTGCCATCCCTGGGCAGGTTGTTATATACAGTGTAAGAAAGCAGGCTGGGCATGGGTCAGGAGAGCAAGCCAGTAAGCAGCATTCCTCCATGGCCTGTGCTTCAGCTCCTGCCTCCAGGTTCCTGCCCTGAGATCCTATGGTGGGCTTCCTCAGAGATGAACCTGGGACATGTGAGCCAAATAAACCCTTCTCTCCCCATGTTGGAATTGGTCAGATGCCGCAAACCGTCCCAGCAGTGGGCTCACTCAATCTGCGGGAACCAGGGTCTTGGAAGGAGGCCATGGAGTTTGGCGAATGACAGTCAGAAACGACAACAGAAAATATGGTTTTGAATCTGCTGCACTTTACTGAGAGCAAGTCAAAGTTTTCATACAAAAGCAGGGAAAGTGGATAAGAGTTAACACTCTTCTCTCAGGAAAAGAGTCAAAAGACAGTGTGCGAAGTCCAATACTCAAGAAGCATAGCATCTTTGTAGTGTGTCATGATCTTGGAAGCTAAGGCCGAGTACTCTGCCAGGGACCACCAGGGAGCTTAGCCTCAGAAGACACATATCTCCCATCTGTTATTATGACTTTCATCATTGCTCACATAGATGACGCTGGAGTTGGTGTGGGAGTCAGAGTGTTTTGAAACAGCAATTGAAAGGAAACTAGAACACTAGCTCTCTCTACTCCTTGATTACACAATTACCACCTTGAGCCACCTTTTTCTTTTCTAATGGACACACAATTTTGAATGAATTCTTTTGAGTACACATCATTTTCTACTCATAATACTCAAGTCCAACCCTTTTCTGTTGCCATCTTATGTTTTTGATGCAGTATGTATTGACAACAGAGCCATGTGTTCTGGGGTGATGATTCTGAGTAGCTGAAACCAAACATGGTGTTTGAATTCCATTATTACTGATTGAACCAGGAGTTCATGTCCCAGCTGGTCAATATAAGCACTTATATTAGACACCAGGTGTAGGAATGGAACTTTGTCTGGCTTGAGCCAGGACCTGCAAGTCCTGTCCCAGAACTTACTTGAGTTATCCGATATCTCCATGGGCATTTAAGTTGCTTCTGTGAGTTATCTGTAGCTCCGTGAGATATGGATATTGCAGTGCTTCCTGCCTCATCTATCTCTGCAAAGTTCCAGACCCTGAGGGCCTCATCCTTCGAGATATTGAGCAAAATGTCACACCTCTAGTTTACTGTTTACACAAACAGGAGCTCTGCTGCCCCCAGTAGGAGCCAAGGTGGTTTGCTCTTCCCTTCCTCCTGCCCCCCCCACTTCCTTGCCCAGAGCACAATAGCTTTTAGTATACAAACACATTGCTGCATGAATAAAACTGAGTCTTTCTCCCAGATCCTCCTTGAGTCTGTTTCTTTCATGCCTCTTTGGGTGACTTCCTGTGGTTCCCTCCCCACTTCTTGCCAGAGCTAAGCCTAGGTACTGTCTGCCTGCTGGCAGGAGACAGCCCTGAGGCTTACAGCCTTGGAAAGCTGCTAGCCTGGTTCTAGGAGGGAAGAACATTGTGTGGATTGTGGCCACGCATGATTAAAGGAACAACAGATGATATACATTAACCAATAACCAGGACTGAGTCCATAAATGGTGGTTGACCATACTTAGGCCACTGAAACAGGCAAAGCTATAAGTTTCAGCAAAATAAGGTTTTGTTTTGCAAACAGATCATTATAGAAATTATCTCTTTCTGTATGTAACCACACAGAACTAGGATTTTGGCAGCCCTCTTGCTGCCAGCTCAGGATTGAGGTTGATGAAGACCAGGTCAAGAAAGCCACAGGGCTCCTGCATGAGACAGTTCCAACCTACACTTTTCGTTGGCTTTCCACTCATCTCAGGCAGGTCTACCCTTCCTTTGTTTAAACACATTATGATACAAGTTTCCTTCTCTGAAATTTCCACCCCCCCAATTGTTAGATGACTATTTCCTGCTTGATATCAATATTTCAGTTCAATTCTTATCAATCAGAGAATGCTGATTTATGGTTTAGAACACCTCTTTCTACCAGCCATTCTCTATCTTCATATCCTTTTTTAAATTTTTCTTATTAGTATATTTCTATTACTAGTGCATTTGTTTAATGTCAGTCTCCTAGCTTAGAATTTTATTTGTGTAGGAGCCTGAAGATCATCATTCTCTCAATTACTGTTACACCTCCTATAAATTGAGTGGTGTTTTTGTTCATTTAGATGCCCAGTTGAATGGGTGGATAGGTGGAAAAATTAGATCTCAAACTCCCATACTGTATATAGAGATTCCGTTCTCTTTTCATTGTATTTTGCTGCTTGCCAAGGAAGAGAATGTTAATATCTACTAGAGGGAATAACAAGAGCAAAAAATGCCTGAAGTACATCCCAGAGAGGATCAATCAATGTTTTTTCATAGACTGAGACAAATTGATTCCAACTATAAGTCAATATCCAAGCTCTTCAGTTAAGTATTTGGAGTTTTGAGCTTGAGTCTGACAGCTCATACAGTGCCCCAGCCTGGTGAACCAAATTCTCACCCACATGTGCCATCCCCATATTGCCAGGCTGAGCAGGGTTTGTGCAGCCTGTGAACCACAGAAGTCACAATTTCAGGCTTTCTTGTTTACCACAGAATTCTAATCACCCTCAGCCCTTCAATCAAAAATCAACTGAGTATATGATGTCTTGAACTACCACGTCTTCATACCTGATAAGAAACTAACTAAGCTTAGACAATAACAAAAACAGAACCAAACTTCTACTTGATAGACGAAAGCTAGACTCTCTTATCAACCAACAGAAGAAGAGAACACACTCAGGTCACATCATAAAAATGCACACTATATGAAAGGCCAAGACAATATGTCACTTGAGCACCCACTAGTCCTGTAGAAATTGTCTACAATGATAATCACCTAGATGAATCTCAGGACAGTGAATTTAAAAAATTCTAAGCCTAGGGAACAATCTGTGGAAGAGGGGGCATGGTAGAATGTAAGGGCTGTGATTGGGGTGAATGGTGAAACTACAACAATATAGACTGGACACTCATTTGATCAACTTGATTGAACATACAAGTCCCCCGTGCTGGATGGTGGGACCCATAAGCTGTGTGGGTTTGGACACAACTGCTTGCAAATTGGTTTTACATGAAGGATGCTTGTACTCACAAATTATCACTTATTGTTAAAAAAATCAAAACAAAACAAAACAAAAAAACAGAAAGATGCAGAAAAGTTATGGCAGAATGCATGATCTGGGATGGGTAGGGGTGGGGTGGGGGGAAGGGAAAGGGATATATGCCTGAACTGAATTGGAAAATGATGTATGAAATACACAAAGCATCAATAAAAAAATAAAAAATAAAAAATAAAAAATTATCACAGACACAGTCAAAGATTCCAAGGACAGTGGCATTATTCCATATGGGAATAAACTCCTAAGCGAAGTCTAGGAAAACATAAATATAAGGCTGAATGAAATGATGAAGATAAGTCAAAGTTTAAAAACTAAATTCAGTACACACAGAAATACTGTAGGAAACTCAAGAGAAATGAAGATGAAATGGAAAAACTCAATAACTCAATTAGAAAACTCAAGGAAAACCCCTAACAGAAGAATAGATCAAATAAAAGATAAAACTCAAGACTCAAAGATAAATTAGAGGAATTTAACTTCTTAATCAAGGAATTTGAAAAAAAAAATCACAGGAAAGGAATATGCAGGAGCTGTAGGATACCATGAAAAGACAAAATCTGTGAGTTCCAGGCATCAAAGACAACTCCCCAGTCAATGGCATAGATGAGATTTTTAATATGATCATATAAGATGTGGTGGTTTGAATGCAAATGTCCTCCATAGGCTCCACATATTTGGACATTTTGTCCTGAGATGGTTGTACTGAAGGACTCTGATTCCGCTGGAACTGTAAGCTCAAATAAGCTCTTCCTTTTATAAGTTTTCTTGGTCATGGTGTTTTATCACAGCAACTAATACCAGGGGAGAGAAGAAAGGGGGCAAATGACATAAATATAGTACTTTTGTACAAGATTCTCAAAAATTAAATTATATGAAAAGAAGAATTTGTAGTGTTACAAATCTAAATAAAGTGGAATTAAAGTTTAGGACACCAAAATTAGCTAAATGTACAGCTTGGGAGATGGCTCAGTGGGTAAAGTCTCTTGCCATTAAGCCTGATGATCTGAATTAAATACCTGGGATCATTCTTGGAAAAAGACAATCTGTTCTTACAAGCTGTCCTCTGACCTTTCACATGCATACTGTGGTTTGTGCACCCACAATCACACACACATAAATAATTGTGAAAATTAAAAAATGATGTATTAATATTTATATTGTGATGTACATACAAATAAAAATTTTATGTCTACCTACAGAAAACAGATTTAAGATAGAAATTCAAGTCCCGAAAAGAGTAAGCATCAATAGCTTGTTTTGTGGTTGAGAATGAATTATGATAGAAAAACATTTTATCTTCCATGAAGGCCTGTGACTTGACCGAATTATCGCATTTTGAGTCATAAAAACCTTAGCCAGAGGGAAGTGGCAGATTTTGAGGACCTATTTATTTATTTATTTATTTATTTACTTATTTATTTATTTTTTATGTGTATGAATGTACTGTCTGCATATAGGTCTGTGCACCCCTGTCATGTAATGCCTCAGAGGTCAGAAGAGGGCGTCGGATTCCCCTGGGACTGGAATCAAAGACGGTTCTCAGCTGCCATGTGGGTGCTGGGGATTGAACCCGGGTCCTCTGCAAGAGCAGTCAGTGCTCTTAACTGCTAGGCCATCTCTCCAGCCCTGAAGACTCTTCCAACCCATATGGTGGCTAAGAACCATGTTTAACTCCAGTTCCAGGGGAGTCTGGTGCCCTCTTCTGACCTCCGCGGCATTGCATGACATGGGTGCACCAACCTACATGCAGACAGTACACTCATACACATAAAAAATAATAAAAAAAATTAAAAAAAGAAAAAAGTTAGCTAATAGAAGATGCAGTGGGACTCCAAGGAAAAGTCAGAGGATATTGCTCAATATGACTATTCCTGGGCTCAGTACTGCACTAAAATGGCAATAAGATGGGTTTGTGGACATCAGAGGACTCTACCTAAGAGTCAGATTTTCCAGTACTACTATTTGGACAGGATAATTTTGGGAAAGTCAGTTTAGCATAGTGAGTTAAAGCCAGGTCCTGATACCAGAATGCCAAGAACGAATTTCTGCTCTTGCACCTCTCCAAATTTACTTAATCCATTTCTCAGTGTCTTTATCTGAAAATGTGGCCAATAAAAGCTATGTTATAAAGATTTAAAATTCATTCTTTTAGAATTTCATACATGTAGACAAAGTATTTCTTATAATATCCCTTCCCCATTACTCCTCCAACTTCTCCTAGACCCCCCCGCCCCTCCCCCATGTCTCCTTTCCAAATTCATGTCCTGTTTTCATGACTGTGGATAGTCAGCACTATCCATATGTGTGTGGGTGTAGGGCTGCACACTAGAGCATTAACAAACTACTGAGGAGATAAGAGTTAATTCCAGACTTCTACTCTGGACAAAGGTTAAGCATTCACTTTCCCCCAGGCTGAAGTCCACCAGATACATCGGAGGCTTGGGAAACAGGTCCGGTCTTTACCGATGAAGAAAAATTCCCCTATACCAGATACCTTTAAAAGATCCCCCCTCCCCCGCTAGCTAAGGGACCGCTTCTCCCAGCCTGCTGCATCAAAGGGGTAGAGGTCCAAGCTAGAGCTTGAATTGCAACTCTTTGTATTTACGTGGGAGCCTCGTGTCTTGGTGGTCTTTTGGGGGTCCCAGTGATCCGGGCATAATACTACCAGGAGCTGCTTTTCTTAGCGAAATTGACTCTCACTGCTCCCGGAGTCCTAAGTTCTTAAATTTCCTCAGCTAGACGCGGGGGCTTTGTGTGCCCCTTATCCTCCTATGCTGGAATTATTATTGGTCTGATCTTGTGCAGGTCTTGTGGAAAGCCAGAAGTTGCTGAGGATTTCTCTGAAACAGCGTCTTCTAGACATGAGTAGGCTGTTGCACTTGTCAGAGCAGCAGCAGTTACCTGAAAAGTGTTTTAATATTAAATGAGTACCATGCATAATTATCATATATATTACTCATGATATTGGTTCTATTACAAATTCCAGTAAGTTACTGATATATTTTAAAACATAAAGTACAAAAATAATAGCTTAAATGTTTTTTTAAAGTCGATTCAACTGAAAAGTATTAAGAAGTTAATTTGCTATAATGGCAAGTAAATCAGTCTCTATATTACACAGTGAATTATTAATCACTACGGTTTGACTAACGGTGCTGTGCAAATAATTGAAGACACTGCTTGACATATGTACATGACAGTATCATTGAATGTTCACTGTCCCAGGATTCCCCAACATTGCTGGGCTTATCAGCTTTTAAGAGAAATATTTAGAAAGTTTTGTGTGCAGTGTACAACCAAGCTCTGGGGCACATATTAGAGGCTCTGATAAAGAGGAACCATACTCGGAATCTGCTTAAAGTTATTCAATGCTGGCATCTGGAATTTTAGTAGTAATTATATAAAATAATGATGAATTATCAGGTCGTATACATTGTTAATGAGGTGAACTGCTAAAGGCTCTTATTTGCGTTTCTGTAAATTGTTGAGGCATAAAAGAAATTAGTTACGGGCTGAGGTGTAGTCATGCCTGGAATTCTGATGCATAAAACCATGGTGCCTTACTAAACTCAGTAGCTCTAATGAGGAACATTATTGTCGAATCTTCAAGCAATCTTAATTTTTGGGAAAAAAATTAATGTGAAGTTTGAAGCTAGTTTCTATGAGCTACATATATAGGACTTGACAATCAGTCTAATTCTTCTGGGAACATTAAACATAGTCAGATTGACCTGAAACTTGTCATTCAACAATTTAGATGTATAATTTAACTTTACATTTAAAGAGAGAGATTTTGTAAAGTTTGGTTTTGTTAAAAATTAGCACCTTTTCAGATCTGAAACACATCAAGATGTCGGACATTCTTCTGCTGCCAGTTCTTTGTAGTCTAATGTCTGAGGAGTGTGGTGCTAATTAAACCTTTGTTATTTACCCAGTCAGTCTACAGCTTTCTTCTCAAGTTCAAGAGTGCCTAATTAGTCAGATTTCGTGGTTATTTCATGACAAGCATTAAGACCGTATTATTCAATTTAACTCGTTATCCATGTGATTAGAATGCTATTCAGTCCGTTTATTTTACTATTTGGGAGAAAAAGTGCTAAAGCTTTTCTAGAAAATGTCTTAAGAATTTAATTGAAAAAATCACACCACTTTGTTCACATTGAAAAAGATTAATATATTTATGAGGTTTTATGTTTAATAAAAGTGCTTCATTGTACATTAATGCATGAGTACTTTGGCTAGGTTGGGAATTATCTTGTTTTTGTCCTGTGGTTAAATACCTAAAACTCCTGTTTCTTACCAATGATGACATTACAAATGTGAAACTAATCACTAAGCTCCAAATACTGGGATGATAAATGTGAAATTCTTAAATAAAACACAAACACGGAAAATGAATATTAAATACAACATTTAATAAAAATTATATTATGCCTAACCAAAAGAACCTGCAACCTCACTCTGTGAATTATAAATAGTAAGCATTACTATGAGTACCATCTAAGCTGGGGAGTTAATTCTTATTTGGTCAATTCACAAGCATGTCTGTGCCCTCCATAGCACTGGAGGTGAAGGTCCTTGTGACCATGCCTATCTCTTTACATGGTACTGCAGTGTGCACTCAGTGTCCCATGTGCAAACACTTTCACACACTGCTCCACCTTTACAACCCCTCAGTTGTTGTTTTTTTAATGTCAGGATTCTTGACATATTAAAAAAAATTAATCTATTCAAATATTACTTAGTCTCCTCAAGTTTGATGATTTCCCATTGTCTAGTATGGCAAGATGTTCCAGGTTTATCTTGTCCATTTTCTGTTTCACATTTAAAATATTTGTAGATCAAGATTACATTATACACAGTAGGAAGCCTGTCCTTATAGATTTGTTATTGTTTTCTAGGTCTTTTCAGTGAAGAACAGAATTTTATCTCCTTTTCTATTTGAAGCTTGGATAATCGAGATGGGTGATAACAATACTTTCTTTTTTAAAAAATAAAATTTTTATTTTTTATTTTAATTTTATGTGTATGAGTATATTACTTGCATGTAGGATAGTGCACCCATGCTGTGCAATGGCCGTGGAGGTCAGAAGAGGGTGTCTGATTCCCTGGAACTGGAGTTATGTTTATGGTTGTTACTGCCAAGTGGGTGCTGGGAATCAAACCAGGTTCTTTGCAAGAACAGCCAGTGTTCTTAACCTCTGGGCCATCTCTTCAGCCCCAATAGCAATATCTTAAATCAACACTCAGAGGTGTAGGCTTTCTTTGGAAATTCTTCCACATTGCATTTCCATTTTCCTTTGTTCATATTGAGAATAACAGTTATTGAGTCAGTGTTCTTAACCACTGAGCCATCTCTCCAGCCCCCAAATGCAGTAATATATAAAAAGATATTTTTACATTGATTTTTCTGGATCTGTTAAATACAGGATGTATTTTTTCAGTATTTAGTATTAGATCTTGTGTATATTTTCCTTCAGGAGTGTTTTCTCAAGTTATACTTTTTCATATTTTTTTCTGTGTCATTGCTTTATTTTTTCTCCAGAGATTTCTATTATTTACTTCTTGAATCATGTTTGTGTCTTCAATGTGTGCCACTTTTACTTCTTATCTTTTACATCTTTCTTTACTTTAACTTTTTCATGACTTCTCACTTTTCATTTATTTTAAGCTACTATATGTTATACTTGCTTGCTTTTGCCCTTTTTTAGTTAAATCTTCACCTCTGAAATTAATGTTATGTCCTGGTACCTCTCATCTCCTGGTGTCTTACTAATTCTAACTTTTATGTTTTTTATTTACTATTTATTTATTTAATATTTTTTAATTTTTTATTTATTAAATATGTTAGCTTGTTTTAAAATAATGTTTGGAGTGGTGGATTTTTTTTTCTTGCATGTTTTCATTTTCACTGAAAGATGTTGTTTTGCTCTTCATTCTTTTGCTCTTAAGGTTCTCAAAGATTTGACCTTGTCCCTTTCGGTTGTAAATTTTTGAAAATAGATTTCTATGAGCCTGTAGGAGGAAGTATTTAGATGTTAGTATATTTTCTCTCAGATCTTTACTGTTCTCTATGAGCCTGTAGGAGGAAGTATTTAGATGTTAGTATATTTTCTCTTAGATCTTTACTGTTCTCCCTGTGCCATTGGATCAGGTTTTAGAAAGTGGTGGTCTGTCTTCTCTGTCCTGTCGTCGCCTTCTTTCTCTTGGTGCAGGGTTCTCTTCTGGAAATTTGTCCCACCTGGATGAGGGGCTCGCAGAGGAGCTTACCACTTCCTAGCAGCTGTGGAGCTCACCCTTGTCTGTAGTGTGGCCCTGTTACTGGTTTGGACATGATCACTTGGTGTCAGCTGTAATTTTCACATTGCTCTCTGTAGGAATAGTGGGGGAAGGTAACTGGCGGAGGGGATAGGAGACTAAAGCAGTTGGGGACAGAAGAAGAGGTAAATCACATTGATAATTTATAATATTTCCAAAAGAACATTGAAATAGTTTTATTGGAATTGCTTCACACAAGGGAGATAATGCTCATCCCAGACACCATAGACTAACAAACCAAAAGCCCAGTCCCAGGCATAGTGTACCTGGCTCTTGACTCGTCCTAGAAATGACGTTTCCAGGTACCTACTCTGTTATCACTGATGGAGGGAACATCTGGAGACCAAGCCATATGTCCCAAATCAGGTAGCCACAAAATAGCAGAAATCTAACTAAAATTAGGGTCTCCTGGTTCTCCAACTAGCAGCACATCCATGTGGAGTTCTTACCTTTTTCCTTAACAAAAGCATACTTGCCACATGGTGTCTAAATACATTTGTCATAATAAAGTTTATCTGGTACTCAATAAAACCATGTAATAGCAAAGGGACTAAATTTGCCAGTACAATTTCACATTTCATTATCTGGTGTTTTTTACTTAAAAGCTATTCCCTAAACCATTTTTGAAATTCTGTATTCAGTTTAATTATAGAAAGTGATTAAAGGGTGGTATCCTCCAAATAAAAGAAATGAAATAATCTAACCTCATTTATTTTCCTCAGCGGTTACTGTGGACGTACTTGCTCTAAGCTTGGGTTTCCCCCCAGGATATCTTAGCTTATGAAGGGATAAAAGATCACACCTTAGACTTATGTTCTTTTCTCACAATTCGGGGACAGTTATTTTACATGTTTCTGTGAATAATTATCAGTTTATTATAACTATTAATATTGTCAAAATACATATATACACACACAGCATGCATACACACATGTACACACAAAAATGGCCTACAACACATGCTTCTTTTTATTTCTGAAAGCTTTGTGAAACATTGCTATTATTAGTTCTGTTCTTTTGCTGTTAAATGAGACAGCTAGTTCTGAGACCATCTATTATTCTACCACCACCACTTAATTTGAAATGATTGACTAATAATCACTTAAGATTCAGTGACCTTGACAGTTTCAGCAGCCTTCTTGTCCATGTGTGATGACACAGACAGGAACTGGCTCCTAAATAGTAAAATGACCCAGAGAATGGAATCAGAATGCTCTCAGTCCTCAACAGTGGTGACAGTACTAGAGTGATCTTACTGTTTCAAACAGGAACAATCCTTTTTTTCCTTCAGCTCAGAAGGGAAGCTAGCTACTCATGTTGGTGGGTAACTTTGATACCACTAGCGATGTATCCACAATGAACACAGACATGTTCTTGATACTGAAGTCTACATGATCATACAGAAGAACTTCATTAAATCATTATGGTACATTTCAGTATACTACTTCTGTTGTAACAATGATTTCAGCAAATGTGGTTACAATGTTGGGTTAGAAAGTACTGTAAACCTGTAGGGATAGTACCAGTACTACCAGTTTTGGAAACATGTTTGATGGGCAAGCTTGTTAATTGGGCACTGTAGGAAGCTTCTCTTGCTATGAGCAAGTACAGCACAGTCCTGCTAAGGGAAGGGGAGCACAATGGCCACCTGCAGTCACTGTGGGGAACTGACCCCTCAGTGCAGAGGCCAGCTGGTTACTTTTGTAACCCAGCCTGAGATGTACTTCTAACCCAGGTCCTTAGCCTGGGAAGTGGAACACTCCCTGTTTGGACACACGTTCCCACATGCCCAAAGACTGCTGGTCTCTGTACAAGAATTTCAGGCCAATGGCCTATTTTCAGCCTACATCCACTGACAATTCACTTCACAGGCTGGTGACTTGATAGGTCTCTGTCTAATCCCACACTAGCCTACCAGGTTGGTGGTCTGATAGACCCCCTTCCGACCCACTAGCCATAGGCTGGTGACCTAATAGGTCTCCGTCTAGCCCCACACTACTGTCCAAACTTACATTAACTTACCAGGGTGGTGGTCTGATAAACTCCTGTCCAACCCATTAGCCACCGACACTTGAAATCCAGGCCTGCTTCCACCTGTATATGAACAAAATAATGGATTCTGGAATTCCGTGTAATGATGGTAATGGAGAATTTGATTTATTGCCTACTTCAAGTCACTTTTATAAGCGAAATTATGTCATCTCTCAGAGCCAATCACAGACCTCCAGTTTTGCACCACCGTATACTGTTGCTCCACCTAGTGTCATTTGCTTGGGCCACATTGCTCCCTCTTGGGGTGAGGTCAGAGGAATCCCTTGACTCCTACATAATGCCTGAGGGATGCTAGCTGAGAATTAGCTCCTAATTCAAACTGGATCTCCCCACAGGGCAGTGGATGGGAGGATGCAACACATTTCATCACTATGCTTTGGCTGGATTAGCATCTTTACAGGTGACTGGTTTCTCATCTTTCCCATGCATTTCATTTTTCATTGTATTAGGAATTATGTCCACTGTTCTTCACTGCTGCACCTACTCTCCTAGACTCCTTTCCACCTTGTCTGTGCACTCTGAAGTGGAGCTGAAGTGGCCTTTGAGCAGGGCTCTTGGTGTTCTAGTTCCTTTTGGCTCAGGGAGAACTCAGGAGACCCGAGTGTGGACATGGGTGTTTGTTCCCTGGGCCTCTCCCTGGATATCTCATAGGCCTTTTTTGGGCTATACCCCATGAGAAATTATCTCTGAATGAACCATTTGGAGTCTCCTTCCTGGCTCTGAATAGTTCTCCTTAAGTTAATAGTTATTTTGTACATAAACTCTTTAAAATGTATGAATTTGACAGAGCCATCTGATTGTTATTAGGGTCTTGACTGGATGCATCTCATTGTGACTTTGGGTTTGAAAATCTTACTTTTGTTAAATAGTTTACTAGCAGAATATCCACACAAAAGTAACCACAATCCATAAATTTTATATAAATGCAGTGATTTTATGAATAATATAATAAGCATATCAATTTTCAAAGAAAATAAGTATAGTTAATCCATACTTAATTCTACTACAATGTGAATAACTAATTTAAAAACCAATGTGTTAATGAATTCAATTAAAAAATAATATATACTTTTTTTTTGGTCTTTTCAAGACAGGGTCTCCCTGTAGCCCCAGCTGTCCTGGAACTCACTCTGTAGACCAGGCTGGCCTTGAACTCACAAAGATCCGCCTGCCTCTCCTTCCAAGTGCTAGGATTAAAGGCATGCGCCACCCACACCCGGCGCGGTTGGGGGGTGGGTTGGGTTGAATAGAGACGAGTGGATGGAAGCGAGAGAGGGCAAAAAGAAAAAAAACCCGACCACCGCACAGGCAGAGACGCCGGCGGTAAGGTGGAAGACTGATACAAATAAATAAAAACTATTGAAGGATCCTTGATATCTCCCTATAATCTCCATTACACATATTATAAGTACAATATGAATATAAATGAATTTTACTAATAAATTGTTTATCATAGACAATTTATAGAATGACTAGAAATTGTTCTTTTATATTATTATCATAAAAATTTTCCAAGATTTAAAAATTTTCTCATAATACAACACATACTCAACAAATACTGGTTCATTTACTGATCCTTTTTAAAACTTATTTTCCTTCATCTTATGGAGTAGTTCTATTAATTTCCCATTTTCATATAAGAAAACTGCCCCTTAAGGAAATGAAGAGAATTAGCCAATCTAATACAGTTGTTAATACAGTAGAGATTCCAATCCAGGCAATGTTGTTCTGTAGCTCATATGTTCAGAGTTAATAGGGACACTGCTCCTTGCTATCCATCTCTGACCACTCCTCCTCTTACAGTGATCTCGGAGTTTGACAGAAAAACTAGAGTTTATCCTCCTACTAAGAAGATTGATGTGCTTTCATGTTCTCCACACTGTGGGGGGAATTAGTATTAAGTCTTAGTTGGAAGTCCTCTGAGGAAGTGGACTAAGGCTACTTGCCTATATGGAACTGGTAGTGTAACTAAATCAGAAGAAGCAAGCCTTCTGTAGTTGTTGATATAAACTATGTGTCTAGAGTCAACCTTATCAGGAAGAAATGTATTACTCCATCTGCCTAGCTATTGCATCCATCTTTCAGACAGCTTCCCAATTCCAATAGGAAAGAGGGAAGTTGTGTGTTTACTTTCTTCAACTCCACAGTTGAGAAGTAAAAAAAAAAATTAGGATTCCATGCACCCAAAAGGCAAAGGAATAGCGTGATTTATTGTTTACATGTGTATTTTAGTTAGGTTATTACTTGATAACTACTCTATATATGATTCATACTATTAAGCGTGCTAGCAACTTGGCTTCTTTTATGATCCTCTATACAATAATCTGACCTTAAGGTGCTCTCAGAATTTTAATTCTTATCCTGCTTTCCCTTCTTGATGAGTAAAAGTATCTAAATGTGTCATTTTGAAGTGTTAAATTATTTAATAAAACCTAGAACATAACTGAACAGAGTGTTATTTAATCATTATTTCTTTCTATTTAAAGTGAATGAAACACTTGTGGAATTAAGTGTTTTGTTATTACAACGTTATTTCCCTGGGTCTTGTAAACTCAAGTGCTGATTTTAGATCAGACTCTGCTCAGGGTTGCTTGATGAAGATGCTCAGATACCAAGTGCAATATTAGCAGTATGTTGTTATTTTAGGAAACAATATACAGTCTTTTACATTGGACTGATCTTTTTCATTATTTCTTTTTTTTTTAACCAAAAAACAAACATGGGAAAGCCATGCTTCCTTATTTAAACACACGTACATACTCATATCTAACTTCTTAGGAAAAACTTAACAAAAACTGTTAAAATTTCCTGGGTTTAAGTTGAAATTTTGTTGTCAGCTACAGATTCAACACTCTCCAGTGAAGTCATGTGTTTTCCTTGCAAGCTGCAGATGTTGATTTTCTCATGTAGACCTTAACAGGGAAGCTTCAGAAGGTGTGAGAACATTCTTTGTATTTAAATAAAATCAGTACTGAATGGAGTCAAGGTGCAAGTGTACTCATCATCACCAAAGTATCAGTTTTACATGTTTAACCTCAGATAGTACCACATAGAAAGCTGTCTTGCCAGCTCTGCTGTGAATCTGGGCATATGAAATGGCATCAGGCAGGAAAGCCAATTGTCTTCATCTAGTGAACTGATGTCTCAGAAATTATACCATTTTTCTGCAATAAAACAATTTTCAGAGTATCTAAGAAAAAAAATCAATGACCAAAATTCAGCTTTATTGTCCTTTCTCTTTAGTGAGTAAAAACATTTCAGATCACTGCAGAGCAAGAGCCAATGAGTAATTTGACTATATTCTTTCTACCTGTTTTCTTTACAGGGTGTTTATTTTATTGCAGTAATAACCCATTTGGCTTTTAAATTTTGCATCTATTCTTTATTTGCTAAGATTATTTGTTTTTGTGCCTTCTGATACTAAGTCACTCTGCTTATTGAACACTTCTTTTAAATGTTTTTACATTAATATAGTCTGTGTAGGTGTACACACATGCATGCACTGCAGCACATCTACCCAGGTCAGAGGACAACATTCTGGAGACAGTTCTTTCCTCCTACCATGTGGGACCCAAGGATTGAACTCAGATTGTCAATCTTAGTGGTGGCAAGAACCTTTACCCACTGAGAAATCTTGCCAGCCCAGAACATTTCTAACTCTGGTTGGCAGATCATGTTTTTAGAATTGCAAAGTCAGTTGAAGAGATAAGAAATCTATAGCTGCCCATCTAGCTCCACTGTCTGTGTCTTTGGGAGCACTAGACGCAGAGATGGGGTCAGAGAATAAATGTAGGGATTGAACAACATAGTACGGTTTTTCACCCTCACTGGTTGTCCTGATCACCTGGATATAGCTTGCCTCTTTCTGCCTCTCTTGATCATTCTAGGTGGCATGCAGGACCAAATCTTCTTCCAAGGCAGGAAGAAGGTGTTTCTGATTCAGAGGATACATTTTAAGCAACATTCAAAACTTCTTTCTTGGTACTCTATTTGGTGAGTTTTGTGGGTTTATTTTTTTTCCAATAGTTTCCATTTTATTTTTATTTATTTATTATTATTTGTTTATTTTTAAGGGATCCTACAATATAATAGCACAGTTGTTTGCAGATAACATTGATGTTACTCAGTTTGCCATACAATTAGGTAATTGGTGCACTTTGCAAGTATCTATGTCCAAATTTTGAACAACCCAATGTTCCCATAGTCCAGTTGGAGAAGCTTGTATGCACAGGCATGTTGATCAATTAGGAGTCCAGACTATATTGCTGTAGTCTCATGATTCACCCCCTATCTCTCCGCAACCCTTACATTCTACCACGCCTCCTCTTCTGCAATTTGTTCCCTGGGCTTTGGGAAAGGGGCACAAGTGGATGAGAAGAAAACAGTCTAATTTCTTTGGAGTTGTCATTTTGGACTCTAGTCCGTTCAGGTTGTTTCCCTTCATGGGTTGACAGCTTATCCAGTGATACCTTTTTAGTCATGCTAACAAAGCACAAGCAATTGGATTTACAGGCATTTAAGCAGTACTAATTATTATGTCAAGCTAAGCTGTGAGCATAGACACAGATGCTTGGATGGTATGCTAATCCCCAAACTGTGGTTTCTCTATAAAGAGTGACAAGTTCTTATTGTGGCTTATAACATCTCCTAACCACTAGAGGACATAAGCTTGTGGCATCCACTGTGAGTTATTCCTCCAAGGAGAGAGCTAATAGCCAAATAGATTTGGGATATATATAGACACTTGGCTGCCACTGTTGCACAGTATCTCCAGGCTGTTGAGGTGTAGCTGATATTGACGGAGGAGTCTTGCTTGTCTCAGGGAGACCAATATTTTGCTGTATTGCTTTAGTGGCCTTTGGTAACGCTCTCTAGCATTTCAGAGGCCAGTTGTATGCTAGCAAGTGACGTCTCATAACATTTTTCATGCTCACACCAGGTCTTCGACAACAGGGACTTACTGCCTTTCTCCTTGCATATATCCCACTTATAGGCAAAAGGCCTTTATAATTT
>VZQC01014631.1:9191-64286 GCA_009823505.1 Rhizomys pruinosus | reverse complement strand
CGAAACTGGGTACTTGCTGAGCTCACGTCAATTAAATATGCCTTAATCGAATATACACCCGTGTCCCTCTCCCACCCATCCCCCCTTTCCAATTCACCATTTCAGTCCATTTTCTGATGCAGTCTTTCTGTTGTTCTTTTACTATGCCTCCCTCTCCATGAGAAATATTTATATCTGGGTTGTTGGTACTAGCATCCACATATGAGGGACACCATTTGTCGTTTGTTTTTCTGGGACTGTGTTACTTCACTTAACATAATGCCTGAACTGAATTGGAAAAATGTATGAAATGCACAAAGCATCAATAAAAACTAATAAAAAAAAATAAAATCCACTCTGTAAGATTTGCAGTTCAAAAGGGTATACTTAAAAATAACATATATTTATATAGAGAGGTATTTCAGTAGAGATTTATACACAAATACAAAATAAACCATATAAGTTAATGGACTTGATTTCTCCGAAGTCATAGTCCAGTCATATAGCTTTAAGGAGCAAAGTGTATATTGGGTAGTTTCCATTTTAATAAGAACACATGAGATAATCAAGTACCCAGAATATTAAACGGTTTCTTTATCCAGCCTGAAGATGCTGTTTTAGCATGACTTCAGGTGCAAGCAACTTTCCTACTTCAAAAAAAATTATGCAAACTTTCCATCAGTTCTGGTTTATGATACACATTATTAGTACATCTTCTTTGCTAGTTTTAAGGAAGTTATTGAGTTAGGTAATGAATTAGAACTTTTTTTTTTCCATTTGATGCTAGAAAAAGGATTTCTAGATCTTCTTTCCTTGTACTCATTCCAGCTACTTGTAAAGGGTCACTGGGTTTCTAAGTTGAATATTTCCTTCCCAACATTGATGAATCCCACAGTATGAGAAAGATCAACATTTGAACATCAGAGACAATTTTTCTTCCTGTTTTCCCATCTGTGCAATGCACTTTTTGGTTGATTGACATTAAGGAAAACACAGGCATATGATTAAAGGTCTTTCTCTGTTGCTCACTCTTTGATATTTTATTTAAGAGCAATTGAATCCATCAGCAGCCTGGCTCTAGTGTATCAAAGTGACTTTGCCACTGAGGTCTCTGGTCCATTGATACTACTACACTCATCATTTGTTTTGTATTGAATACCAGTTGTTATTTCATTCTAAATACTACGTACATTCTCACTTTTTAAAAACTTGTGTATTTTACTGATTAAAAATAGAAATGAGAAAATTACTCTTTACAAAAAGTAATTTGATTAATTTGGATATTTTCTGCTTCCGAGTCACTGTACATTCATTTTCCTACTCCACAGCTAGATGAGCAATGGGTGACAGCACTGGTTTTCTACTTAGACCATAAGAAGGTACTGTTCCTTATATCCACTAATTTCTATGTCATTTATAATGCTTGAGGTTAAAGAAAGGAAAACTATCACTTAAAGTAGATAAAATGAAGACTTAGATATATTTGACTACGAGTCTTGAAGTTGGGAAGGTTTCAGACATGGTATTATTGGTATTTAAATAATTTCATTCTGAGAACTTTGCTCTGCCACCCTTGAGGTCAAATTCCTATTGAGGTGAAGGCCTCTCATGTAGTTGTAAGATGCTCACAGTGGTCAGTGAGTCTTAATGTTTCCTTGTTACTGTCCATCAGGACAGGGAGGAACTTCCTCCAGAAGAACAAAAAACCATCTTCACACAAAACATTAACTCCAGATGGTCTGCGGTTGCTCATGTCTGAGTCAGAAGAAGAGAGGCTGGGGAACCCCCCATTTTCCTACAGTGGGAGAATCTTCATAGAGCAAAGATAAATGGAATATTTAATAAGGAGCTCACTACTAGGAGAACATATATACAATCAGATTCCCTGTTTTATAAATTGCTTAAAAAACTTTATCCTAAGTGTCCTGGAAAGATTCACCCTGGAAGGGACCTTATTTCTTGCAGAAATAAATTTTTTTCATTCAGAGTAAAATCAAACCTACACTGTCTTAAGATTAGAATAGGATATCTCAGTTGATGATAATATGAAATGTAATAGATAGTTGTCTCTCAGTATATGGTGTTTATTGGTTTTCATTTTATTAAATGATCTAGCATATGTCCTTTCAGAGTCCAGGAATATCTTGGTATCTGTACACATATGCATACACATAGAAGTTCTGAGAGAGAAAGAGAAAACTGGCATCCTATAATTTGTCATTTGTCATGCTGATATTGAAATGTGTATTTGTGATGTCGCATGGCTTCATTTTTAACTCATAAAAGTATCACAATATATTGAAAACATCATAAGTTTGGTTCTAATGTATTTTTATTACAGAAAATAACCCATAATATGAAATATGTTGCATATGATTTTTCATTAGATAGAAATCTGAGATTGATTTATAGCTGTGAAACACTGTATTCATTTTATATAAATAAACATGCCATTCTTGAAGTTTAATGAAATAGATAAGAGTCTTATAAGAAACCTGCATGCACATCACAAATAGCTCAATGGAAAAGGCACAGAAAAATTTCACAGAATAATATAATCATTAAAGAATGTTATTGTCTTAATACACTTAAAATTAGGCTCTACCTTAATTTATTTGAAAAACTGCTAGTGTTCAAGTAAAATATAATTTTTATAGCAAATACTTTTAAATATTTTACTTGGTATTTTAATTTTATGTGTACGAGTACATTGCCTACATATATGTAAGTACGCCCATATCCTGCAATGCTCATAGAGGTCAGAAGAGGAGATCAGTCCCTGGGAACTAGAGTTACAGATAGCTGTTAGATGCCCTGTGGTTGCTGGGAATTGAACCAGGGTCCTCTGCAAGAGCAGCCATTGCTCTTAACCACCAATCCATCTCTCTAGCCCCTGTAGAGCAATTACTTTTAGAAATGATGAGACATCTAGACAGATGATGAGCTCCTAGGCTTCACTTCATATCATAAAATAAATGTGTGCTAAATGCTTTAATTAACATGATTAAAATGCTTTCCCTATCTCTGTCTCACCTTTTCATGAAGTTCCCCATAACAGATCTATGTCATTAGCTATTACAGGAAGGCTTTCAGGGAAATAGAGCAAAAGATTTGGAATATTCTATATTCTTTTGGATATATACATATATATATGAAATGTCATTAAAGCAATTTTAGTAATTCTGAAAAAGTATTTTTCAATAAATTATATATTTCAGAGGTTTTATTAATTTAATCAAAGTTGTATATTTCTAATTGTGCCAGGCATAGTTTGGATTCCAAGATAGAACAAATAAGATATGACTTTAGAGCAGATAAAAGTAAATAGAGGGCATAGCTGCCTCTTTATTAAGGGCGATATTTTTCTTTCTTTCTTTCTTTCTTTCTTTCTTTCTTTCTTTCTTTCTTTCTTTCTTTCTTTCTTTCTTTCTTTCTTTCTTTCTTCTTTCTTTCTTTCTCTCTCTCTCTCTCTTCCTTCCTTCCTTTCTCTCTCTCTCTCTCTCTCTCTCTTTCTTTCTTTCTTTCTTTCTTTCTTTCTTTCTTTCTTTCTTTCTTTCAACGTACTGTCTGCATGTAGGTTGGTGCACTTGTGTCATGCAGTGCCTCAGAGGTCAGAAGAGCATATTGGAGTCCCCTGGAACTGGAAGTTAAAGATGGTTCTTAGCTGCCAAGTGGGTGCTGGGAATCAAACCTGTGTCCTCTCCAAGAGCAGTCGGTGCTCCTAACCATGGAGCGATCTCTCTAGCTCCAGATTTTTGTTTTTTATTATACATGTATGATTGTATTGCCTGAATGTAGAATGTGCACCTCTGCCTTGCAATGCCCATGAAGGTCAGAAAAGGGCATCTGATGCCCTGGAACTGGAGTGACACATGTTTGCTGCCATATGTGTGCTGGGAACAGAGCCTAAGTCCTCTGCAAGAACAGCCAGTGGTCTTAACTGCTGAGCCATCTCTCCAGCCACTGAAGGTCACCTTATTACAGCAGGGTAAATGTAACAAAGCTGGAACCATCTGAAGCTGATAGCAAGGAAGAAAATGTGGGTCTCTCCTAAAATTCTGCTGACATGAACCTTGAAGCTTATTCTGCCCTAGATCCTACAGATATAATCCCAAGATAGCTAATACCTTGACTTTAGGCTTGTTGGATAAAAAGTAGAATTTCAAGCTTAGGCAAGCTGGGCCCAGATTTCTGATATATGGAAATGATGGCATATCACAGGAAACTCCTCTTCAAGGTCATCCATGTAGGAATTCTGTCTTTTTGTTATCTTGCTATACATAGAGGATCTCTGACTTTGTCTTTACTTAGTTATGCATTCTACTCATATCTAAGTTATCAACATATTTATTAATTAAGTTACTAGAGTTACAGTCCTAGTTGGTGTCTTTTGAATAGAGATTTCCTAGTAAGCCATCTGGCTTATCCAGCACTAACTGACATTGGGTAGTGGCTACCACCAGTCCATCTCTTCTTTTTTTCTCCCTTCTGCCTTCCCTACTGTGTTCTAGTTAGCTTTCTAGTGCATTGACAAAACACTCCAACCAAAAAACAACTTAGGAGGAGGGAAAAGGGCTTCTTGTATCTTAAAGTTCTGAGTGACAGTCCATCTTTGAGGAAATCAGGTAGAAATCAGGGGAGGAATCTGGATGCAGAAACTGAAGCCTGGGTCTTGGAGGAATGCTGCTTACTGGCTTAATTCTGTAAAGCCTGGCCTGTCCATAGCTTATTTTCCTGTATACCCAGGACCACCTGCTCGGGGGTGGAACCGCCTATAGTGGTCTGGAACTTCCTACATTACTTAGCAATCAAAAAAAAAATGCCTTGCAGAAGTACCCAAAGGCCAATCAGATGGAAGAACTTCTCTATTTGAGGTAATTCTCCAACTGAGATTCCCTCTTCCCAGGTGTGTCAAGTTGATGACTGAAGCCAAGGTTGACACTTCCTTCCTATTTCCTTCTCTGCTGCAGCTTTCTCTTCCTCTTTGTATATGTCAAAAGAACTTCTGGTGGTAACTTTAAAAATAATAATTCTTTAAAAAAGGAAACAGATCAGTTTGGGGGCAAATACCTGTAAACTTCAGCATTCTCATTTGCCCTTTGAAGACTCCACCTCTGCTTTAACAGAGATCCTCATTAAGCATAAAAGATAAGCACTGTGGAGAACCCTAAAAGACTCACAATTAGCCTATCCCCAACCCAGTCATATCATTCCTGGGTATATAACCACAGGACTCATCCTACCACAGAGATACATGCACATCCATGTTTATTGCAGCTCTCTTCACAATAGCAAAGAGCTGGAACCAACCCAAGTGCCCCTGAACTGACAAGTGGACAAAGAAAATGTGGTACATCTACACAATGGAATTCTATGCAGTGGGAAAGAAAGATGACATCATGAACTTTGTAGGTAAATGGATGGAATTTGAAGCCATTATGCTTATTGAAGTAACACAGTCCCAGAAAAAAAAATGACAAATGGTATCCCTCATTTGTGAATGCTAGCACCAAGTACCTAGTTGTAAGGCAAACTGAATAACGTTAATGATATATTTCCCTCTTTATCTGAAAGCAACTGTGCTCTTATAATGTGATTCCCTTAACAGGCTCTAGAATTAACCTATCACTTATTTTTAGACTTTGTAATTTTGGTATACGAATGGAGGGTATGTATGCATATTTTAGAGTAATATAAAATTAAAAGGGGAAAATCTGAAACCTGAAATATGATTTAGAAATACCATACAGTTTATTTTCAGACAACATAATGGTAGTATAGACATGACATATATAGATATGACATATATATATGTATATATATTGAAACAATATAAGTTGGAAGGATCAACAACAAAATTAGTGGGACAAACAACTGAAACAGTAAAGTTCACCCCAAAACAATAATCCTCTGCTTTGAAAAACTTTAAAAAGACTCAGGAAAAGATACAAGACATGTATGCCAGAATGCATGAACTCTGGTGGGGTGGGTGACATGGAAAGGGAAATGAGTATAAATTGGAATGAGAAATTATGCATGAAATGCACAAAACTTCAATAAAAATATTTTAAAAAAGATTATCGGTAAGCGAAGGGCTGTTGCTATCTTTTCACCTTTATGATGAGGCATTACCTCCTGGGAATAGAGTCTTCCTTATTAGTACAATTATCTTGGTTACTATACATATTTGTTTATTTTAGCTATACTTGGAAGGACCTTGAAGAAGGATCACTGGGACCTTTGCTTTTTTTGTGTGTCTTTTTGAGACAGGGTCTCCCTGTAGCCCCAGCTGTCCTGGAACTCATCCTGTAGACCAGGCTGGCCTAGAACTCCCAAGTGCTAGGATTAAAGGCGTGCGCCACCACACCCGGTGACACTTGAATGCCTCAGACAATAATTCAAGAACAGACGGAGAAAAGTGACCCATGGATGTGGTCCGAATGTCGGCCTGCTCTCATTTCTTCCTCTTCCGGTCCTGACGGCTGAGGACGGGCTCATGTTCTGTGGTAGACAGTGTAGGGCTCATGTCCTGTGGTAGACAGTGTAGGGTTCATGTCCTGTGGTAGACAGTGTAGGGATCATGTCCTGTGGTAGACAGTGTGAGTTAGTCTTAGCATCTTGTCTGAAACTTTAGGGAAAAAATCAAGAGCAGCATGATGTACACCTCTGTTGGAAACAGTGTTTTACACAGTGTGTCATTATTAAAACACCAGTGTGTACAGTGGAGAAATGCTTTCATCAGTGACTTTGGGAATTACAAAAGTTTTTCATTTGGGTGTCTAAGTCTGGCATCAATGTCCAATTAAAAAGACATAACATTAATCCACAATTCAAAGATAGAATGTATAAGAGGAAATTAATTTTGTGAAAAATAGGCATGTGACTTTCTGATTGTCTACCTTGATCCTAGCAGAGGATTTAGACAACCTTGAGCAATTACGTATTATATTCATCAAAGCTTATCCACTGTTAATTATCTTTGATATGTTTCTGAGGACAAGTTGAAGACTCAGGTGAGACAGTAAAACATCAGTTTTTTGGTGTAGCTGCTTACCTTGGTGGAAGAAGTGATTTAATGTGAACAATGTGTTGCTGTCACAGGTAATTGGAATTCAGATTCCACTTTCTGCTCATGTGGCCCCACCTTTAGTTCTGGTTTCTAGGAAAGGTAGTGGAAGTATCAGATGGTCAGTGATTCTAGCTAGTTTTTTATTCCAAGTTCTATAGCCACTTGTGAGATAAAGTTACTCTGAAGCACAGCCCTTTAAAATATTTCTCAGGGCTGGAGAGACGGCCTAGCAGTTAAGAGTGCTGACTGCTCTTGCAGAGAACCTGGGTTCAATTCCCAGCACCCACATGGCGGCTGAGAACCTTCTTTAACTCCAGTTCCAGGGGAATCTGACACCCTATTCTGACCTCCGAAGTATTGCACGACTAGGGTGGACAAACCTACATGCAGACAGTACATTCATACACATAAAAAAAAAAGCATTTCTCATCCCTATTCTCTTCTGTTCACTTCAAAGTAGCAAGCTGAGGAGAAAAGAGACAATTGGTCACTTTTTTCCACTTTTTTGTTTTTTTCATTCATAATTGGCTGAATTTATTAAGGCAGCAACATTTTAGTTCATTACTGTATACCTGTAATACTGAGAAGGTAGGAAAGATTTCTGCTTAAACTTACCATCTATAGAATGAACAGAAGACTCCAGAAAAACATACACTGACTTTTACTAATCAGCCCATTTCAGTGTTTTCTGAGAGGACTATTTTCTCTATTGGAGTGTTTAATTTTTGTTGGTTTTGCTGTGGTTGGGGTAGGTTTCATTATGTCTACTCAGTTGTTTTTTTTGTTTTATTATTTTATTTTTTAATTGATGTTTTGTTTATTTCAGACATCATTTTTCAATTCAGAAAAGAGTCTCAGATAAGGAATTTCCTAGATCAGTTTGGCCTGTCTGTGAGGGGTTATCTTGATCATTGATGTGGGAAATCCAGCCCACCATGAGGAAAATCCACCTCACCTTTCCATGCGTTTGGGTCCTGAACTGTATCAAGGTAGAGAGCAAGCTGAAACAGGTATGCACGCATAGATGCAGTGCTCTGCCCTCTGCTCTTGACTGCGATATGACTAAGCAGCTTCAAGTTCCTGATGTCAGAGGGACTTCTTGCATGAAGAAGTGTAACCTGGAATTGTGAACCAGATCAACCTTTTCTCCCCACTTTGCTTTAGTCATTTTTTTTCCCACAATAACTAGGACAAAATCTAAATCTAAATAAGGTCTTTCAGAACCAAATAACCCAAATGCTACCTTACAACTTGTTCCATAATGAGTGTCTTCACATGGAATAATGAGCAGAAACATAAAAATTAGAATATGTCTGGTATTCTCTTCACTTGGAAAGGTTCTTGATAGTTTCATGGCTCCAGAGAAGCCTTAATCAGTTGCACTTTCATCTGTGAGAAGTATCCTAATATGTTTACTTAATTGATGCCTAGCTTATATTGATCACTACCCTTAATGCCTAGGTGTCCTAGCACAAAATGGGCTCTCAGTCAAACCTTTATTGTCTTAATGAGTGTGAATCTTGCCGTGAAGTTCATACTATAGTGTTTCCTAGTGTAGCTTCAGACAGAGATGTTGACAATGAATGGCAGCCATAGGATGTAGGCAGTCATGCCTGTCACATAAATGTTTTCATTTCAATAGAGGTATAAATTGGATTTTTCCTATAAGAAATAACAGGGGGTGGAAAGATCGCTCAGTGTTTAAGAGCAGTGGCTGCTCTTGCAGACGATCTGGTTCACTTCCCAGCACCCATGTGGCAGCTAACAACCATCTGTAACTACAGGTCCAGGGGATCTGATGACCTATTCTGACTTCAGCTGGTATTGCATGACACAGGTGCACTTATATACATGCAGACAATCACATAAAATAAAAATAAGTATTTTAAAAAAGAAACAATCAACCAGGGGAAGTTACTTCAGTAATATTTAGAAGAATAAGACATACTTAACATGGATGAGTTTGTTTTACCTTTATTTTTAATTTCTAAAAATTTATTATTTTTTATATGTATGAGTGTATTGCCTGCATGTGTGTTAGTGTACCCATGTTGTGCAAAGCCCATGGAGGTCAAAAGAGGGCATCAAGTGCCCTGAAACTGGAGTTACAGATAGATGGTTGTTGGCTGCCATTTGGTTGCTGGAAATCAAATCCAGGTCCTCTGCAAGATCAACTAGTGTTCTTAACCACTGAGCCATCTCTTCACCTCTCTTTTTAAGTATTACTATTCAGGGCTGGAAATGTAGTTCAGAGGTACAGTGCTTCCTAGCAAATGTAAAGCCCTGTATCCAATCCCTGCACACAAATCTCCCAGACATCACTCTTAAATTCATTAAGCATCTGGTTAAATATGTTACTATAAAAAATTCTAGTCACCAGGTGTGGTGGCACAGACTTTTAATCCTAGCACTTCGGAGGCAGAGGCAGGCAGATCTTTGAGTTCAAGGCCAGCCTGGTCTACATAGTGACTTCCAGGCCAGCTGAGGCTACAGGGAGACCCTGTCTCCAAAAGACCAAAAAAATTCCAAAATAATCAAAATCTTGTCTACTTATATTGCTGTTTATCTTAAGGCTTCTATTTCTTCCCACATATTCTATAAAGAGTACCAGCATTTATGAATTATAGTCACTATGTTTTATTACAACATTGGAGTTATTATACATCTTAGATGTGGTCATCGTCTTTTTTAAGCTGATAAAGGGACTGTCAGAGAGGAAAGGGGTTTTGTTTCCTCTTCTCAGCTGGTTCGTGACTTAGGCCCTATCACTATAGATTGACATGGTTAATGTAAGTTATGAGTGACACGACTGCATTGAGAAATGAAGATCTGAAGAAAAGCAGGAAAAGTGGTGTGCTGTTTTATGATGGTTGTGTAACTGTTCTTTTGAATGAGGGTCTATGGCCTGTGAGGATCTGTGAGGGGGGATGGAGAGGGAACAAAAATATTACCTTGACATCATTGGTAGTTTCTCTAATGCCAAGGTGCCATATTTTGAGGTTGTGTTTCATAAAGCCCATTGAAAATGAGATGGAAAACAAAACAAAACAAAAATCTGTCTTCACTGGCAGATTCATCTGCAAAGGGCTCAGTTCATATGATGAGCTAGCAGCATTATGTATACGTGAAATGTGGTCTCTGACTGAGTTCCCCTTCAGGACCGACATGCTTCCTTTACCTCTCAGCTCCCAGAGTAAGAATTGTTTCTGCCTGTGGCATCTCGATCTCAGTCCATACTAAAACTTTTCTGTCAGTAGTTAATATGCTCAGTTTATCTTCTCCAAATTAGAAATTTATTTAAAATAAAAAAATTTCATCTAATTAACACATGAAAATAAGCATCCAGAGACTTTAAGATAAAACTTAACAAATAGGTGTACTGGGCAGTAGTTTGCTTCTTGTTGTTAAACAAAAATCAATATTGGAATATTTAGATCAGAGCAACAAATACCTCTTTGTTTAGAATGACAAGCAGTCCCAGAAGTGAGCTTGAAGGAGAGACCCTAGAGCCTCTGCAGAACTGTTTCCTTTTTAAGGAGCACCACTTCTTCTCCTGTGGTGCAATTTCATCCATTAAGGCCAAACTTAATGAGGCTTAGATTGCACATGTTAGAGACTAAACAAGTGATTTTGTTTGGCTGAACTGTTTGGGTCACCAGCTAAGCAAGCCAGATATACTCTCTTCTCACTTAGCCCACAGTGCTGGTGGCAAAGCGAGCCAAACATGACAGAGGGCAATTTGGAATTTGTAGAATCTTCTATTTTACAAATGAATAAAAAAGGAAAAAAAAATCCCAAATTATTTTATAACAAAATTTGTTGAGTAGATTTTGAGGAGAAAAACTGTGATTAAAAAAAAAATTCCGGGGCTGGAGAGATGGCTCAGCAGTTAAGAGTGTCGACTGCTCTTGTAGAGGACCCGGGTTCAATTCCCAGCACCCAAATGGCTGCTGAGAACTGTCTTTAACTCCAGTTCCAGGGGAATCCAACACCCTCTTCTGACCTCCATGGCATTGCATGACATAGGTACACCAAACTACATGCAGACAGTACACTCATACACATAAAAAATAATAAAAAATTAAAAAATCCAAGGTAGAGGGAGGGACCATACATCCTGTGTGTTCTAGAAGCTTGACAGGAACCCGCAGTCCTTTGCATGGAATTCCTGGAAGAGCCATGAGTAGGCTTATCAGAACATCAAGTCCTGGCATACAACAGACCTTGTCAGGTGCTTCTGATGATCTTGGCCCTTAATTCCCAAGTTGCTATAGAACTCAGGTGTCATTGAAACATACACATTTGCCTTTTAACTCAAAAACATTTTGAAATTAGTCACTCCAGAAGTAATTACTAGCTAATTTATAAAAAAAATGACAATCTAAATTCTGTTGGCTAACCAAAGGTAATTTATAGGGTTTATTTATTCAGTGCATTCACTCATTGCTTTCTAATGTTAATAGCTGTTCGCCCACTGTTCCTTCTGAATTGCATTTTAACAAGATTATTCTCCTTTTCCTAATTTATTGAACTAGCATGGAATATATTTATATAAAAATTAGCTGCTTAAATACTTCCTTGATGAAAAACATAGCTGTTGTAATTTTATTATGAATTTTAATCAGGGAAAAAGATGACCTTTGAAAATTTCTTCTACCTCATTTTCTATTTGTATGTGTGTTTCTCTCTTTATGTGATTAGACATCTTTATGATTTAATTAAATTTTATATAGAAAACATGTGACTAGACAGTAACAGTTAACTTAGTATTTTCAGAGAAAACAGGTCTTCTGTCAGTCATATTAATTTAGTAAATGTTTCCTTACGATTTTTCTTTCAAAACAAAGTCTTCCAGTGCAATACCTCTATTACACAATAAAATGCACTCAGGCTTCCTTTTAGTGTAGAAAAATATCCTCTGAAGCCAATCCAGAAATACCCTGTTCTCAGTTTCTTTTGATGCAAGCTTCCAAGCCTTTTGGGGATCAACTATAATTGTTGCCAGTCTAACAAAACCTTTCCCACCGAACCCCACATACCAGCTCAGGAAGATGCTGACATGATAAGAAGAAACAAATCTCTGTCTCATAGTGGTTAGAAGATGATTATAAAAAAAAATACCACTACCGCGCATGCATGCACCCGCACGCGCGCGCACGCACACACACATACAAACACACAAAACCTGTATTTCTAGAAGGAAGCTTTGCATATACTATTAGTCCCTAAAACAATGTAGAAAATTAGTTATCTAGGAGTGTTTCCAAATATTGCTTTTGTATCCCCAAGCTCCTGCCCAACTTACAGAATAAATATCTTCTGGGACTTGAAAATAAACTTGACATCACTATTGCGTACATTATTTTATACATTAAAAATTATACTGATTATCCCATGAACTCACTAAGACTGTGGAGAAATCTTATCAAATTACTAATGCAATTACTCTTGTGAATATCAAGATGAAATGAATTAAGTTCTTTTTTATGAATGGTAGTAAAAGGAATGATCCTTCCCTGTCCATCATAAAGGGCTATGGTCTACATCATTTAAAAACAACAGATTAATGAAAGAAAGTCATGACACATTTAACATTTGAAAGCTTTATATTTTGCTTTGAGGAATAGGGGGTCTAGTTTCTATGACCTATTTTGGGTAAGGAAAAGAGTACTTAGGTATGGGAAGAGGGGATAATTAGAAAAGAACTCTCTGGGGATTTTATACAAAGGAGCACTTTCTGAACCACAACAGTCACTATAGGAAAGAACTATTCAGTATGGTTTTGACTTTTCTCACTTTCTGATGAGAAAAAGAGACAGAAAGAATCTGATCCTGCAGGTTTATGGTAGGGACATTGAAAGCAAACAGTTTTGATTCTTGTCCTTGGTTAGAAGCTGGGGATGTCATTGGTTACCTGGGCAATTCTGTCCTTGCTAAAGGTCACAATATCAGGATAGAGGCCTGGCTTGTTATATCTCTTCCCTTCAATGAACACTTCTGCAGGGAATTGATCTGTGTGGGTGTGATTGAAGTGGAGAGGCATCTGGAAAGCTAGTGGAAGGGCCATCTGGATGACGATCCAGCTCCTGTCTCTTTCCATGCCTCACCTAGTTTCTGCCATAAGTCCTGTAGAAATGGACAACAGCTCAGTGGCACTCTGTCTCTGGGGACCCATTTCTGTTATCTAGGAATTCTGTCTTCTTTTTTCCTTAAGCTCTCACCTATAATTCTACAATAAAACTTCCTTGTGAAACTCACTTTCTGTGGTCCATGAATATCATTCTCCAAATTCGAGAGACAAGGACCTAGAGGCTACTGAACTGGAGTTGCTTCAGTGGCTGTTGAATTTCTCAGATACTAGAGCCCTGAGCCACAGCTCAGCTAATGCCAGACAATCTCCTTCATTCTCAAGGATACTGCACTTCCTGAATCATCATTCCTGTTAGAGAGTCAAAGTATGAGACTTAAATATAAGGAAGGAGAAAAGGGAACATAAATGGGATCTTCATAAACTAGAAAATTATTTATTTATTATAGTAATATAAATACCAGTGGTATTCAAAGTCCAAATAATTCATTTTTGTTATTTCTATTGATATAATCAAGATAGTTACCCTCAGATTATGCTAGAGATATCAGTACTTGAAGAAGGCAATTGGTAAGCTTATTTAAATATTTATGCAATTTATTATTTTCAGATAGGGTCTCATGCAGCTCAGACTGTGTTCATGCTTGTTATGTAGCCAAACTTTGAACTCTGACCTCCTGTCTCTGTTAGGAAACTATACAGATATTAGCAAACTTGAGGCCACAGAGGATGGCTCCCTCTCTTATAATCAGCTTTGGTCCCCCATTTTCTGTTTTCTTGGTAACACTAGAAAGAGAAGCATCATCTTTGCCCCTCCCAAATGTTTAAAATACTGCATAAATTGGTAGAGACATCTGGGCTTTATTGAGGTCCCTTAAGTGAAAGCCACTTTCTCATGGTCAGAAGAGAATTTGAATTCTACTACTGGCTCTGGGTGGCATGCTAAGGTGTGTGGAGTATTTAAAATATTGTCTTCTAAAAATTTAAAAAACTCAATCACTTGGTCAGGAAGACTGCCCCTGGAAATGGAGAGTACTGACACTGCTGAGGTTTAGAGGAATGAGTGCAGTAGAAGCTAGGGAACAGGGGAGGGCAAGGGCAAGGCAAGGAGGAGTTGTAGCCAAGAGTGTATGGTAAGGAGAGTTCATGGTCAGGGAAAAGGTTGGGAGCAGATGGAGCTAAGGGTTAGGAGCACAAAGAAGCTTAGGGATTGGAAAGGTAGGGCAAGTAAGTTTAGGGAGAGGCTTGAGAGCTGAGGGTTAGGGAGCCAATGGGGCTGCTACCACTACGCTACACTTCTTCTCCCCCGGGGAAAGCCCCATATCCACCAGAACCAAGCCAAAGATGCCTCTTAATTTCCTGTCCATGTGGTTTTGCAAGTCGAATTTTGGTGTGAATTTCATCAAATATATTTTGATCCTATTTAGACCTCTTCCTCTATCTGCACCCCTTTTATAGCACCCCAAAATCAACCCTAATTTCATGTACTGCATAATATATGTTAAGACATATAGAATCACATGTGTGTCAACAAATGTCCTTCCATCTGTACTTATTCACTATAGCCTGGTTAACCTACATAGTGTCACATCCTTAGAAAAAAGTTATTCACCCTTTCCCAATAATTAAAGTCAGGACTCACCCAACCTCACCCAAAACTCTTGTGCATCATAGTCAAGCAGAAGCTTCCTCATTTTTGGCCCAGAACTTAGGCAGCCTTTCTGCTCAGAATCTAGACAGGAAAAAGCACTTTACACCAGACCCCTGACAGAGACTTCCTCATAGCCTGTCAGAATAAAAAATACAAAACCAAATAAAACAAATTTCCTGAATAATGAAATTTTCAGAAGATAACCTTGTAGCTGCATTGATAAATCCACTACTCTTTTATGCATTGTGAGTCCCCAGTTAATTTCTAACATAGCCTCTTAAAAACTGACTGCTAGACACTTCATTACTGGCTTACACATTCCAGAGTAAAAAACAAAACAAAACAAAACAAAACCTATCCCTGCCTATCAAAATAAAGGTGGTTCCTACTTTGGGCCCTATGCCTCATTGACACTCAGCATCTCTGGTCACATACACTAACAACTGGTCCTACGACTGGGATCCACCAGAGCAGCTTTCACAATCCTGTGCAGCTTTTGGAGATAAGATTGAGGCCCTTTGAACTTTTTGCAGGCTACCATGCAAACCACCCTGTTTTGGCCCAGATGATATTTGAATTTTCCTCCCAGCCTTGCTCCCCATTCCCCTGTCCAATGGGTGCCTCTGCCCTATGTGATCTGTTGATCTTCCAATGAAGTTACTGAGCATATCTGGGCCCCACTGGTGACTGGAGCTGCTCACATGAGGGTCTCAACCTCTTCTAAGTGATTTACACAAGTTCTGTTACTGTTTTGGAAAATGTACCTAAATCCCTTATATGGAGGTTGTTTTGCTATCCACTCCTGTCCTTTTCTCTGCTCTTCCTGCTACAGTCACCAGATACATATAGCAATAATCCTTCCTTCCTTGTCTGCCCCTGTCCCCCTGCACCTGGGATCCTCCTTCCCCTCCTATTTGCAAAATCCACTACCCCAATTCTTCTGCCACAATCTCCTGTGTCTGCAAAAGCTCAGACTCCTCCCTCCATGCCCCCTGTGTCCCACAGTACTCGCTCTCATACTGAGGGCCCTTTGCCCTCTTGGAGGTAGCAGTGGCAGAGGGAGGGATCACCATCATAATTCTTTCTGGGCTACCTTTCCACTAACCCTGCTAATTACGTGAAGAACATTAGATATCTAATCTAGAGTTATGATCTGACCTGGCATGCCCTGTTTGTCATTCACATTTCTACCCTCATATTTGATGAGAAATAGAGGCTTTGGTCAACAGTTCATACTTATGCAGATGAGGTTCATTTATCTGATCTTGAAGGGACAGGAGGCCAGTGGAATTTTCCATCTTGATAAACAACTCCACCTTGCAAAATAAAAACCCCTCCCTAGCTTGGCTAATAGCAGCCCCTCCCTAGGTTAGCGAATAATAGTTAACAAATAACAGGTTAGCAAAATAACAGGAAACCACAGTTGGTTGCAGTTCCAGTAAGGTGCCACCCTGAGGGCCTGGCTTCCAGGGCTCCTGTGTACCAACATAATATTTCCCCTTTTCCAGAAATAACCAATCTGTGTAAAGTTCACTTTGAGTGACCAGTGAAGAAAGGACTCATTGTTGTTGCTGTAACCTGCTCTGCTCAAAATGTATAAAAATTGGGTACTGGGATTGTTCAGGGTTCCAACTTTCCTCTGCTTTACAGGTCAACCCCGGTGCACCAGCAAATTAAACCTCTTGCTTTTGCATTGAGATATGTCTCTGCGTCTCTCACTTGGGGGATCTCCCAAGAGTAAGGCTCTATTTGAGTCTTACATCTGGGGGCTCGTCTGGGATTGAGACCCCCTGTGGGGACGCCTAGACAGACTTCAGAGGACTAAGACTGGACTCCAGCAGGTACCATGGTTGTGTCGTCTTGTTTTGTCTGTCTTGTCTTGTGTTTGTTTCTGTTCTGACTTTTGGTTTTGCTCTCGAGCTGTCTGGGAGGCTTTTGCCTCCATCTGTAAGGATTCTGGAAGATGCTCCAGCTCTGGACAGGAGGGTGGAGACGACTCTCCTGTTGCCTGGGCTTGAACTGGGAATTTCTTGGCTAAGCCGCCTGAGGACTGAGACCCGGAGGGACTGGTCAGTGTCTGGCACCAGAGCGAATAGGCGCCTACCTAGGGAGTCTTTGTTTTGCATCTTCCGTTCCTGGCAGGGACGGGTGATATCTGTGTTGTTTGTGGTAGTTTCTGTGGACTTGGACTGATGATTTTTTTGGACATGGGACAGAAAACCTCAACCCCCCTTGAATTATTGATCCACCATTGGAGGGATGTGAAGGAAATGGCATGGGGGAAGGTTTGGAAATTCGAAAAGGCAAATTCAGCTCCCTCTCCTCTGTTGACTGGCCCACTTATCAGGTGGGCTGGCCGGCTGAGGAGACTTCCATCTGCCTAATATATTAGCCCTCCAGTTAAAGATTTTTGCCCCAAGGAAGGAGGAGCACCCTGACCAGGTCCCATACGTTGTTGCTTGGGAGAAATTGGCTGAAGACCACCCAATTGGCTAAAGCCCTTCCTTCCTCCACCCATCCCCATGCAGGTGCTTGCAATCCAAGTCACAGTCCATGACAGTGAAAAGAAAGAGAAACCACCTGTTCTCCCTGACTCTCATTTTGTCCTAGATCTTCCTCCCCGTTACCCACCTGTCCCACTTCCTTTGGCGCCAAGATCACCTGTAGAGGATGCCCCTGCACCCTCTGGTCTCTATCCACCTCTGCCTGTTTCCAAAAACCCCACAGGGCCCAAGGCATATCACCATCTAGCATCTTCCAAGGAACCCAGGCCTGCTATGGGGACTCACAGTCACTGGATGACTTTCCTCGATTCTACCATCATGCTCCCCTTGAGACCCTTGGGGCCCCCAGGGGAAGATGGGTCCCAATTTATGCAGCATTGGCCTTCCTCCTCTTAAGATTTGTACAAGTGGAAGGCACAGCACCCTCCCTTCTCAGAAAACCCAAAGAGCCTCACTAACCTCCTGGAATCTGTCCTCTTTACTTGCCAGCCTACCTGGGATGATTGTCAGCAACTACTCCAGATCCTCTTCACCACAGAGGAGAGGGAGTGTGTTCTCCTAGACAACGGGACCCCAACCCAGAACCCAGTGATCATAGATAATGGGTTCCCGCTTAGGAGACCTGAGTGGGACTTTAACTGTAAGGGGCACCTGAAGGTCTACTGCCAGGCTTTGTTGCCAGGTCTCAAAGGAGCAGTGAGGCAGCCCACCAATTTGGCTAAGGTCAGGGAAATTAGACAAAACCCCACAGAATCACTGGTGGGTTTTTTAGAATGGTTGTTGGAAGCATTCCACCAGTTTACCCCTTATGACCCAGAACCCCAGGAGCATAAGGCCACCGTCACCATGGCCTTTACAGATCAGGCTAGCCCTGATATTAAGAGAAAGCTGCAAAAAAACGGAGGGGCTGCAAAATAAGACTCTCAGAGAACTGGTGCAGGCAGCATAAAAGGGGTATCAGAACAGGGAAACTGAGGAAGAAAATGAGGAATGAAAAAAGAAAGAAGAAAGGGAATTAAGAAAAGAAAGATAGAGTGAGAACCTACAAAATGTCTTAACAACTGTGGTCCGAGAGAGTAAAGGTGGTGCATGGGCACTGCCCAGACAGAGGAGAGGGGGTCCACTTGAAAAGGATCTGTGTGCCTATTGCAAGGAAAAAGGGCATTTGGCCCAGAACTGCCCACACAGAAAGAAAAGGGGGGCTGTTGGTGGTGATTGAAAGGGGCCATGAATGAAGACAGCAAATATGGGGGATGGGGTTGGGAGCCCCTCCCCGATCCCAGGGTAATGCTACAAGTAGAGGGGAGACCCGCCCAATTTCCTGTGGACCTGGGGACCCAACATTTAGTCCTTCTGAAACCAGGGGTTCCTATGGTAAAGAGAAAGACTTGGGTCCAGGGTGCCACCAGCATCAAACAATATTCATGGACTACCCGAAGGACTGTAGATTTAGGAATGGGCCGGGTATCCCACTCATTCATGGTCATTCCCGAGTGCCCTTACCCTTTGCTGTGTAGGGACCTACTGACTAAAATGAGGGTCCAGATTCACTTCTTACTGGAGGGACCCCAGCTCAGAGGACCAGAAGGGAAACCATTCCACATCCTAACCTTTAAACTGGAAGACGAATACAAACTATTTGAGAGAGAAGCCAAAGACTTGCCAAAGGGCATTAAATGGTGGCTTGAGACTTTTCCCCAAGCATGGGCGGAAACGGCGGGGCTAGGAAAGGCCAGAAACCAGCCCCCCGTCTATGTTGAGCTAATGGCACAGGCCACCCTGCTAGNAGATTTTTGCCCCAAGGAAGGAGGAGCACCCTGACCAGGTCCCATACGTTGTTGCTTGGGAGAAATTGGCTGAAGACCACTCCAATTGGCTAAAGCCCTTCCTTCCTCCACCCATCCCCATGCAGGTGCTTGCAATCCAAGTCATGGTCCATGACAGTGAAAAGAAAGAGAAACCACCTGTTCTCCCTGACTCTCATTTTGTCCTAGATCTTCCTCCCCGTTACCCACCTGTCCCACTTCCTTTGGCGCCAAGATCACCTGTAGAGGATGCCCCTGCACCCTCTGGTCTCTTTCCACCTCTGCCTGTTTCCAAAAACCCCACAGGGCCCAAGGCATATCACCATCTAGCATCTTCCAAGGAACCCAGACCTGCTATGGGGACTCACAGTCACTGGATGACTTTCCTCGATTCTACCATCATACTCCCCTTGAGACCCTTGGGGCCCCCAGGGGAAGATGGGTCCCAATTTATGCAGCATTGGCCTTCCTCCTCTTAAGATTTGTACAAGTGGAAGGCACAGCACCCTCCCTTCTCAGAAAACCCAAAGAGCCTCACTAACCTCCTGGAATCTGTCCTCTTTACTTGCCAGCCTACCTGGGATGATTGTCAGCAACTACTCCAGATCCTCTTCACCACAGAGGAGAGGGAGTGTGTTCTCCTAGACAACGGGACCCCAACCCAGAACCCAGTGATCATAGATAATGGGTTCCCACTTAGGAGACCTGAGTGGGACTTTAACTGTAAGGGGCACCTGAAGGTCTACTGCCAGGCTTTGTTGCCAGGTCTCAAAGGAGCGGTGAGGCAGCCCACCAATTTGACTAAGGTCAGGGAAATTAGACAAAACCCCACAGAATCACTGGTGGGTTTTTTTAGAATGGTTGTTGGAAGCATTCCACCAGTTTACCCCTTATGACCCAGAACCCCAGGAGCATAAGGCCACCGTCACCATGGCCTTTACAGATCAGGCTAGCCCTGATATTAAGAGAAAGCTGCAAAAAAACGGAGGGGCTGCAAAATAAGACTCTCAGAGAACTGGTGCAGGCAGCATAAAAGGGGTATCAGAACAGGGAAACTGAGGAAGAAAATGAGGAATGAAAAAAGAAAGAAGAAAGGGAATTAAGAAAAGAAAGATAGAGTGAGAACCTACAAAATGTCTTAACAACTGTGGTCCGAGAGAGTAAAGGTGGTGCATGGGCCCTGCCCAGACAGAGGAGAGGGGGTCCACTTGAAAAGGATCTGTGTGCCTATTGCAAGGAAAAAGGGCATTTGGCCCAGAACTGCCCACACAGAAAGAAAAGGGGGGCTGTTGGTGGTGATTGAAAGGGGCCATGAATGAAGACAGCAAATATGGGGGATGGGGTTGGGAGCCCCTCCCCGATCCCAGGGTAATGCTACAAGTAGAGGGGAGACCCGCCCAATTTCCTGTGGACCTGGGGACCCAACATTTAGTCCTTCTGAAACCAGGGGTTCCTATGGTAAAGAGAAAGACTTGGGTCCAGGGTGCCACCAGCATCAAACAATATTCATGGACTACCCGAAGGACTGTAGATTTAGGAATGGGCCGGGTATCCCACTCATTCATGGTCATTCCCAAGTGCCCTTACCCTTTGCTGTGTAGGGACCTACTGACTAAAATGAGGGTCCAGATTCACTTCTTACTGGAGGGACCCCAGCTCAGAGGACCAGAAGGGAAACCATTCCACATCCTAACCTTTAAACTGGAAGACGAATACAAACTATTTGAGAGAGAAGCCAAAGACTTGCCAAAGGGCATTAAATGGTGGCTTGAGACTTTTCCCCAAGCATGGGCGGAAACGGCGGGGCTAGGAAAGGCCAGAAACCAGCCCCCCGTCTATGTTGAGCTAATGGCACAGGCCACCCTGCTAGTAAGCCAATACCCGATGCCTCGAGCACCCAGGGAAGGAATCTGACCTCACATAGACTCTTACAGCTGGGGGTCCTCCAGAGGTGCCAATCTGCCTGGAACAACCCCCCCCCCCTGCCAGTAATGAAGCTGGGCACTCAGGACTATCGCCCAGTACAAGATCTCTGGGAGGACAACCGGAGGGTGGCTGACCTGCATCTGACTGTGCCCAACCCGTACACCCTACTGAGCACCCTGCTGCCATTGAGAACCTGGTACATGGTACTAGATCTCAAGGACACATTCTTTTGCTTCCCATTGGTCCTAGGAGCCAGGAATATTTCGCTTTCGAGTGGAATGACCCTGACTCTGGGTTGACAGGTCAGCTGACATGGACCCGATTGCATCAAGGATTCAAGAACTCACCCACGATCTTGGATGAGGCTCTGGGCTGGGATATGACTCCCTTCAGGGAGAGCAACCCCCAGGTAACTCTCTTACAGTATGTAGATGACCTCCTAATTGCAGCCACGGCAGAGGAAGAGTGCCTACAGGGAACTAAGGACCTGCTTGACACACTTGGAGACTTGGGGTACCGGGCCTCGGCCAAGAAAGCCCAAATCTGCCAGCAACAGGTAACCTATCTGGGATACGTGTTGCAGGATGGAAGGAGATGGCTCTCTGTAGCTCGAAAAGAGACCATCCTCCATATCCCAGGGCCTACGACCCCTAAGCAGGTTTGGGAATTCCTGGGCACAGCTGGATTTTGTCATCTCTGGATCCCAGGATTTGCGGAGATGGCAGCCCCCCTTTATCCCCTTACTAAAAATGGGGGGCTCTTTGCCTGGGAAGAAAAGGAACAACGGGCTTTCGAGGCAATGAAACAAGCTTTGGTGTCCACCCCCTATGTGGATGAACACAAGGGAGTGGAAAAAGGGGTGCTGACCCAAAAACTGGGGCCATGGAAGAGGCCAGTGGCAGACTTGTCTAAAAAGCTGGATCCGGTGGCAGCCGGCTGGCCTGCTTGCCTTCCCATCATCGCAGCAGTAGCTACCTTGGTTAAAGATGCCGGGCTGGAGAGATGGCCTAGCAGTTAAGAGCGCCGACCGTTCTTACAGAGGACCCAGGTTCGATCCCCAGCACCCACATGGCGGCCGAGAACTGTCTGAAACTCCAATTCCAGGAGAACTCCAGTTCCAGGGGAATCTGACACCCTCTTCTGACCTCCGCAGCACTGCACGATACGGGTGCACAAACTTGCATGCAGACAGTACATTCGTACACATACAGAAATTAATAAAATTAATAAAAAATAAAAGATGCCGATAAACAGACTATGGGCCAGGAATTGGCTGTCACTTCACCCCATGCTATGGACAGTATTACTAGACAGTCCCCAGATAGGTGGCTAACCAATGCTAGTGGAATTTTCCATCTTGATAAACAGCTCCACCTTGCAAAATAACAACCCTTCCCTAGCTTGGATAACAGCAGCCCCTCCTTAGGTTAGAGAATAATAGGTAAACAAGTAACAGCTTGGCAAAATAACAGGAAACCACAGTCGGTTGCAGTTCCAGTAGGGCGCCACCCTGAGGGCCCTGGCCCCCAGGGCTCCTGTGTACCAACATACTAAGTATTTCCCCTTTTCCAGAAATAACCAATCTGTGTAAAGGTCACTTTGAGTGACCAATTTAGAAATGACTTATTGCTGTTGCTGTAACCTGCTCTGCTCAAAATGTATAAAAACTGAGTACAGGGATTGTTCAGGGATTCCCCCCCCATATATATATATGTTTGTTTTATATATTTTTTATTTTTTTATTTATATATATTTATATATTTGTTTGCAACTAAGTGCATTTTTAGGAACATGATTGGTACATTTTAGGAATATGAATAGTATCATTTTAGGAAAACATTTCTTTAATTGAGACACATTCTCCCTTCCTTGCCCCGCATCCTGCCAGAGGTCCTGGATTCCACAATACATGTCTTGCACCATTTCTCAGTCCTTTTTTTCAAAAATATTTTTTGATGCAGATGTTTACTGCTTAGGGAAAATTTTACTGTTTCAGTCAGTTCTTTGAAAAAGTCTTTTGTTGCTGTTTTCTCTTTAATTTTATATCACTTCAAAATATGCCTGTATACACTCCATCAAAATTATGATGTCTGAAAATATACTGTATGTTAATCCCAAAATATCTTTACAGCTTCATCTTTTAACAGTAAAGACTCATGCAGGTAAAAAGAAATACTACTTTATATTCCTAAATTACATAGCAAGTTGAAGTGTGTTTTAATGAACTTTTTTTTTTTACAGTAACATTAGGTATTAGATTTCCTAAAGAAGAAAAAATACTCAGTGTGCCTTACAAATAAAGATTTGGTGCTAGGATCCACAAATGAGGGACACATATATCCTTTGTTTTCTGGGACTTTGTTACTTCACTTAGCATAACAACTTCTAGTTTCACCCATTTACCTCCAAATTTCATGGGGTCATCTTTCATTATGGCTGCATAGAATTCCATTGTGTAGATGTAACACATTTTCTTTATCCCCTCAACTGAGGAATACCTGGGTTGATTTAAGCTCTTCACTATTGTGAAGGGGCTTTCCCTTCCAAAACAAAATTCATCCATCGCTGTTGAGGTTCCATTCTCATCCCACCAAACAAACTTAAATTTCTCACTTTCTACTATTTTCCAGAGTTTTCTGAGAAATATCACAGAGGAGAAATCATTGTCTTCCTCGAGTCCAGGCACACAGGAGAGATTATACACTGGGATTTTTACCAAGCATCTTGGAATCAGGCTGAAAAGCAATTTCCTCAATCATAGGTTTAACTCTGAAACAGGATGGGTTCACCACACATTGGAGTTGTGACAAAAGGTTCTGAGCTAGTTGACATATCTATATGAGAAATAGCTTCAGTTTCTGAAGATTCCTCTGCCATTTCAAACAATGAATCCATGAGCTTTATAGGCTTCACCTCAGAGATTGTGTATAGACTGCAATTTTTGGCAGGATTTCCCTCCTACAGAGATAAAATAACTAATGCCATCAGAACGGATATCCTTCTGAGTAGCTATGACATCATAACATGAACTCAGTATCTTAGCAATGAATAGGTTACATTGTGGAAGAACTACTTTCCCCTTCTGAAATGGATTCCCTTGGTTAAAAGAAAAATTACTTACTTGATGTGATTGTGAGAAATGTTTTTCACAAAGAATGCTTATTAATTCTTGTTAGCCACTGAAATATATGCTTGCAAAGTGTTTATGCGTGCGTGCGCGCACGTGCGCGCGCGCGCGTGTGTGTGTGTATGCTTGAGTACATGCACATATACTTGCACCTATATAAAAAAGAATGCAAAATAGATTGGAGAAATTTTATATAACTAGATATTAGAAAATTATGAAAAGTAAAGTAAAACATAGAAATTGACTTTAAATCTTCACTACTCTGCAACAAATTTGTACAGATAGTGGAATATGAAAAAAGTAGGCAGAGAAACAAAAATCAAGTCAGTTTTTATTGTGTATGTGTGTCTTAAATATTTTTGCTTATATTTTGTTCCTGCTTCTATGTTAAATTTCTCTGAAAAATTACAGTTCCAGTAGAAAGTGTATCTGTGGCATAGTAAATCCTGATGGGGAATTCAAGACAATGTGTCTGGAAGTAGTTCTTTCTTTTGAATGGTGTGAAAAAGCAAAAACACTAGATGTTTACTTCAGCTCCACCCACTATCACCTCCTAGACATCCACTACCAGTAGAGGGATCACTAGTCGCACATGAAAGATAAGAAATTTTTTATAAGTTGACACATTAATATAATGAAGAAGCATTTTAGGTTTATGGGCTCTAATTTATCAATTGTCTATATTTCCTGAATTACAGTATTCCTTTTCAGAAATTTCTCTGTATGTAACTTTATCGTAGAATGTTTTTTTCTACACCTTCCTACCATTCTTAGATGCATATAAATGTTGTACCTTTAATCATCTCTTGACATTTTTTCTACCATATTTATAATTTCAGATAATATATTTATGGCTGTTTGGTTATTTTATAACAATGTTTACTTGTTTTCTGATATTTCTCATTCTAATTTATAATTTGTTGCTTTTGCACACCAGCTAGTGTGTAGACTGAATAATTTCTTTAATTTTAATTTAAAATAATTATTGAATATTTGTGCAGATAATGCAAAATATTTGGAGCATATTTTGAACTATTTCCCTAACTACAAATTCCTAACCTCCCCCTGCTCCCAGATTTATAGAATTCTGTCACAAATATTAAGGCCTATCAAGTAAAGCATGAGGCCCCACATGATTTTCCACTTCTTTCCATCCCTGGGTGAAAAGTTGACATTGATTTACTTCCTAACAGAAGACCAAATCTCTCCCATGGAGCAGGGTCATTTGCAATCAGTTACTCAGCTAAGATTAGATAATCTTACTCATTTTCACATGTCTATGATGGTATTCAGTCTGGTTAGTGTTTGTATGAATCAGGTGCATGCTGATACTAATGTTGTAATTTCTTATGATCTAATTGTCAGTCATCTGGTAAAAAGTTTCCTTGCTTTCAAGCAAGAGTTTTTCTGTTATACACTATATCTGCAAATAGTTTAATTCAGGGCAGCAGGAAATTCAGGAGTTTCCGAAGCTTGCAGCTCCTCCCAGACAGGGAAGCATGTACTGAAAAAGAACTCTCTTTTTTTAAAAACTCTGTTACTGGAACACCAGATAGGTACAGTGCAAGCTCTAACTTCCTTTCCTGTTCCTGGGACAGTTCTCCATTTGGTCCGTTGTCTTCCTTGCTTTTATCTTTCTCATGTATTACCCTTAACTGAGATAGTACTCCTCTTACCCCCCCACCCCCATCCCTGCCCAGGTTGTTAATTCACTTAAGCCTTATCTCCTGGAATTATCTCTCCCCATTTCCTTTTGTGAAGCAAATTCTTTAGAACCCTAGCCCTTTTCAAGGGCTTTCCAAGGCCTTGTGTTTTCTCCATATATAAGCCTGTAGCAAAAGACAGGAGTAGAGATTTGCCTAAGTGGAGATTTGCCTAGGTAGAAATTTTGCCTAAGATTGCTTGAGATTCTTCCATGGAGCTGGAGAAAGATTTTTTCCCCATAAATATTCATTTATTTGCATAGAATAGAGAGGATTGCTTAACAGGTTTGCAGAGCTACTATGATCCCTGACTACAGAGGTATTTATGGTAAATGGCAAACTTACTTACAGGGGTGAGAGGTGAAGCACTGGATACTAGTCTCCCAAATAGTCTGGTGCCTGAATAGGGACATGAAAAGAACCAGGACCTACAAAACCAGACCTGACCCAGCTTTGTAACCTGTAGAATATCAAAACCTGTAGGATCCACTACACTGTTATCAGGAAGAGTCATTGAAAGGAGATGGATCCCCGATATGCCAAGGCAAGGACCGGTGAACATTGGTCATTCTTTTTTCATTTTTATTTTTCTTTTTTTAATAAAATATTTTTATGGGTGTTTTGTGTGTTTCATACATCATTTCTCAATCCAATTTAGACACACTCCCTTTTCCATGTCCCCCACCACACCCTAGTTCATGCATTCTGCCCTATATGTCTTGCATCTTTTTCTGTCTTTTTAAAGTTTTTCTTTGCAGAGGTTTATTGTTTGGGCAGAAGTTAACTGTTTCAGTCAGTTCTTTGATCCAGTCTTTTTTGTGGTTGTTGTTCCCTCCCATTTGTATTGCTCCAAAGTGTATATATATATATATATTAACATCCATGGGCATTTTAAGTAAGCTTCTGTGGGTTATCTAGCAGCTCCATGGGGTCAGGATAATGCAGTATTCCTTCCTCGCCTACTTCAGCAAAGTTCCAGACCCTGAAGGCTCTCTCTTGATGTACTGAGCATATGTCATACTTCCAGAGTATTATACACACACCCCGGTTCTGTTGTCCCCAATGGGAACCACATTGGGTCACATTTTCCAGAGTATCCCCAATAGAAAAATAACAACACTATGTGACAACTGAGCTTTTATTTTTAATAAGTAAAAATGGGGAGATGTAGGCATTCTTTTGGCAGCACTTAAGAGAGTCAGCAAGCAGCCTCCAAGCTTCAGCCCCTGCTGATATCCTGCAAACCTGCCTAGCCTACCCTGGTGCAATTGTCTTTGATCACTTGGGGCAAAGCTTTGATCTGGAACAAATGGCCTGAAGTCCCCCTTGTCCCAAATCCCAAATTCTGTGTGCCCAGGCCCTGCGAGGATTTGTATAAAAAGCCTTGAGTAACAACATTAAACTAAGTCCTTTTACTCCTGGTCTCTATGAGTCTCCTTTTTCTCTCCGGGTTACTTCTCACTGTTCTCTCCCCTCCCTGCTTGTGGCTTAGCCCTGGGGACTTATAACTGGCTGGGCTGGGGAACAGTTTTGGAGCAGCAGTGTTGCTAAGCTGTGAGCCCTAGCACAGGAGAACATCTAGTGCAAATCCACACATGCTTGATTAAAGGGCCACCAGATGTGTATGTCAGACGACAAGTCCAGGCTGCTGGGTTTTCCTAGGTGAGTGCTGTGGAGCTTGGGGGGAGCCTAGCAATAGGTGTGCACATGTGCACAACTTCCAGCCAATCAGGGAGATGTCTTGTAGATCACATTGTTTTCTTCTCCAAGTCATTTACTCAGAAGCTTCTGGTGGTGTGCAAAGGACTCGTTCTGAGTGGAGTGAGAATCTGGTTGAAGGAGGAAAGAGAGGTGAAGGTGGTCACTGATCCTTAGCAGACCAGTAATTGTGTCAGGTTGGGGTGTAGTTTAGTTGTCAGTAAGGGATGACTAGCTTCTCATGGTATTGAAGGGGGCCAGTTACTCTTCCCAGTGAGGCCTGTGCTCCATATTGGTGTTCTTTGGGGGCTGTGAGAGGAAAAGTGAGGGCTCAAGCTGTTTGGGTGGTGGGGGTGGGATGTGAGCCTGGGAGGTCACTGAAGCCTGTGTCACCTGAGGGTGTCAGACAGTCCTTGGGATAGGCTCCAGAGGAGGTCCTGGACAACTAAAAGGATGCTGGTTTATGGGTATCCAGGAGAGCTAAGAGTGCAAAGCATAGGTGTGTGTATGTGGGGGTTGTTAGATTGGGAGGGAGCTGAGGTGGGGAAGTAGTGTGCTAGGGAGGGAGGTAGGATGGGGAGGGTGGTGGTTGCCAGGGAGGGGGCATAAAGGAGGCAAGAGGAGATTTGGGAATCAGAGAGGGGATGCAGTGCAATGAATGGGAGTAGACTGTGTTTGGAATTTAAAAGTGGACAGGACACCATTAGGAGCCATGGAGGGGCAGAGGACCTGAAGGTGAGCTGGGGAGCAGTTAGATCTGTAGTCAGAGAGGAGACAAAGAGCTAGGGAGTTAGAGGATCTGCTGTGAAATTAGTGAGAGGATCCACAGACAGTGTGGCGTGGTGGCACACGCCTTTATTCCTAGCACTCAGGAGGCAGAGGCAGGCGGATCTTTGAGAGTTCAAGACCAGCCTGGTCTACAGAGCGAGCTCCAGGACAGCTGGGACTACAGGGAGATCCTGTCTCGAAAAGACAAAAAAAAAAAAAAAAAAAAAAAAAAAAGAGTACTTATGTAAAACTATGGAAGAGAAGGGCCTCTGCATTTGGAGAGGACTGGGATAAGGTCAGTTTATGGTAGTGTTGGTAACAGATGCAAGGAAAGGTAAGGAGCTGATGAATGCAGTTTGAGCTGGGTGTGCTGATGGGGAATTAAGGGAACATTAGAGTTCAAGCTAGCCATGAGGAGCTGGGTGTTTTGGAGGTGAGATGAGTCCTGTGAGGGGCATCCTTGGGACAAACTTCCAGACCAGGAGGTTCTTGGGTTAGTGGTTGCCAGGAGGGCTAGAAACCCAAAGGCCATGGGGAGATAGGACAGTTTTTTTGTGGACAAGGGGGTGCCTGCCATGGAGGGAAGGTGATTGGACTGTCAGGTTTTGTTGTTGACGGAACACACTGAGTCAGAGGAGACATGAGGTAGATGGGGAGAGGGGAAAGTGGAGGGTCTAGAAGTAGTGTTTTTACAGGTAGCTGTGGACAGACTAAGAGTGAGCAAGGACTGAGCCATGAGAAAGGGGTGTCATAGGTGATGTGGTGGAGTGATTGGGAGGAAGACATGAGTGCCTATTGAAAGACAGGGGCCTGAGGAAATGCTAGAGAGCAGAGCTGGAGTGTCCTGCCTTATTGGGGAGTCACTGAGTAACTTAATGCCCATACCTTAATGAGATCTCATTTAAAACTATGAAGAAAGGTTGGCTTTAAAGGTGAGTAAAGGGAGGGAAATAGAGCAGAGGTGATATAAAAGTGAAAGTATAAACACTGCCCTGGGAGTCTTAAGCCAGGACTTGCAGCAGACACACAGGAGACTGTCAGGGCAGGTCAGAGTTCACACGGAAGAAAACAATGTTTGAAAATATCGTAAGTAAATGGGTTACTATGCATAATGATTAAAAATAAACACGAATTTGGGATAGATGCCTCACCGTTGTAATGGTGTGGTCTGTCAATGCCTTTCGAGACACCTACACAAGGGACAAGAAGGAAGAAGCTTAGGAAAAGGAGGTGATTATTAGGAACCGGAATAGAGAAAGTACCGACCCGGAGAACTAGAGCGGTGGGACAAGGAGGAGGCGGGTGCCAGCCAGGAGCAGGGACGTGGACATCTGTGGACATGGAAAGTCCTAAAGGTAACATGAACAAGGGAAGGGACTGGTGCCCAGGCAGGTATACAGAGCCAAGAGGTTTTGGGGGCACCTCCCTTTGAGGCCAGTCAGGACTGTTGAGTTTCCCTGGGGTGAAAGGTGAACTGGGCGGAGCAGAGCGAAGCATCCAGCCAATCAGAGAGGTGTATGTTAGAGAGCTTTTCTCTGGCTTGGGGGCCATTTTCTCGGCAGTTTCCTGAGGTGAGGTCGACTTGGAGTTTGTGGAATGAAGGTCTGGACGTGGGAGGCTACAGAGGTGAAGGTGGCCACTGTTTTAAGACACGTAATGGTGGCTGGGTTTCCGGTGTAGTTTAGACACTCACAGGTCTTCCCGGTGCGTACTGTTCTCCATCTTGGTGTTTGCCAAGGACTTGTGAAAGGAAATCGGAGGGATCGTCCTGAGAAGAAGGGCTTGAGGGGGAGGGGGAGGGTAAGTTCCTGAGAAGTCACTGCAACCCCTGTCATTGGAGGTTTGAGTAGGGTGTCAGAAATGCCCATGGGATGGGCACCCGGAGGAGGTAATGGGTTCCAGGAAGGTCTTGGGTTATGGAGCCCAAGAGAGGTAGAAGCACAAAGGGAATGGGGCCCAGAAGGAAATTTGGGGGCCAGAGAGGGGGCGCAGTGGAGATCCAGGAAATGGGGTCTTAGGTGTTTATCAGTGAGGAAGACACAGGGAGCAAGGGAGTGACGAGGTGGTTTGGGAGGGAAAAGAGGACAAGGGCCTAGAAGCTGAGTTTCTTTCAAAGTCGCTGTGAACAGAGTGCTAGGTGAGCTGGGACTGTGCACCTAGAGTGGGGCGGGATGGTTTGAGGTCGTGGCTTGGTTGGGAAGGGAACTGATGGGGGAAAAGGGAAGGAGCTGTGACTGAGGGGGAGCTGGGAGTATAGCCTGAGTGACCTGGACTGATGGGGTCTGGCAACAAGTTCTAGGGGATCAGAGCAGATGGAGAGAACAGGTGTGGGAGGCCTTGGGTGAATCAGGAGACAGGCAACCAGGGACAGGACGAACTGTGGGACAAAATAGGGGAGGGACGACTTGGTGCAAGGGGAGACAGAGCTGGGGAAGAGGGGCAGCACAAGCAGCAACTGGAGAACAGGGGAAGGATTGAGAGAATGAGAGCCGTTTGATGAGGAGGAGATGAACAGGCCAGGAAATCAGGGCTAGTAGAAACTATGGGTCAGGGAATGGATTTAGTGCTCAGGAGGAAGGGGTATGGAGTGAGGAGCAGTTGGCAGCAGTTCAAAGGGAGGCCAGTCCAGGGTGTAGGGGTTCCCCGCAGTGAAAGATGGGGAAGTGGGAGGAGACCACATGTGCTCAACTTTAGCCAATCGGGCTAGAAACATTTTGTTAGAAACTTTGTTGTTCCCTGGTCCAAGTTCGTTTTCTCAGAAGCTTCTGGTGTTGTGCAGAGGACTTGGGCTGAGTGGTGTGAATATCTGGATGAAGGAGGGCTAGAGTGATGAAGAAGGTCAGTGAACACTGGCCGACCAGTAATTTTGTTTCAGGCTTGGGTGTAGTTTAGGTGTGGGTAAGGGATAAAGTAGCCACTTGTGCTGGATAGCTTTAGTGTCAACTTGACACACCTGGGTTGAGGGAGCCTCAGTTGGGGAATTGGCTCCATTGGATTGGCCTGTGGCCACATCTGTGGAGTATTCCCTTGATGGTCGAGCAGTGTGGGAGGGCCCAGCCCACAAGAGTGGTGCCACCCTGGGCAGGTTGTTGTGTACTGTATAAGAAGGAGGGCTGGGCATGAGCCAGGGAGCAAGCCTGGACAGTGTTCCTCCATGGTTTGTGCTCCAGCTCCTGCTTCCGGGTTCCTGCCCTGAGTTCCTGCCTTGGGCTCCATAAGTGATGAACTGTGACCCAGGAGATGTAAGCTGAATAAACCCTTTCCTCCCCAAGTTGGTGTTGGTCAGAGTGTTTTGTCACAGCAATGGAAGACAAACTAGAACAGAAATTGGTACCAGAAGAGTGGGGTATTGCTGTGACAGACCTGACCTTGGTGTTTTGGGGAAGGATTGTGGAGGCATTTGGAACTTTGGGCTGGGAAGATCATTGAATGCCTAAAGATCGTTGCTGTGGAGCTTGGAGCAGTTTTGCTGAAGGAGTTGTAGAAGATGGAGGCCTGGCTTGTGAAGTTTCTAGTTTCAAAGGGGAGCAGAGATCATCAGGACTGTGTAATCTGTGGGTTCTGGTCAGCTGGGGCTGAAGAATCAGCTGTAAGTAACAAGAGACCAGAACCTGAAGTGAAATCTTTGTTGTACTGGGACAATTGATGCTGGTTAGCTGGGGCTGAAAAATCAGCTGTAAGTAACAAGAGACCAGCATCACTGTGGTGAAATCTTCTGGGAAGAATTTCTTCAGGGTCAGCACACAGAAGCTGTGATCCAGAAGGGGCCTGAGCCTCCATCTCAAGCCAGAAGCAGGACTTGGTAATGTGTAAGAGTCTCCTATATGGTTCCGGTGTTGAAATTTGAGGGGGTCACAGAGAGCAGCCGAGGCTTGGCACTGTGAGAGGTCAGGAAAGACCATTGGTGGAAGTGCACCTCGGTTGCAGTGAAGACCCCAGGATTGCAGGGGTCATGGAGAGAAGCTGAGGCTTTGCACCAGGAGAGGTCAGAAGAGACCATTGGTGAAGGTGCTGCCTCAGTTTCAGTAGCGACCCCAGCTTTTTGGAGATGCCGGTACCCTGGGACGACCACCAAGAGCAGCGGTAGGTGTAGAATGGAGTCGGCCTGGGCCTGCGAGATGAGTGTGCCACGGACGGCAGAGTCGGAGAGGGGGAGCTGCCGAGACCCTTTGGAGCCCAGAAGATCGTGAGTGAATCCCAGGTGTCCAGCCTTGAGCTACTTGCTGGACTTAGGTTTTGTTTGAGAGTGCCTGATTCTTCCCTTTGAAATAAGACAGTACTTGTTTTGGATTTTACAGCAGCCCACAGTTAAGAGACTTTTAATAGACTGGACTTTTAAGTGTTTGGACATTTTAAGGACTGTGGGGCTTTTAAGGATGTACTGTCTTAGGTTGTGATTAGTGTTAACATCATACTTTGGGGATAAGAACTGGAAAGGTGGTTTAATAGTGATGTGTTTGTGTGTCAAGTTGACAAGGGGTCAATTGTGCTGGATAGCTTTGGTGTCAACTTGACACACCTGGGTTGAGGGAGCCTCGGTTGGGGAATTGGCTCCATTGGATTGGCCTGTGGCCACATCTGTGGTGTATTGTCTTGATTGTTGAGCAGTGACAGTATAAGAAGGCAGGCTGGGCATGAGCCAGAGAGCAAGCCAGTAGAGAGCAAGCCAGTGAACAGCAGTCCTCCATGGCCTCCAGGTTCCTGCCCTGAGTTCCTGCCTTGGGCTCCATAAGTGATGAACTGTGACTCAGGAGATGTAAGCTGAATAAACCCTTTCCTCCCCAAGTTGGTGTTGGTCAGAATGTTTTGTCACAGCAATGGAAGACAAACCAGAACACCACTCATAGCACTGGGTGGGGTCCAGGACTCTCCCCATTGAGTCCTGTCCTCCATGTTGGTGTTCTTGGGGGCCTGTAACAGAAAAGGGAGGGCTGTTCCTGAGCATAAGGGGCTTGAGCTGGTGAGGTGGGTGGGGTGGGAGTTCCGCCTGGGAGGTCACTGCAAGCAGTCTCACCTGAGGTTCGACTGAGGGTGTCAGACACTCCTTGGGATAGGCCTCCAGGTGAGGACATGGCCAACTAAGAAGGATCCTGGTTTATGGGCTTCCAGGAGTGCTAGGAGATGAAAGGGCCTGGAGTATTGGGTGGGAGTAGAGGAGATAGGAAGAGATTTGGGAGCCAGTGAGGGGATGCAGTGAAGGAACCAGAGCGGACTGTGTTACACATTTAATGTAGAGAGGACAAGGGGAGCCAGCGAGGGTCAGGGGACATGAGGAAGAGGGCAGATCTGCAGTTAGCAAAGGGGTTGTGAGCTGGGGACCCAAAGGATCTGCTATTAAGTGAGTGGGATCATCTAAAAGCAGTGTGACTTTAAAATTAGCTCTGTGCAAACTATGGGTGAGCAGGGCCTTTGCTTCTGGAGAGCATTGGGATAAGGACAAGTTAGTGTGAGATTGGGCAGGAATGGAAGCAGAGGGAAGGAGCTGGTGAATAAAGCTATGGTTGGGTGTGCTGATGGAGAAATAAGGGAGTGCTAGTAGTCAGGGTACCCATGGGGAGCTGGGTCTTTGGGACTTAAGATGTGTCCTGTGATGGGCATCTGTGGAAGGACCTGGCAAACCAGGAGTTTCTTGGGTTAGTGGTAGTCAGGAGGGTTAGAAGCCCAAAGATCCTGGGTTGATAGGGCAGTTTTTGTGGGGAAGGGAGGGCCTACACAGGAGTGAGGGTCCTGGGTTGGTTGATGTTTGATGTTGCAGAGAGCACAAGGAGCCAGGGGAGAGGACATTGGGTGGAGGCGGAGATGGGATGGGTGGACAGAATAACCATTGGCAGGGACTGAGCCATTGGAAAGGGGTGACATAGGGTGATGTTCTGGTGTGACCTGGAAGAAGAGATGGAGGCTTATGGAAGCACAGGGGCCTCAGGAACTGCTGGAGATCAGTGCTGAAGTGACCTGCCTTATTGGGAAGTCATTGAGTAGCTTAATACCTATAACTGAATGGTATCCTATTTCAAACTATCAAGAAAAGATGGCTTTAAAAGTGAGGAAAGGGAGGGACATAGAACAGAGGTGGGTGATATAAAAGAAGTATAAACACTTGCCTGGGAGTCACAAGCGAGACTTGAGGCAGAGAGACAGGAGACTTGTCAGGGCAGGCCAGAGTACACAAGAAAGAAAACAAAGTATGTATTGAACTATCATAAATAAATACAACCGGTACTATGCAGAGTACTTAAACATAAACATGAATTCGGGGAGGATGCCTCACCTTTATAATGGTGTATGCTGCTAAGCCTGAAAACTTGAGTTTGATCTGTGGGTTCTACAAGATGTTAGGCTAAAACAAACTCTAAGCAATTTACTTTGGGCATCCAAACCGAAGCACATATTCAAAATGATACATAGGTAAAGAAATGCTAGATAGTTGGATGATTCATAAATATATAGGAAGATGATTGCTAAACTTTTAAGAATACAAAAAAGAAAACACAGAGAGCTTATGGGATTTCGCAACAATTAAAGATGACTGAAAATTAGAGTAGATCCAGTATCCTTGGCAGCATCCATAGCTTGCCCTTCACAAGGTCCTGTAAGTATAGGGAATAAGAATCCATTGAATGCCTTCCCAGAAACCTGTACAGGGCCAAGAAGGAAATGGGAAAAGAGAAAGGACTGGGAAAACTACAGCTGTGGGACAAGGAGGAGCTGGGTGACAGCCAGGAGCAGGGACAAAAGATCTAGGGACATGGAAAGTCCTGGAGGTAATGTGTGTCAGGGAAAGGAGTAGTGCCCAGGAAGGGATATGGAGTTAGGGGGTACTGGGAGGACCTCCCTTTGAGGCCAGTCAGGGTTTTTGCCTTTCCCTGGGGTGAAAGGTGACTGAGGAGGAGCATCGCAAAATATTCAGCCAATCAGGAAGGTTTATGTTAGAGACCTGCTTTTCTCCTGCTTGGTGGCCATTTTCTCAGAAGCTTTCTGTGGAAAAGTCAACTTGGATTTTGTGGAGTGAGAGTCTGGTGGAGGGAGGCTGGAGAGATGATAAGATACATAGGTAGGTAAATGAAAGCTAGATAGGTGATAGCAGATAGGTACATTTTAAAGAATAAACTAAACAGTGATTGATGGATTTCTCAGTAATTAAAGATGACTGACAATTTCAAAAGAACCCATATTCTGGGCTGGAGAGATGGCCTAGCGGTTGAGAGCACTGACCGCTCTTACAGAGGACCCAGGTTCGATCCCCAGCACCCACATAGTGGCCGAGAACCGTCTGAAACTCCAATTCCAGGAGAACTCCAGTTCCAGGGGAATCTGACACCCTCTTCTGACCTCCACAGCATTGCATGACACGGGTGCACAAACCTGCATGCAGACATTACATTCATACACATACATAAATAAATAAAATTAAAAAAAAAAGAACCCATATTTTTTTGACAGCATCAACATTGTGGCCTTCACAATGTCCTGGAACTTTTTAAAAATAAGCAGAAAATAAAAATAAAAATACACAGAGAACTTGAGGGATTTCTCAATAATTAAAGATGAGTAATAACTTCAGGAGAACCAGTGATCACTGGCAGCATCCACATCTTGCCCCTCACCAAGTCCTGGAACTACATGCAATGAGAATCCATTGACTGGCCTTCCCAGACTGCTGCTCAAGGTAGAATAAGAAGCTTATGAAGAGGAGGAGGATATTAGGAATCGGGGAACAGAGAGAGGACTGTGAGAGTGAGAGCTGTTGTTTGAGAAGGAGCTGGGTGCAAGGGCAGGAAGAGGGGCCAGGAGAACTGCAAGGGAGAGACTGTTAAAACTGGTGTTCAAGAAGGAACTACTGACCAGGAAGGGATATGAAGGGAGGCAGAGCTTGCCTTCTTGGGCACCTGTGACAGGAAATAGAAGGAGTCTACTGGGCACAGCTTTTTGGGTTCAGTTGAGGTGGCCAGTGGTAGCAAGACAATGTATTGGGAACCCTGAGTTACTGTTCCTTGTGTCAGATTAAGTTTTGAGTGAAATAAATGTCAGAAAGGAGCTTAGAGGGGGTGAGCTTAGAGACGGAGACTGGAAGCCTTGGGCAGGATAAACTGGGTAGTGGGGTAAGAGTTAAGGATCCCCCTTAGCTGAGCAGGGGAGGGGCTAAGTGTGGGGAATGTGATTGAGCCAAGGGACTAGGAAACAGGAGGTCCTGGGGGGAAACTAGGAAGGCAGGCAAGCTGGAGAGCAAGTGAAAGTTTTGGTGCAATGAGGCCTGGTTGATATGGAGGAGGAGCTTGGGTTCCAGGAAAAACAAAAACAAAACAAAACAAAAAAACCCTTGGGTTCGGGAGAGAGTCTAACGGAGCCTGGGTGACCTGGGATTGAGTTGAGTCAGAACTAAAGACCTACCCCAGGGAATAAGGGTGAGAGAAGATTGGAGTGAGGATGTGCCCAGTGGTTCTGGGAAGAGGCTAGGGAGACCAAGGAAGCAGGCTTCCAGGAGGTTGGAGGGGATCGGCTCAGAAGTCCTAGGAGGGTTTGAAAGAGTCAGATAGATTAGATGGAGAGGAGGAACAGAGGGCCAGTGTGAGGAGAGGATATGGAAGAGAGGAGGGAAAATCTATTGACAATGAGCAAGAAGGAGGGGCTACAATGGGCTGAGGGGAGGAAGAGGATCTGGGGGGCATGGGGAGGTGGTAAGGAGGGCTCTAGGTTGGAGCATCTAGCTGACTTAACAAGAGCTTTGGGTGAAACAGGTTTGGAAGCAGGGTGGCTGGGGCAAAACAGAGGAAGTTCTGGGAGCTGTGGGCAGGTGAGGATGAGGAGGAAGGAGAGGCTTGGGGTTGAGGGAATAACAGTTGGGTCGGTGGGGGCTGGTGGTTCAAGGAGGGCTGCAGGTTGTGTGTGGCCTTGGCAAGATCTCAGGGTTAGACAACTGCTAGGGTCCTATCACTGTACTTCTCTTGTTGCAATCCCCATGTCCAGTACAAGCAGAGGAACTTAGGGCCCCTCTTAATTGTCCTCTACAGATTAGGCAAGTCTGTATGCAATATTAGGATGTTGGGTAGAGGGTGAAGGGGAGAAGGGGAGGGAAGGGAAGAGGGAGTCAAGTAAAAGGAAAGAAAAGTCAAGTAAAAGGAAAGGGGGAAAAGGAGACTATCAGAGAGCAAGATTTTACATTGGAGCCCAATAACAGAACTTTATGTTCTTACAGTTTTTGAAGGTAAGGTGGGTCAGTGCATGGAACCAGAAGCTAGCTTTCTTTTCTTTCTCTTTCTTTCTTTCTTTCTTTCTTTCTTTCTTTCTTTCTTTCTTTCTTTCTTTCTTTCTTTCTTTCCTTCCTTCCTTCCTTCCTTCCTTCCTTCCTTCCTTCCTTCCTTCCTTCCTTTCTTCCTTCCTTTCTTTCCTTCTGTATTTATGTATTTATTTAATTTTGAGGTATATCCCCTGCAGTGTATAGTTTTTTTTTGTTTTTAAGATTTAATTTTCTAGGAAAATATTTTACACATCCTAGATAAATTTTACACATGCTAGATAAATTACTTTGAGAACGAAATGCACATTTATCAAGAATTGCCAGAGATGAGACCAAAATTCAGATCATCAAATGGATAGGTAGTCAATTTTGAACCACCATGATTTTCCTTCTTCATTTTACAATAGCAATTGATAAACTTGTTTAGGGTTGATCTTATAAAATAAAATAAACCATTAATATTTTATTCAAATAAAATCTTTATTTGACTTTAGTGTTATATAAATAGTTTATTGAAATGTTTCTTTTGGATCCAAGTGACTTGAGAGATTTGTTTTTCTTACTGTGTTTTAAACCAGAAAATATATAATATGTTTCCCATTGGAGGAAAGAATTCTAAGGAATCTGTAAAGTCACCAGAAGAGGAGCAAGACTAAACTGACAATGATGAAGATCAAAAGTGTAAATGATGCAGAGGGAACTACTGCTACTCAAGTTATATAATATGAAATGTTGGGATCCACAGGTAGCTTAGAGGACAAAGTGCTTGTCCTTTAAGCTCTGAGATGGGAGTTGGATCTCCAGAATCCACACAGTTGTTGAAAGACACTCCCAACAAGTTGCACAGTGACATCTACACTATAGACTTGATAATACACCCTGACTAACCCCACAGACACTAATAAATTAATATTTTTAAAGCTATAAAATATTGGGTATTGATGATACCTACTACTTCTTTTGAAATGAGAACACTTAGATCTTAAGTATTTTCATGTAATTTTTATTTGATCTGTTAGTCTTGTATCTGAGTTCTAGAAATTAATGTAGTATGTCTTGCCATTGAAGTCCTGACACGTTTATCAATAGTGCATAACTTGCTTTGATCTTGTCCCAGAAAGACTTGAATATTTGTTCCTGTAAGTGGTCATGAATCATGATTGATTGACTCTCACCTAACCTTTAAAAAAGTTTTGGCCTTATATTTTTCTGTAAAAGATCATTTTGCAATGTATCTGAAAGAATATCAAGTAAAGATATGATTTCATTATAATTTATTAAAATAGCATGCTTAATTTAAAACATTTTTATTTAATTTTTAACTCAGAACTGAGTTCAGGCATTGATTCAACTGACACTAATGGGAACAAAAGTCCTCCTGTAGAACTGTTACCTGCCACGTGGGTGCTGGGAAATGACCCAGGTGCTCTGTAAGGGCAGCTAGATATATTAAGTAACCCCAGTGCCACCATTCCAGCCTGAGATTCTGTTTTTGATACACCATTTTTTTGTATTTTATGTAATGATTTCATAAAGTTATTCAGGGAAATATATCCCTCTAGTACAGAGTATCTTATATACTGAAATATTTATCATTTAGTTTTTCTTTTTCCATAGAGAAAGTAAAGTGTATATGTCCCCTTTGTTTTGTTTAGTAGTTCAGTTTTATCAACTGTAAATTTAAGACCACCTTCAATTAGAAAAACACAAGTTGAGATAGGTTATTCAAAATGATTGGGACCAGAAGTGTTTCAGATTTTGGAATGTTCCCATATGGTTTGCTGTTGGCACATCCCTGATGAGAAAATCAAAAGTGCTAAGTGTCCTAAGATATGAAAAATGAGGGTGGATGGCTTTGGTGTTTTTTAGTCTGTCTGTATGTCTAGTTTGGATCATGGCCTCAGTCTATAACCTGGCTGTCCAGGAACCCCCTACAGACACCAGGCTGACCTCAAACTCAAAGGCCAGTGCTGACAAGTTGCACACTGACATCTACAGTAATAGAATGGGTGGTGGGCCCTGTCCTTGCCTCCCCAGTGTTGGGATTAAATATGTGCTCTGCTGTTCTCTTCCAGTGCCATTATAAACTGAAGTTTAGCTTTAAAGGACTGTGTCTAGCTTAGTGAACAACGCTCATATTTCCAATGTGTTGAAAGTATGAGGACAATTTACTATTTTCTTCACCACTGAGTTTTAATTAACATTTTTTCCATTATACCTTATTTTAGCAGGGCTCTTCTTACTAAGCAAGAAAGAATGGAAGGAAGTTCTGCCTCTACCCAAGAGACTGACCAGGAAATCAAACAAATTCGGGCACAACAAGACAAAACGTGAGTCTGTTTTGTTTGCAAGAGTCAGAATTTCTGTACCCCAGTTGAACTGGAACACCCTAGGTAGAACATGATGTTCTCTGTCACACTGGGGTAGGTTTCCTTCTGCCTCCAGATAGCAAGGATTTAAGTCAAAGCACATCATGCCTTCTTTAATAATCAGCATTTTAATGTCCTTGTTTTTCTCATCAAAATTTTAAATTCCCTGTACATCTCTTTCAAAGGTCTTTTATTTTTTTTTNTCATCAAATGGATAGGTAGTCAATTTTGAACCACCATGATTTTCCTTCTTCATTTTACAATAGCAATTGATAAACTTGTTTAGGGTTGATCTTATAAAATAAAATAAACTATTAATATTTTATTCAAATAAAATCTTTATTTGACTTTAGTGTTATATAAATAGTTTATTGAAATGTTTCTTTTGGATCCAAGTGACTTGAGAGATTTGTTTTTCTTACTGTGTTTTAAACCAGAAAATATATAATATGTTTCCCATTGGAGGAAAGAATTCTAAGGAATCTGTAAAGTCACCAGAAGAGGAGCAAGACTAAACTGACTATGATGAAGATCAAAAGTGTAAATGATGCAGAGGGTACTACTGCTACTCAAGTTATATAATATGAAATGTTGGGATCCACAGGTAGCTTAGAGGACAAAGTGCTTGTCCTTTAAGCTCTGAGATGGGAGTTGGATCTCCAGAATCCACACAGTTGTTGAAAGACACTCCCAACAAGTTGCACAGTGACATCTACACTATAGACTTGATAATACACCCTGACTAACCCCACAGACACTAATAAATTAATATTTTTAAAGCTATAAAATATTGGGTATTGATGATACCTACTACTTCTTTTGAAATGAGAACACTTAGATCTTAAGTATTTTCATGTAATTTTTATTTGATCTGTTAGTCTTGTATCTGAGTTCTAGAAATTAATGTAGTATGTCTTGCCATTGAAGTCCTGACACGTTTATCAATAGTGCATAACTTGCTTTGATCTTGTCCCAGAAAGACTTGAATATTTGTTCCTGTAAGTGGTCATGAATCATGATTGATTGACTCTCACCTAACCTTTAAAAAAGTTTTGGCCTTATATTTTTCTGTAAAAGATCATTTTGCAATGTATCTGAAAGATTATCAAGTAAAGATATGATTTCATTATAATTTATTAAAATAGCATGCTTAATTTAAAACATTTTTATTTAATTTTTAACTCAGAACTGAGTTCAGGCATTGATTCAACTGACACTAATGGGAACAAAAGTCCTCCTGTAGAACTGTTACCTGCCACGTGGGTGCTGGGAAATGACCCAGGTGCTCTGTAAGGGCAGCTAGATATATTAAGTAACCCCAGTGCCACCATTCCAGCCTGAGATTCTGTTTTTGATACACCATTTTTTTGTATTTTATGTAATGATTTCGTAAAGTTATTCAGGGAAATATATCCCTCTAGTACAGAGTATCTTATATACTGAAATATTTATCATTTAGTTTTTCTTTTTCCATAGAGAAAGTAAAGTGTATATGTCCCCTTTGTTTTGTTTAGTAGTTCAGTTTTATCAACTGTAAATTTAAGACCACCTTCAATTAGAAAAACACAAGTTGAGATAGGTTATTCAAAATGATTGGGACCAGAAGTGTTTCAGATTTTGGAATGTTCCCATACGGTTTGCTGTTGGCACATCCCTGATGAGAAAATCAAAAGTGCTAAGTGTCCTAAGATATGAAAAATGAGGGTGGATGGCTTTGGTGTTTTTTAGTCTGTCTGTATGTCTAGTTTGGATCATGGCCTCAGTCTATAACCTGGCTGTCCAGGAACCCCCTACAGACACCAGGCTGACCTCAAACTCAAAGGCCAGTGCTGACAAGTTGCACACTGACATCTACAGTAATAGAATGGGTGGTGGGCCCTGTCCTTGCCTCCCCAGTGTTGGGATTAAATATGTGCTCTGCTGTTCTCTTCCGGTGCCATTATAAACTGAAGTTTAGCTTTAAAGGACTGTGTCTAGCTTAGTGAACAACGCTCATATTTCCAATGTGTTGAAAGTATGAGGACAATTTACTATTTTCTTCACCACTGAGTTTTAATTAACATTTTTTCCATTATACCTTATTTTAGCAGGGCTCTTCTTACTAAGCAAGAAAGAATGGAAGGAAGTTCTGCCTCTACCCAAGAGACTGACCAGGAAATCAAACAAATTCGGGCACAACAAGACAAAACGTGAGTCTGTTTTGTTTGCAAGAGTCAGAATTTCTGTACCCCAGTTGAACTGGAACACCCTAGGTAGAACATGATGTTCTCTGTCACACTGGGGTAGGTTTCCTTCTGCCTCCAGATAGCAAGGATTTAAGTCAAAGCACATCATGCCTTCTTTAATAATCAGCATTTTAATGTCCTTGTTTTTCTCATCAAAATTTTAAATTCCCTGTACATCTCTTTCAAAGGTCTTTTATTTTTTTTTATGGCACAATCAATAAGATTTAGTGTAACAGTTCTTAACATATATTGGTGTATATTATGAAAAGCGTTACTTTCTTCTGTGTACTGGAGTCTGTAGTGAAAAATTTTCCTTTGAGTTTCCTCCAGGAAGGTATGTATAGAACCTGCCCTCGTAATAGACTTGAGATATGATTCATAGAATTCAGCAGTGAATAAGTTTTGCATATAATAATCAATGATAAGGAGTATTACTTGTTTATTTTGTGTGTTTTAGAGTTTTTAAGTGCAGTCGTGTACAATTTAGGCCAGAACAGCTTGATGTTTCCCCTCAAACTGGAGTAATGAATGGTTGTTAGAGCCCATGTGGGCCTAGAACCAATTCCACACACCCATTGCAGGGGTCACCAATTCTCCTGAGATCTGAAGTGTCCCTTCAAACTCTGGTTTATTATTTAAAAAAAATATAATCAGTCATGCCAGGTGTGGTGGCTCATGCCTTTAATCACAGTAGTAAGGAGGCAGAGGCAGGGGGCTATCTATGAGTTCAGGCCAGCTGGGAATGCAGTGAGTCTCAAAAAGACCAAAAAAATATGTAATCAGTTGACAAAAAACTAGTTTAATACGATTCAGTCATAATAGAAACTAATAATTGTCTAATAGTTAACTGTGGCTGATCCTATTTTAAAAAGTTATCTGTCTTCACACTTATCTATTCCTTTGAAATAAATCTTGTCTCTACCAAAATGGGGCATGTGCAACATAGTGTAACATTTTAGTTTAGAAATATCTATTCCCAAGAAAGAAAAATGAGAAAGAAAGTCTAAGGAGATGAAATAATATTTTCTGGAAAATTGGTATGTATGATAAAATTTCCCTCATTTTCAAGGGACACTATATGAGAAGGGACTTTCCTAGTACTCAGTTAGGAAAAAGTACTTCAGAATCAACATAAATATACTTTTGTTTCCCATTAGACTATTTAAACTGCAATAATTCTTTTGGATTGTTTAATAGCATGTCAACACAGTCATGTTTGGCAGGTTCTTTTCATACTATAGAAAAAGTAGCATTCATTATTATGTTTTACAGAAAGATGATTGAAGAATTATCTGAGAAGTTTAGAGTTCTGTTTCAGCAGTGGGATTTGGAGTTGACTGAACTTAAAGAAAAAAAAGAAAAACTGAAAGTTGGTATCACAATTAACTTCACCTAGTTGAAATCATTGTCGAGTAGGAATAAAGATGCTACCCTTGCATTAGTTGCGTGGAAATGATTCGGATTTGTGTGCTAGTCCTGTTGAACCATATGCCACCAAAGTATAGGCACATGCCCCAGGAAAAGCCATTTTTCGTGTTATATTGGTTCTTATTATTGGGTATATTTTTGAATCTTGCAAACTGAGCCACAAAATTTTGCTCAAAAAGTGAATTAAATAGTGTTGGTTAATACAAAAGAAAGCAGAGGGGCAATAGCTTCAGTCACAGTTGTGATGGAAAAAGATAATTACTTCCATTGTGCCTTTGCCTCTGTTGCTATTTTATGGTGGCCTTCCCACATGTAACAAATTAATTCTTCATATCCTCGAGAGACTACAGCTTTAGATACTGACACTATCATTTTCTCAAAACATTTAGCAGAGAAGTGTGGAGTGAATTAGTTTGCCTCATTTTTCATTTCTGAACAAATGTTAGAAAATCATTTAGACTTCTGCCTTTATAGACACAGGGACTCTGGCCAAGACTGTGGACAAGTTACACAACTACAGTACACCTAGACTACAGCACCAACCCCCAAATATATCCTTAATGACTACATTTATGTTACTTCACCATGTTATGCTGATAAAAGTAACCACATTCTGACTTTATTTACTGTTAAAGTGATTTGTTACTTTTTTCATAATTACCAGGCTTTTTATCATAATTCATGATCAGGTCAATTCTAATCGTTTTGAAGATAGTTGGTTAAGCAAATTCTGGAAATGTTTAGTGTGATATGTGTAGGAAATCTTCCCCAGAAGATGATTGATAAAACACTTACACTGATATATTAGTACAACGTTTAGGAGATACTGACTAAATGGCACAGAGATGAGAATACTTAATTTTAAGGTAATATGAAAACAACAAACATGAGATCAAAGTAGAAAGAGAGGAACAGTAAAATAAGTGAGGAATCTAAAGACATACCCCTTAGTTTGTGTGTATTTAGAGTTCCAAGTGTTGATGGGGACAGAGTGAAGGACAGAAAGAGGAAGTGGCTTCCAAAGAAGGAAAATTTTTAAAAGGAGATGCTGCTTATTGGTGAAATCAAGGAGGATGGGGCATGTGGAGGTCCTTACTGCTCTGATTCAGTAACAAATGAATGAACCTAAACAGATTTTAGTGGAGAAGTAAGTGAAAAATAATTAGAATTTGTAAAAGACAGAAAATAAAAGAAACTAATGTATCATGAGGACAAGAGAAAGAAGGGATGTTTCTCATTTATATTTGTGGTTTCATTTTTAAAATAATTTTTATTGAAGTTTTATCTATTTCATACATCATTTCTCAGTCCAATTTAGACTCATTTTCCTTTCCATGTGCCCAGAACCACCTGAGTTCATGTATTCTGCCATACATATCTTATATTGTTTTCTGAGTCCTTTTAAAATTTTTCAAAGGAGAGGATTATTGTTTTGGAGAGAACTTTACTGTTTCATTTGGTTCTTTATCCCAATTCTTTTGTTGTTGTTGTTGTTCCCTCCAATTTTTATTGCTTCAACACATGCATATATATATATATGTGTGTGTGTGTGTGTGTGTGTGTGTGTGTGTGTGTGTGATACCTATACTAAAATTATGTCCTCTGAAAGTAAACTATATATTATTCCCACATATTTCAGGATTCACATTTTTCTGTTTTAATTTTATATTAGTTAAAATATGCATACATATCCTTCACCCATATACCAAGATTATAAAATCTGAAAATAAGTAGTACTTTCATTCTAGAGCCTGTTAGGGGATTCACATTATAAGAGCACAGTTGCTCTCAGCTAAAGGGGAATATAGCATTAATGTTGCTCAGCTTGCCTTACAACTAGGTACTTGTGCTAGCATCCACAAATGAGCGATATCATTCATCATTTGTTTTCTGGGACTGTGTTACTTCACTTAGCATAGTATCTTCCAGTTCCATCCATTTACCTGCAAAGTTCATGATGTTGTCTTTCTTTATCACTGCATAGAACTCCATTGTGTAGATGTACCGCATTTTCTTTGTCTACTTATAGGTTGAGGGACAATTAGGGTTGGTTCCAGCTCTTTGCTATTGTGAATAGAGCTGCAATAAACATAGCTGTGCATGTATCTCCGAGGTAGGATGAGTCTTGTGGGTATATACCCAGGAGTGGTATGACTGGGTCAGGTGGTAGGTTCATTTTGAATCATTTAGGGGTTCTCCACACTGCTTTCCATAGTGGTTATAGGAGTTTACCTTCCCACCAGCAGTGGATGCCTGTCCCACTTTCCCCACGTCTTTTCTAATATTAGGTATCATTTGTTTTCTTTATCCTATCCAGTCTTATCAGAATGAGATGATATCTTGATGTGGTTTTAATTTGCATTTCTTTTTTTTTTCTTTTATTTTTTTTTGGTCTTTTCGAGACAGGGTCTCCCTGTAGCCCCAGCTGTCCTGGAACTCGCTCTGTAGACCAGGCTGACCTTGAACTCACAAAGATCCGCCTCCCTCTGCCTCCCAAGTGTTAGGATTAAAGGCGTGCGCCACCACACCCGGCTACATTTCTTTAAATATTAGCAATGTTGGACACATTTTAAGTTGCTTCTCATGTTGTTTCATTTTTTAGACAGAGTCTCCCAGCTTCCCTGGAACTCATTATGTTTTGTTTATGAGCTGGTGAAAATAATCTAGAATATTTATTTTCATTTCTTGTGATAAAGGGAATTGGAACTTTGACCTTGTAGTGCCGACCTGAATCCCCAATACTCTTTACTTTTTATTTTGAAACTGGGTCTGACCATGTTGCTCATGGAGGCTCTGAACTTTTAAGATCTCACTGTCTCATCTTCCCGCAGATCTTAGATTATTATTGGTTTTTGCCACCAGGTGCAGATAGATGCCTATCAATCACTAGAAAGAAAGGACAATTTGCTCAATTCTTAAAAATGGATGGGATGTAGCTGAGTGATTGAATGTATGACATATAGAGAAAATATTTGCATCTTGTTGAGACCCTGGATTCCACAAAAACAGTGTTTAGGACCAAATTCTAGTGTCAGGAAAACTAGTTGTGATATAATGGAGAAATATTACACTGCTATACTGCTGTGTTTCAGGTTTATGATATTTGAGAATTACTGATATGTCCATATATTAACATATATACACATTAAGAAGATTAGGTGTTTGTACATAATGTACTTTAAATTATTTCCAAGGAATAGTTGACACAGGGTTAAAATATGTTTACTATTTTAAGTACTGTGTAGAGATTATATGACTGCTTACAGCAAATCTGGATTAGAATGTATGTAGGGGATTGTATGCAGTAGGATAGCTGTTAAAATAATGAGTGGAATATAATCAGGGTTTAACAAGACAACAATTATTGTGATATCAGGTGTTTAGATATGGAAATTTCCACCAAAATGAGTCTTGCAAATGAAGCTTTCCTATCTGATCGGTCATGTTAGAACATTCTCATATTCTCAAGCTATGGAAATCTAAGGAAGGAGAATCAAGTTCCAGGTCAAAACCTGCTGTATAGTTAGAAACTTGCTGAAAACTGTAAAAAGTGGGTAAGAAGCCTTTCATATAGAATGACTGCTAGAGTCACTATGTCATGTTGTTAGTGGTAAAGGCACAAATCTGAAGTAGCCATACTAGTTATTAAAGCAAAATGAAGGTATTTATTTGAAAGTGGTTCCTTTTCCTTTTAAAATACAAAATTCATTACTAAATAGTAGGACATAACCAGAAGCTCTTGAAGGACAGTGTTTGCAGCTCATATAGGGCCCACATTATTTTCTCAAGTTGTTCTTACATATTTTCCTTCTGAATTTATAGAATGAAATTCAAGTAGAAGAAAAGAATTTACAGCTATATGCAATTGCTCAGATTCAGGGACTTGAAGCAGTTAAATTTGCCTATGATAAGTTTTTAAAGGTATGTTGTATAAAATAACATTATGTTCTTATAAAATGTAATGCACATTTGTCTTTAAAAGTGTATGAGAGAAGAATTTCATCATATTAGAATTTATAGTATTTTATGTCTTGAATTATTTCCTGACCTAATAGTGGTTACAGCTATAGAATTCTGAGGATTTTTTGGTGACTATTCAGGCTTAATGTGGTAAATTTGGAATTTTACAATAGTTGCATGGTCGTTTGTCTTTATAATTCAAGCGCACATGAAATAGGAAGAACTGAATTTATTTAAATGAATTATTTTCTCTATGTTAAAATGTTATAGGGAACTATTTTCTAGGATGTCAGGTGTTAGAATTTTACAGTGGCCAAATGATTTTATGTCTCATTTTATACTCATAAGTATTAGTCAGACTATAACAGGAGAGATTAAAAATTTGTGGATATAGAATAATGTACTGGTGCTCACATATGTTAGCCAAGTTAAGGTATACCTAAGTAAAGAAGTTTAAAATGACTTGGAGCTGGAAAGATGGTGGGGTGCTCGAGTGATGGTTGTTCTTTTAGGACGTAAGTTCAGTTCTCAGAACCCATATGTTATATAGCAGCTGTCCATAACTGCAGTTGCAGGGAATATGTTGACCTCTTCTGACCTCCTTGGGCATTGCACACATGTGCTGAACTTAGATACATGCATGCAAAACAATATACACATAAAGTTAAAAAATAATTTATATGAACATGATAGTTATTTTAAGAGGTTCACATATAGCTTGTTTCAGTTTGCACCAACATTTCTTTAGAACAGTTTGTTCACCTGTGTAGATGTTTTCTAAATACTACCAACAAATATTTCTATCACTGTACAAACTTTAGTATAATTTGGAGAGGTGATGCAGGCTATCTCCAGATAACTCTGGCTGATCTGATACTCAGGGTTCTGTCTTCCCCTGCTTGCTGATTGCTGGAATTAAAGACATGTACTACTTCACTGGGACAATATAATTTTTATCCCATATTCTTGATTTTTACCATTAACTACAACTAGAATTCTACCACTTCTCTCCCCCTCCCTAGTACTTCATTATTTCCTTAATTCCTCTTGCTGACAGCACAAATCTTCTTTTGTATTTATCATATTCTCGGTCCTTTATTTATATTCTGAATATTTTCACTGTTCTTTAGATAATCTTTTGTACACCATCAATGTATACTACCGACACTTTTCTTTCTTCTCCTTGCAAGTCTGTATCTTCCAGTTATATATTCTGAGGCTCTCCCATGTTGGAATCTTCAATTATTATACTTTTTTAAAGATTACTCTTCTGTACATAATAACCCTCTTCGAATCCAATGACTGTGTACTTTCAGGTTTTGGTTGTAGTCCTGCTCTGAAATTTTAACTCTTTTCCTTTATTGAAATCTGATTCCTCTGCCAAGGAATTCCCCACTTTCTACTTCATACTTGTAGGAATGTTCGTTTTCATTGCCAATATTCACTTTTATTGAATATGTTACTTCTCATTGGAAACAGACCAATCACATGTTACCTTTTGTGATGTTCTCCACATCACTTAGCTTGTCACTTGGGTAGGAATAAAGTAACAGATTAGTAAAAATTTCAGATTTATGTCACTGTGTACTGGCACAGGTATTCAGGTTCAATATGGAAGAAACTGACACAGGGTGATGGATAGCTGAAGGCTGACTTAGTGAGAACCTGTCTAAAAAAAACCCGGAAACTCCTAAACTTGTAGTCTTTTTCATAATGTCAAATAATTGCCCATAGAATAGATCATTTTTCTTTTAATAAATTTCTGCCTCAAGAACTTCTTTTCCCAAGTAGAGTTCATCTATGTTTTATTGGTGGGAAAACCATATAGCCTTAATATTATCTCCTCATTTGTATTTCCTTTTTCTAAACAGTACATTACTCTACATTTTACAGACTGGCCTCAAGTTCTCAATCCTCCCAGAATTTAGCTGGCATAAGACATTACTTTTGTAGTTTCTGTAATTTGACTTGATTCATGTTTGGTATATTATACTGCTTAGAACTGGATTTTTGTTCTTCCTGAATTATAAAGTTCTTTTTTTTAATTTGAAATCATGTGATTTACCTGAATATTTAAAAATTCTCTTTTGGAAACTTATTTTGCAGTTTTGGAACCTAAAGTGAAAACTATGTTATATAACTAAAATAGCCTTTTATGTTTTAGAATTTGGGAGAAATGGAGAAGGATCAGAANAGGTATTTATTTGAAACTGGTTCCTTTTCCTTTTAAAATACAAAATTCATTACTAAATAGTAGGACATAACCAGAAGCTCTTGAAGGACAGTGTTTGCATCTCGTATAGAGTGTACATTATTTTCTCAAGTTGTTCTTACATATTTGCATTCTGAATTTATAGAATGACATTCAAGTAGAAGAAAAGAATTTACAGCTATATGCAATTGCTCAGATTCAGGGACTTGAAGCAGTTAAATTTGCCTATGATAAGTTTTTAAAGGTATGTTGTATAAAATAACATTATGTTCTTATAAAATGTAATGCACATTTGTCTTTAAAAGTGTATGAGAGAAGAATTTCATCATATTAGAATTTATAGTATTTTATGTCTTGAATTATTTCCTGACCTAATAGTGGTTACAGCTATAGAATTCTGAGGATTTTTTGGTGACTATTCAGGATTAATGTGGTAAATTTGGAATTTTACAATAGTTGCATGGTCGTTTGTCTTTATAATTCAAGCGCACATGAAATAGGAAGAATTGAATTTAAATAAATTATATTCATTATGTTAAAATGTTATAGGGAACTATTTTCTAGGATGTCAGGTGTTAGAATTTTACAGTGGCCAAATGATTTTATGTCTCATTTTATACTCATAAGTATTAGTCAGACTATAACAGGAGAGATTAAAAATTTGTGGATATAGAATAATGTACTGGTGCTCACATATGTTAGCCAAGTTAAGGTATACCTAAGTAAAGAAGTTTAAAATGACTTGGAGCTGGAAAGATGGTGGGGTGCTCGAGTGATGGTTGTTCTTTTAGGACGTAAGTTCAGTTCTCAGAACCCATATGTTATATAGCAGCTGTCCATAACTGCAGTTGCAGGGAATATGTTGACCTCTTCTGACCTCCATGGGCATTGCACACACATGTACTGAACATGATACATGCATGCAAAACAATATACACATAAAGTTAAAAATAACAATAATTTATATGAACATGATAGTTATTTTAAGAGGTTCACATATAGCTTGTTTCAGTTTGCACCAACATTTCTTTAGAACAGTTTGTTCACCTGTGTAGATGTTTTCTAAATACTACCAACAAATATTTCTATCACTGTACAAACTTTAGTATAATTTGGAGAGGTGATGCAGGCTATCTACAGATAACTCTGGCTGATCTGATACTCAGGGTTCTGTCTTCCCCTGCATGCTGATTGCTGGAATTAAAGACATGTACTACTTCACTGGGACAATATAATTTTTATCCCATATTCTTGATTTTTACCATTAACTACAACTAGAATTCTACCACTTCTCTCCCCCTCCCTAGTACTTCATTATTTCCTTAATTCATCTTGCTGACAGCACAAATCTTCTTTTGTATTTATCATATTCTCGGTCCTTTATTTATATTCTGAATATTTTCACTGTTCTTTAGATAATCTTTTGTACACCATCAATGTATACTACCGACACTTTTCTTTCTTCTCCTTGCAAGTCTGTATCTTCCAGTTATATATTCTGAGGCTCTCCCATGTTGGAATCTTCAATTATTATACTTTTTTAAAGATTACTCTTCTGTACATAATAACCCTCTTCGAATCCAATGACTGTGTACTTTCAGGTTTTGGTTGTAGTCCTGCTCTGAAATTTTAACTCTTTTCCTTTATTGAAATCTGATTCCTCTGCCAAGGAATTCCCCACTTTCTACTTCATACTTGTAGGAATGTTCGTTTTCATTGCCAATATTCACTTTTATTGAATATGTTACTTCTCATTGGAAACAGACCAATCACATGTTACCTTTTGTGATGTTCTCCACATCACTTAGCTTGTCACTTGGGTAGGAATAAAGTAACAGATTAGTAAAAATTTCAGATTTATGTCACTGTGTACTGGCACAGGTATTCAGGTTCAATATGGAAGAAACTGACACAGGGTGATGGATAGCTGAAGGCTGACTTAGTGAGAACCTGTCTAAAAAAAACCCGGAAACTCCTAAACTTGTAGTCTTTTTCATAATGTCAAATAATTGCCCATAGAATAGATCATTTTTCTTTTAATAAATTTCTGCCTCAAGAACTTCTTTTCCCAAGTAGAGTTCATCTATGTTTTATTGGTGGGAAAACCATATAGCCTTAATATTATCTCCTCATTTGTATTTCCTTTTTCTAAACAGTACATTACTCTACATTTTACAGACTGGCCTCAAGTTCTCAATCCTCCCAGAATTTAGCTGGCATAAGACATTACTTTTGTAGTTTCTGTAATTTGACTTGATACATGTTTGGTATATTATACTGCTTAGAACCTGGATTTTGTTCTTCCTGAATTATAAAGTTCTGATTTTTTTAATTTGAAATCATGTGATTTACCTGAATATTTAAAATTTTTCTTTTGGAAACTTATTTTATAGTTTTGGAACCTAAAGTGAAAACTATGTTATATAACTAAAATAGCCTTTTATGTTTTAGAATTTGGGAGAAATGGAGAAGGATCAGAATTTTCTTAGAGAACTAGAAGTAGACATTACTAGATTGCAAATAAAAACATAAGAGATGAAAGTTATAGGGAGTGTGGATTAATGGAAGCACGGAAGTGCTTTATTTACTGATGTTTGAAAGACATTGAACTAGAAAATAAAATGGCTTACTTTTTCCTTTCTTAAACAGAAACAGCAAGAGTTGAAAATGTTTCTTCAGACTCTTAAACGTTCCTGTCTCGAAGAGACAAAAAATAAAACAATACAAAACAAAACAACAACAAAAAAAACCAAAAAAAAAACCAAAAAACCACGCTCCATTGATGACAAGATCCTTTGAAGAAGGAACTTGAACCTTAATGATCTAATTCAAAGGTGAGCTAAGAAACATGTTTAGACAGGTAATTCTGGTTAAAATTCCAATGTCTTTAGTCATTAGCTTGTTTATCTCCATTCCTATTTTATTCCAGTTGAATCCAAACCCTGTTAAGTCACTAAAAACTACTCCTGTATGTTAAGCATTCAGCTCTCTTGTTCTGCTAGTGTATTTTTCTCTCTGGCACTGTTAATTTTTATCAATAAAGTTTTAAATTTAGATTTTGAATTTAGTGAAACTTTCATTGTCCAAAAGAACAGAGTACAGTTTCAGGTGGTTTGTTTCATTTCTTTTACGGAATGGGTCTCATCGTGTTTATCAGATTGGTGTCCAACTTTTGGGCTCAAGTTATCTTCACACCTAAGCCACCCAAGTAGCTGAGATCTCCAAGGTAGCTACTGCCATGCATAGCTTACATGGGTCTTCTTTAAGGAAAATCCCTCCAAAATCCTTTTCCCAGGCTTTCTAAATTGCATCACTCATGCTATCAGTAAAAGCTTCCTTCTGGGGGCTGGAGAGATGGCCTAGCGGTTAAGAGCGCTGACTGCTCTTGCAGAGGACCTGGGTTCGATCCCCAACACCCACATGACTCTTGAAAACCGTCTTTGACTCCAGTTCCAGGGGAATCCGATGCCCTCTTCTGACCTCTGTGGCATTGCACGATACAGGTGCACCAACCTACATGCATACAGTCCATTCATACACATACAAAAATAAAAAAATATTTAAAAAACCATAAAAATAAAAAAGAAACAAGCCCAAGCCACTTTGCTGGGACTTCCCCTGCCCATGTTACTGACTACTCCACCCAGACAGACATTAGCCCAACCACTAAATCATGGCTTCCACCCCCTCAGTGAAAAGAGACCGAAGGCGAAAAACCTCTCCAAGGATTGATGACAGCCGCTTATTCGGCCCTCAACTCCACTAATCCAAATGTCACTGATTCATGCTGGTTGTGCTATGATGTTAAACCCCCTATTTACAAGGGGATGGGGTAATGGTACTTTCAGTGTGTCTAATCAAAGAAACCCTTCCCAGTGTAAATGGGGGGGACAGGGTAACAAGCCTGACCTTGCAACTTGTAATGGGGAAAGGAACTTGTGTGGGTAAAAACCCAAGGGGACGGTACAGGAACATGTGTCATAGCTTAAACACCTCCTCTTGGGACCCTGACAAATGGCTAATACCTAATGAGGGAGAATGGTGGGTTTGTTCAAGGACAGGTCTCACACCCTGCTTGTCTACTAGCATGTTTAACAGCTCAGCTGAATATTGTGTTCTAATTTCTGCTGTGCCCCGCATTCTCTATCATCCTGAGGAAGACGTGTACAGTTACTGGTCCCAAGGGTTGCAGGCAAGGGAAAGGAGAAAAGCCATCACGGCCCTCACCATAGCTACTCTGTTTGGCTTAGGGTTGGCTGGAGCAGGGACAGGAATAGCATCCCAGGCCACCAGCAGTCAGGCATGAGGACTCTAAGAGCCGCTATAAATGATCTTGAAAGAATAGAAACCTCCATTAGTTTCCTGGAAAAATCCCTTATCTCCCTCTCTGAAGTAGTTCTACAAAACCGGAGAGGGTTGGATCTCCTTTTTCTTCAACAAGGAAGGGTATGTGCAGCATTAGGAGAGGAATGTTGTTTTTATGCAGACCACACAGGGGTCGTCAAGGACTCCATGGCCAAAGTTAGAGAGGGTCTTGCCAAACGTGAGAAAGAGAAGACAGTCAAGGATGGTTTGAATCCTGGTTTAACAGGTCCCCCTGGCTCACCACCCTAGTCTCCACCTTGTTGGGGCCATTGCTTATCCTCTTGCTAACTCTGACCTTCAGACCCTTTATCCTAAATCACATGATTGCATTTGTCAAAGACTGTATTAACATGGTCCAAATTATGCATTTGAGGCAACAACACTCCCCCTTCAGGGCTGACTCAAGACAGGGATTCAACTTAACTGAGATATAATCCCCTGCTCCAGGATTGGAGCAGTCTCAAGAAAAAGGGGGGAATGAAGGGACAGAAGGAGGCCAGTGGAACTTTCCACCTTGCAAAATAACCCCTCCCTAGCTTGGTGTATTAGTCAGGGTTCTCTAAAGAAACAGAAGCAACAGGATGAATATATATAGCTATATACAATTTATTGATTTGCTCACGTGACAGTTCAAGGATTCCAACAGTAGCTGCACAACACTGGAAAGGCGAACTGCTCAGTCTGCAAGGCTGGATGTCTCAGTAGTCCCAATCCAGTGCTGAAGGTCCAAATGGGTTCCAGGAGATCTGCCGGTCTCAGTACACGCTGGGATCCGAAAGGTTGATCACAGCAGCAAGACAAACTCACCAGATGAGAGAGGCAAGCCGCAGGAGAAAAAAAGGGACCAGCTCCTTCTGCCATGGCCTTAAATACTGCCTGCTGGCAGAAGGTAACGCCCACATTTGGGGTGGGCCATCCGGGTTGAGGTGGTCCAATCAGAAGACCCTTTTTCTCTTATTTGTCCCTTAGTCCAGTCAAGTTGA
>VZQC01014630.1:2198011-2233380 GCA_009823505.1 Rhizomys pruinosus | reverse complement strand
TTCCATCTTCTGATGTCTGTTCAATGTTGCTGTTCTTTAAAGGTTTACATAAATTTTTGTTGATAGAGCTCTTGGTGGTCTTTGGTAGGTTTGTTCCTAGGTATTTTATTGTTTTTGGAGGGCTATTGAGTTGTGGGAAGGTCTCTTTTAGTTCTTTCCCCCAGTTGCTTGTTCTTGGTGTAAAGAAAGGGCCATTGGTTTTTTTTTAAGGTTAATTTTGATTTCTTGCCACTTTGCTGAAGCTGTTAATCATTCTTAGGAGTTTTCACGTAGAGTTTTAGAGCATCCCTTGAGTAACAACTCATTATATCATCAAGCAAAATAGCGGATTAGCTTGACTTCTTCTTTTCCAATTAGTACTCCTATTAATTGCCTTTCTTGCCTTATTGCTCTAGCAAGTGTTTCAGCCACTATATTGAAGAGAAGGGCAGTGTACAGCGGTGCAGGTCACCTTCCGAGTTGCCTCCTTAAAGGGAATGTTTTCTGTTTTTTCCCCATTTAGGTGAATGAGGTGAGTGTGGTCTGTGGTTTCTATATATGGCTTTTGATTACATTGAGAGATGATCCTCCAATTCTAATTCCTTCTAGGACTTTAAGCATGAAGGGGATGCTGGATTTTTCAAAAGGCTTTTTCATGATTCAATTGAAGGATTTGATGGTGTTTTTTGTCTTTGATTCCATTTATGTGTTTTTGATGATGTTATTTGATTTTCATATGTTGAACACTCCCCTGAATCTCATGATATGAATCCAACTTGGTCATGATTGGATGATCTTTCTTGATGTGATCTTGGTATGCAATTTGCCAGTATCCTGTTGTTAGAAATTTTGGCATTCGTGTTCATTAGGGGAGAATTGGGTCTATAATTCTCACTTTTTCAGTTGTATCTTATCCTGGTTTTAAATTGCCTGGATCGCTGCGCTTATTAAGAAAGGAATCTTGGAGATCCCTCTGATTGTATCCTTATAAAACAGTTTCAGTAATAACATGGTTGTTAGGTCTTTTTGAAATTAGTTTTATAGAATCTGCCATGAAACCATCTGGGCCTGGGCTTTTTTTAGTTGGGAGGCTTTCTTATACACCTTCATATTTCTTCAGTATATTATGGGTCTGTTTAAGCTGCCAATCTCTCTTCTGGTCCAAGCTTTGGTGAGCCCAGGATTTCAGATATTGATCCCATTTCTTCTAGGTTTTCAACTTGTAGGTATCAGGTTTTCTTTGAAATATTGTGTGTGTTGTGTGGATCTTTCCTTGCTGTTTGATATTTCCCTTTTCATCACGTATTGTATTTGATTTGGAGTTGTTCCTTTCTTTCTTTTTTATTAACTGGGCTAAGGAGGCCTGTCATATCTTGTTTTCTTTTCAAAGACACCAACCTTTTGTTCATTTGATTTCTCTTATTGCTCCTTCTCTTTGTTTCTATTTCATGATTGTTTCTGCTCTGATTTGTTTGTTTATTTCTTCCTGTCTGTTGCATATTAGGGTTCATCTGTTGTTGCCCTCAAGTGCTTTCTAGTTAGGTGTTAGAATCATGCACTTGGTGCTCTTCTGTTTTTCTAATGTAGGCACCCAGGGCTATAAACTTCCCTCTTTAGACGTGCTTTTAAGGTATCCCATTTGTTTTGTTGTGTGTATTTGTTTCATTGTCATTCAGTTCCAGGATGCTTTCATTTCTTTCTTTATCTGCTTCCTTGGACCCATTCATTATTCAAGAGTGTGTTGCTTTAGTCTCCATGTGTTTCTTGTAGGCAGTAGGGCTATCCTGGTTGATGTTGTATTGAAGCTTTATTGTCACTTGTGGTCTGACTAGAAATTGCCATGAAAGCTATTTCAATCTTTATTGTATTTTGTGGAGTGTTCTTCTGTGTCCAGTATGTTGGCTCGATTTTGTGAGAATGTTCCGTGGGAGGGTGCTGAGTTAGAAAGTGTATTTCTTGGTTTTAGGATGGAATATTTGGTAGAGATCGTTATGAGGGTCCATTTGGTGTATCATATCATTTCAGTTCAGATTGTCTGTTTTTCTTTTTTCTTTCCTTAAATTTTTTTTAAGGACTCATAGTGGGGTATTGAAGTCCCCTACATTTGAGTGTTACTGGGTAATAGTAGTGTGTGACTTGTGTCCTGGAGATATGTCTTACGAAGTTGGGCTGGAACCAGAGCATTGGGCGATAGAATATATTCCATATGATTGGAAAATCTTCTTATGAATTGTTCTTTTGGATAAAAGTAGTAATGGCCTTCTTTGTCTTTTGGATTTCTTTTACTTTGAATTCTATTTTGTCTGATATTAAAATAGCAACACCTGCTTTTCTTTTATTACCATTTGCTAAGAATATTTTTTCATCTTCTTCACTTTAAGGTTGATGTTCTGGTCCTGAAGGTTAAGATGTGTTTCTTGTAGAGCGAGCATGTAATGTCATTCTGTTTCCTAATCCAATCTCCCAGTCTATGTCTTTTGATTGGGGACATTCTAGTCCACTTAATATTTAAGGTTATTGACCTTGATAGGTTTGTGTTGCTTCCATTTTGCTTATTACCATTTTGCGGTTTTGTAGTTTTCTACTTCTGCAGTTATGCTTTTATTGATTTCTCTTTCTGAGGTGCCTGGAGATGGTTGCTCCTTTCTTCGTGATCTTGTGAATTGCTTCAAGTATTTCTCTGAAGGGTTGGTTTTCCAAGCATGTATTCTTTCAACTTGTTTATGTCATGGAAGTTTTCTCTCTCCTTCAACATATCAGAATTCAAGCATTTTTGCTGGGTATAGTAACCTGGACAGCTCTATTGTCCTTTAACACTGGGAATGCTTTGCTCCAGGTTCTTCTTGCTTTCACTATGTTTGCGTTGAGAAGTCGTTGTAATTCTGATAGGTTCCCCTTATAGGTCACTTGTTTTTCTCTTGTGGCTTTAAGATTTTGTCTTTGGTTTGGTGTCTAGCATTTTAAACTATGATGTGGCCTGTGGAGAATTTCTTTTTCTGATCTTGTCTGTTTGGACTTCTATGTGCTTCTTGTATTGTATTGTTTGTTCTTTTTTTAGTTTGGGGAATTTTCATCATTATTCTGTGAAGATCTGATCAATACCATTTCTCTGGGCATTCTTCTCCTTCCTCTATTTCCTTAGATGCGGAGGTTTGCATCTTTCAAGTGTCCCACAGTTCCTGGTTGTTCACTTTTGTGTGTTTTTAAATGTGTTCATAATCTTTACTGTGAGGTTTTTAGTTGTTTCTTGTTATCTTTCCAGGTCTGATATTTCTTGATTCTGCTTTCCTCCAATCTCTGCTTCTGAGGCTTTTTCCATTCCTTTCCTCTTGATTGGAGAGTGTTTGATTCCTTTTCATTTCCTCTTCTTGATTTCTAGTATTTCTATTCTTTTTGAGCTCATCAATCTCTTCCTGTAGCTCTTGCTTGCTAGTGTTGGTTTCTTATCTTTTTCAGCAGGGGATCTTTTCCAGTGTTTCCACTTCCTTCCGTTCAGCAGTTTTCTTATTCTCTCTTTAGGCCTTCTTGGTTCTTTCATTCTCTTTTCTTAGTTCTTTGATTTGCTCTTTATAATCTTGTAGTTCTTTAAATATGTTCCCAATTGTGTTTCTGATATCTGTGTCCTGGGGCATCCCCAGAGGGATCCCACTGCAGGAGTCTTCCATAGGGTTGGTAGAGGTTGGTGTAGGATTATCCAGCCCCTTTCCCGTGTTGTCTCTTCTTTGTGTTCCTGGAATATGGGCTTCTCCTTGCCTGTATTCCAATGTGAATCCTAAATGCCTCTTCACTGTGTTGAAGGGGCTTGCTTTGCTTGCCTCCTTCAGATGCCTTCATAATCCCAGTTGGCGGGGGGGGGTACCTGCACTTCAGCTGGTCTCAGGAGATCTCAGATTGATATTTCTATATTGTATACAATAGGCTGAATATGAGCCAGGAACACAAGCCAGTAAGTAGCATCCTTTCCTAGCCTGTGCTGTAGCCACTACCACCAGGCTCCTACCATGAGCTTTTATTATTAGTCAGAATGTTTTGCCACAGAAATTAAGAATTTATTAACAGTGTTTAAGTCAATGTTCAAGCTTTACTTAGGAGTCATATGGTAATTAAAGTACCACATTAATTCAAATAAAACTCTTGGAGATTTAGTAACCACACTTAAAGCTCCAATCTGATTTGGCAAGAAGGATTTGAAGGCCAATATTTTGGCCTCTACCCTCTGAGGTCAATTTGGGTCCTAGGGTCCTGCATTGACAACTTTGTACATGTCCTGTGGCAGTGAGTCACCACTCATCCCAGGCCAGGGAGGTCTTGGAGATTCACTTAAAAGGATTTCATCCGGCCAGTGTCCAGTGTAGGGAGGAAAGTCCATATGGAGGAGAAACTCCTCACCCTTCAAAGGGAAGCTCTGGTTAAGCAAGGCCTGACTTTATCCTCACATAGATGGAACTGGTGAAGAGAGCTGGGCACAAGGCCTGAGTGACCCCCTAAAGACCAGAACCGCAACTGACCTTAACACCAAAAGTAACTTCATTTATCTGAGCTAACTGTGTGGTTTTAAACACCCCAACAGGAAACTGTAATCTAAAGAAGAGAAAATGAAATAACTTATCACCAGAGAGATAGGTGAGAGACTTACTGTGCCAAGTTAGAAAATATTTCAGATAGATGTCAGATGTAATGCACCGTGCCAGAAAATACCACCTTTTACATTCTCATGGTTATGCCTCTCATTCTGGAGTCCTGTGTACTAAACCTGGCCCTCATTCTAGAGCTGTGTTTACTAAAACTTTTTTCCAATTCCTCAAATCAGGGTACAAGTCCTCTCTCCCTCTGCAGACTCTAGACAGGGACCCTCCAATTGTTAATGCAGCCAGTAGCCTCCTGTTGGTACTGCGAAGTCCCTACACTGGTATACTCATATAAGACTCAACCAGCTTGTCTTTTCAGTTGCAGAGAAAACGTCCAGTAAGTACTGGCCACTATTGATCTGGACCAAACCCACCAGGCAGAGCACCCAGAGCAGCCAAAATGGGAAACCAGATTCAAACCCTACAGCCTGACGGCTGTTCCCCCAAGACTTAGCCCCCCATCAGCTCTGAAGCAGATCCAGAAGAGATAACAGTGTCCCATTTACTTATCATAAGCAAAAGGCTGGGATGTTAGGTCTGGGCTTCCCAGAATCCCAAGGGACACAGACACCCACTTCCTCCAGAGGCTGCCAATCTTCTGACCACTTTCTCTGTACCTGAGGCCCCACCCCATGGCTATCAGTGGTTGGGCCCCAGGTGCCATCTCTCTCCCTGCCCTGCTGCTCTGTTCCACCACGTGTCTGCAGGCGGCCCTTGCTGGTAATCTCACATGGAAGTAAAGCATGTTCCTCGTGTGACTTAAGCCTCATGTGCCTTTTTATCTGGGGGCTGAGGGTGCACGGCCCTTTTTATAACTTAGTAGTATCAAAGGTGTGATTTAGGCCACAGACTTTTAATTAATTAACTGTGCATATGTCTGTGTGTTTCAGGGCTGGAGTTGGAAGTCAGGGCTTTGGGCATGCAAGGCAAGGGTTCTCCCACTGGGTCTAGTTTCCAATCTGGTCTGCATTTTTTGACTCTGTCTCTCTCCTCTGTCTCTGTCTCCCTCCTGTGATGTATACCAATTCACGCGTGTGGTGTGCATGCCCAGAGGCCAGAGGTGCCCTGCCTCATTCCTTTGAGACAGGGTCTCTCACTGAACCTTGCGCTAAGCCCCAGAGATCCTTCTGTCACTGCCTCTTCACAGTGCTGAGGTTCCAGGTGTGCACAGCCATGCCCAAATGTTTATGTGGATGTTTAGTGTCAACTTGACCTGCCTGGGATGAGGGAGCCTCGATTGGGAAATTGGCTCCATTGGACTGACCTGTGGTCATGTCTGTGTTTTTGTTGTTTGTTGACTGATGTGGGAGGGCCAAGTCCACTATGGGTGGGCCACCCCTGGGCAGGTTATGTATATATAAGAAGGCAATTGCCAGCCGGGCGTGGTGGCCCACGCCTTTAATCCTAGCACTTGAGAGGAAGAGGCAGACAGATCTTTGTGAGTTCAAGGCCAGCCTGGTCTACAGAGTGAATTCCAGGCCAGCTGTGACTAAAGGGAGACCCTGTCTTGAGAAGACCAAAAGAAAAAAAAAAAGAAAGTAATTTTGCCAGGCGTGGTGGCGGGTGCACATCTTTAATCCCAGCACTCAGGAGGCAGAGACAAGGTAGATCTCTGTGAGTTCCAGGCCAGCCTGGTCTACACATCGAGCTCTAGACCAGCTGGGACTAAAGGGAGACCCGGTCTCAAAAAGATAGGAAAAGTGAGTGGCTATCCTCCATGGCGGGTGCTTCAGCTCCTGCCTCCAGGTTCCTGCCCTGAGTTCTTAGATAGGTTGCGCTCCCTCAGCGATGAACTGTGACCTGGGAGGTATGAGCCGAATAAACCTCCCCAAGTTGGTTTTGGTCACAGCAATAGCCCTCTCTCTGGTACTAGTTTCCTGTCTTTTGGGTCAGTAGACCTGACCTTTGCTCTTTTGGGAGAACTATGGAAGCCTTTGGAACTTTGAGCTGGAAAAGCCATTGAGTGCTTAGAGTTTGTTATTGTAGAACTTGGGACAGTTTTGCTGATGGAAGCCTGGCTTGTGAAGCTTCAACGAGAAGCAGAGACCATCAGGGCTGTTTGTATGATATTTCTGAATTGAGAATCTGTTGGCTGGGGCTGAAGGAGCAGCTGTAAGTAACAAGAGACCAGAACCTGAAGTGAAACCTCTGTTTTACTGGGATAATTGATGCTGGTTAGCTGGGGCTGACAAATCAGCTGTAAGTAACAAGAGACTAGCATCACTGTGGTGAAATCTTCTGGGAAGAATTTCCTCAGGGTCAGCACACAGAAGCTATGGTCCAGAGGAGGCCTGAGCCTCCATCTCAAGCCGAGGACTTGGTGATGTGTAAGAGTCTCCTATATGGTTCTGGTGTTGAGATGTGAGGGGGTCACAGAGAGCTGCTGAGGCTTGGCACTGTGAGAGGCCAGGAAAGACCATTGGTGAAAGTGCACCCTTGGTTGCAGTGAAGACCCCAGGATTGCAGGGGTCATGGAGAGAAACTGAGGCTTTGCACCAGGAGAGGTCAGAATTATCCATTGGTGAAGGTGCTGCCTCAGTTTCAGTGGAAAACCCAGCTTTTTGGAGATGCCAGGACTGTGGGACGACCACCAAGAGCAGTGGCAGGTGTGGAATGGAGCTGGTGTGGGCCTGCGAGAGGAGCTATATGTCCTGTGGGCTGCAGAGTCAGAGAAGTGGAGCTGCTGAAACCCTCTGGAGGCCAGAAGACTGTGAGTGAATCCCAGATGTCCAGCCTTGAGCTACTGTGCTCTCCAGTCTATCTCTTGGGCCTCATGAGTTACCAAGCACCCAGCACCTGCCATCCAAACACAAGAACCCAGCAACACTTCCTGCATGAATGAGCCCACGTGGAAAGCAACAATGTGAATTTGATGATGTCAAACTGGTGGCTGTAACTGACTAAACAACTGCGGGGCAGGGGAAATCCCACAGGGACCTCACCTACGGGTGCCTGGAAGCCAGCTATCAGTCAGAAGTGAGTGCTGGTTGAAACCTAGTAATGTTTTTAAGCTCTGAGAGGCAGAGGAAGCTGAAGGGACATCTGGTGGCAGGGAGCTGGAGGTGGCTGTAGAAAGGAAGGAGGTCGAGGGGATGCCTGAAGATGGGGGTCTAGAGCCGGTCCAGCTCCCCGAGTCCCCACCACTGGGCTGACCATCTAATCCATGTCAGTGGTATTGGTCAGGTAGAAGGGGCGGATGACCACACGGAAGCTGCTGAAGGACCCTGAGGTGCAGGGGAAGAGGGAGGAGGCCTTGGTACTGTTGGTGCCCAGAGCGCTGGGGATGGGGGCCTTGGAGTTGTCAAAATTGGTGACGTCCACCACACGGTGTCCTCCACACAGCATCAGTGCCTTGTTTTCATATCCGATGGTGGGGTCCGAGTAGCCAGCCTTGGTGAGGCCCAGCACGGGGAGCTCCCCCCTGGAGCAGGAGAACCCATGGTTCCAGCAGCTCTGCATGGTGGGGAGATAGTAAAAGGACCAGGAGACCAGCCTGTCTTTGAAGAGGAAGCTGGGGTGCTGTGGGGTGTAGAAAGATGTGGAAGGCTCATATGGAGATGTTGGATAGTAGGATGTGAAAGGCTCATATGGAGATGCCATCCTGCCCCGTGAACCCCAGGAACTGGCTGTCACCAAGGCGCTCCAGGTGGTTGATGTGTAAACCCGGGGCTTGTAGGTGTCCTCGGTGAGGTTCAGGCCTCTGTACCGGGCCAGCACTTGGAGGGGCACAGTGTGGAACTCCAGGGCCTGCATGATCTTCCTTTGGAACAGAGCCTGGTGCTCCTGGTACAGGGACAGGTTGGACTGCAGCTCAAAGAGTTCCTCAGGCAGCATCATGGGAAAGCGGACCTGGTCCAGCAGGGACCCCACTTCCGAGTGGGAGGCACCCGTCTCCCTGCTCCACGCGTCCAAGGCCTTCAGCAAATCCAGCTCACTAGATATGGTTAGCTCGTTCTTGGGGAGCAGAGCCTGGAGCAAGGTGCTGGGGACGCTTCCCCAGGCTTCAACCTGTGTCAGAGGGTCGAAGTTCCAGGCCAGGAACTGCACACACAGATCCTCCAGCACCGAGTCTCCAGTGGCCTGCGCATAGGCATAGAGGTCCAGCGGTGTGCGGAAAGTGGGGTCCTGGGGGAGGAGGGTGGCAAAGAGCCTCCCGCAGTAATCTCGAAGCCGTACGGCCCCATAGGCAGAGGCCAGCTTGTGCAAGCACTTGACAGACGACATAGTGACTTCAATTCTCCGGGTATAGAAGTACCTGGGGTGGAGGCACGTGGGGAGCTTAGACCTGCCCTACAGAACAGTGAGTAGACCCAGCCTCCTCTCTTACTTACTGGGCCTTCACCACGGACTTGCTGATACCCCGGTTTGCTATGTCTGGTTGGCACTGCGTCACCCCCAATCTCACACTGGCTGATAGCAACTTTGGAGTATCAGGCGACAAGGTGGGATATGGCTGACAGTGACACCCAGAGCCATCTTCTCCCTCACCTGTGACTTGTTGAAGGGTCTGAGGGCCTCAGCAGAGCTCTGGGAATGGACCCTCTCATCCTGCCGTCACAGCCTGCTTGGCCCCCACTGGATTCTCATGGGTGCCTCTCTGTCCCTGACACGAGCCCCTTGGCCATCTCAATTCTGCTTCCCTGTGACTACGAGCCATGTGGAGGGCTAGGCCACGAAGTGCACAGCGACCTTCTCTTGTTCTCCCTCCCTGCACACAAGATACATCTGAGGGTCCCCCTGCCCTTGGCTTCTTGGCGTCTAGGCGGCTGGGACTGCGAGCGTCTCCTCTGGTCTGGCCACCTGGAATGTCTCACTGAACTCAGCAGTAAGACAGGTCCCAAGCAAGGGCTTGGGACAGTGGGCTTCTGTGCCAACTTTCCCCAGCCGTTGAAGGAAAGAGGACCCCAAAGAAGGACCTAATCTTCCTCCTACACCAGAGTGCTCCCCTGGACCCCTGGCTGCAGAGGCCAAGGCAGGCTCAGAAATGCCAGCCTCCTTGTCCCCAATGCTGAGATGTGCCAGGTGTCCTTCCTCCATCAGGTTCTTGTGCCTCCCATATGTCTGCCCCACCCAGGGCCCAGCTGCAGGCTCTAAGAGTCAGAATGGGTGTCCCAGCCTGCCTGTCTTTCTCAAGTAAAAAACATACCCAGAGGGAGAGAAAAGGCCCAAAGCCCACTGAGACTAGTGGCTTGAAGAACAGGTGGAGGAACAGAGAGGTTCATAGGGGAGAGGGAGGGAGGGAGGGAGGGAGGGAGGGAGGGAGGGAGAGAGAGAGAGAGAGAGAGAGAGAGAGAGAGAGAGAGAGAGAGAGAGAGGAGAGAGAGAGAGGGAGAGAGAGAGAGAGGAGAGAGAGAGAGAGGGAGAGAGAGAGAGAGGAGAGAGAGAGAGAGAGAGAGGAGAGAGAGGGAGAGGGAGGAGAATATCACACACACACATCTCTTTTTCTTTATGCATGTGTATGAGTGTATTGCTTGTATGTAGGTAGGTGGTAGGTGCACCCGTATCTTGCAATGCCTGTGGAGGTCAGAAGAGGGTGTTGGATCCCCTGGAACTGGAGTTATGGATGGTTGTTAGCTGCCATGTGGGTGCTGGGAAATAAACCTGGGTCTTCTGCAGGAGCAGCCAGTGGTCTAACCACTGAGCAATCTCTCCAGCCCCCTATCTGTATTCCTTATTCACATGTCTGTGCCCTCCTGAGGGCCCCCGGTGAAACCCGGCTTTGCTCCGCCCTGCATCAGGGGTTCTGCACTCTGCCAGCGCCCTGAGCCACACGCTCTCCCCATCCTATAGCACCCACCAGGACAGGGTAGAGCAGCAAGCCAGTGACCTGACACACACACTCAAACATGCACGTGTGCAATGCAACATACATACTTGCATGTCACAGTTGTATTCATGCTTCTGACACATACCTATGCTCACAGACACAGTCACTAATTCCCACGTCTGTCTGCATGCACATACCTGTACTCTTGCATGGGCATACATGCATCCAAGTGCTCTCACCCTTGTGTATACACACTCCTGCATCTGAACCTCGTTTGCACATGTGCCTGGTTATTTACTCTTATGTGCGAGCACCTCACAGACATGTTTTCTTTCTCACATGCACACAGATGTGCACTCAGATGCAGACGAACACATGAGGACAGGCTCACCTGACGAGGTCTCTGACAACAGGCATGCACTTCTCTCACATGCACACAGATGTGCATTCAGATGCAGATGAACATGCAAGGACAGGCTCACCTGATGAAGTCTCTGACAACGGGCATGCACTCTGCATCCACCCTCATGAGGACGCTGCTCCCCAGCACCTGCCACAGGGCCTCGGCCTCAGGGTTGGTGTTCAGGATCAGTGTGTGGGCGCAGAGGGTCATATCCCCCCGATCCTGCCCTGTCACCCGGATGAACAGGTCACAGCCCTGCTGACTGTCAAAGATCTGTCCCAGCGCATCAGGAAGCTCGCCAGAGAGGTCCAGGGTGTGGACGCCTGTGGTTTCTGGGAAGGCCAGAGGAGAGAGCTGTGTCCTCGAGGATGCAGGGTCTGTAGCCTACTTGTCCTGTGACCCCCACCCCCACTTTGACCCTCAGGAGTCAGGTTCTTCATCTGGAAAGGCCATCACTATGCTAGCACTTGCTCAGAAGGGCTGGCGGAAGATGGGGATGGGACAGGCCTGGAGGAGGGGCACATTTGTCCTCCGCACCCTGGTCACAGGAGTGGGTAAGGCGTGGCTCACCTTCATGGCTGCACGTGGCCCTGCACCCTGCTCTGCAGGATGGCGGTTCCCTGCACCCCAGACTCAGGTACCTCCTCCAGCTGAGCGACATGCAGACTCTGATCCCAAGCCCTGAGCCCTTCTTTTTCAAGCTCTTCAAACTGCAGATACCACTCTTCTGAACCTGGGCAGCCTGACAGCCTGAGAAGTTAGGGTCCTGGAGCAACCCACATTAGATCTTGGTGGTTCCCAATAGCCTTGCAAAGGGACCACGTACTTGGGGCTACCGGAAGCTTCTGAGCGTGCTCCCTTTCCCCTGCTTCCCAAAGCCTAAACCAAAATCACAGGTCATGTCCATCTTTGCTCCATGAAAGTTTGGCTTGATTTGGACATTTAGACTGGACAGGCTCACCCCTTCATCTCCTCACACCAGGCCCCAGGCCCCTCCTAGCTCCCGCCTTCAGTCTCCATTCCATATTGCACCCCACCCAGAGGCCCACGCAAGCCTAGCCATACTCTTGTGGCCCTCTTAGCCTGAGCACTCTTCCCCAGGCAAACTTGGCCACCAGCTTAAGATTCAATATCCCCATGTCTAAGGTCCCTGAGGACAGAAAAAAGTGGACAGGGAGTTTCCTAGGCCTCCCATGGGCTAGCCAGGGGCAAGTTGCAGCTGGCAGCTAAGGAGGAAAGCACCCACTTGGGCCCAGACTTGCAGAGGCAGAGCAAGGCTGGGATGGAGTCGGGGTTGGCAGGTAGGCTTCTAGGGCATGGCCCTCAGGACGTGCTTCAGTGTCCCCTACATGGTCTGTGTATAGGGGCGCTGTGCTAACCCAAGTTTCCAGCACATACAGGTTCCACCTATCCATGGGAAGTGGCCCCTGGTAAGCAATCTACAGTCCCTCTAGAGAAGCTTCTCTGAGGTGGGTGAGGACAGGAGGGAGTGGGCTCTTCGCACGCCCATCCTTTCCCCTCAGAATGTCACTCTCAGCTTGGAGCAGCAGGGCCCAGGCATGGCCAATGCTTCCCTTGGGCATGGGAGGGCAGCTCACCATTGGTGCAGATCACACCAGCATCCTTCGCATGGCTGCAGTGGCTCTTCAGCCAGCCCAGGGAGCTGCAGTTGGCCAGCGAGGGCTCTGTCCCTGTGCACTCCACCTCATCCAGCATGATGGGCCCACTCCCTGCAGGCATAAAAAGGAGGACAGAGGTGCTGGGAGAGGAGCCGGGCCCTCGGCCAGGAGCCTGTGAACAGAGGGCTCCCTGATGCCGTGGGTCTGTATGTATGGCATCATCCAGGGTCCTTGGCTTTGGAGAATGGGACAGCAGCCGCACCTGGCCCGAAAGCAGCTTTGCCCAGCGCCTGTGTGGCATTCACAAAGCCCAGGGCATGGCAGACGACATTGGCATCCAAAAGACTCCAGAGGTTGTCGCACACTGTCCCCCACCGGCCTCTGTAGAAGATCTCCACACGGCCCTCGTTGGCCGAGGCCCCGTTGACCAGGCGCATGTCTCCATCTTCCACACCTGTTAGGAAAGCTGGTCAGCTGGGAGGACGGCTGGGCTGCCTCAGTGCCCCTCACCCACACAGCCCCTGTCCTGTGCTGACCCTCCAGGAATAAGGTCACCAACAGGAGTGGGGTGGTCTGCTGAGGCTGCTCTGTACCACCTGACAGCTCCTTTCCATGACAGCCACCATGAAGAAGAGTGGGCTGTGTGAGGACCCCATGGCCTTTCCTTTACCTCAGCTCTGACCTTTGCTCTACCGAGAGGGCACCAGGCCTCTTGGCTCTCTAGCCTGCAGAGTGAAAGTACTGGCCCCAGGAGGGATTGGGGAAAGTAAGAGACTCTTTACCAGCTCTCTGGGGTGCTGGTCTGAGGGGTCAGCTGGCTCTTGGACTCCTAGACACAGGTAAATGCCCTCTGACTAAGATGTGTGGGTGCCCGGTAATCTATCGTACACTGAAATTATCCCAAGTGGACAATGCACCTTATCCCCGGGGCCTTGGGACTGTCCTCAGTCAGCAGCAAGGCACTACCCTTGCTGTTTCTTCTAACAGTGAGGGGCTGGCTGAACTGCGTGTGCTGTCCAGCCCAGCACTGCAAGGGGGGAGTGGGCCACACAGCAGAGAGCACAAGCCAATCTAGTACGTTCTGCAGTGTTTGCACCATTATAAAACTGACAGTCCTGGACCAGACAGGGTGTTCAGGCACAGACAGCCAAAAGGTCTCGTGCTCCACCCTCTCCAGGACTCCTACCCCTGCCAGTGCTTATGGGGTCAGGCAGGAGCTGAGTGTCTAAATTCAGGGTCACCCATGGTAAAGTAGGACACTCAGTTGGAGATGCAGGATGAACACGGCTCTCAGGCCCTTGGTTAAGGTGTGTAAAAGGCCCCAGGACCTTCTGGAAGTCTGACAGTGCCCTAAGCCGCTGACCTCAGGACAGCATCATATCAGGACTCTCTATCTGGTCTGCTGATGGATAGAGAGTTGGCACTTTCTCCGTTATGTGCATCTCACCTTTGCCCAGGGGAATCTTGGGGCCTAGCTCCTACAGAGGAAGGTGCAGCACCCTTTAGGACTTCTGCTTTGGACATTTCCCGGTGGGCACGACTCACCTTGAGTCCTTGGGACCAGTAGCCACACAGAGAGGAGCCACAGGAAAGTCATTTCCTGGTCTGGAAGCCCTACTCTGCAGTAGAAGGAACATCAGAGTGAAATCAGCAGCAGACCCCAATGAGTGGTCCCTCGGCCCTGCTTGTGGGGGGCAGGTCAGCTCAGTGGTCCCTCGGCCCTGCTTGTGGGGGGCGGGTCAGCTCAGTGGTCCCTCGGCCCTGCTTGTGGGGGGCAGGTCAGCTCAGTGGTCCCTCGGCCCTGCTTGTGGGGGCAGGTCAGCTCAGTGGTCCATCGGCCCTGCTTGTGGGGGGCAGGTCAGCTCAGTGGTCCCTTGGCCCTGCTTGTGGGGGGCAGGTCAGCTCAGTGGTCCCTCGGCCCTGCTTGTAGGGGGCAGGTCAGCTCAGTGGTCCCTCAGCCCTGCTTGTGGGGGGCAGGTCAGCTCAGTGGTCCCTCGGCCCTGCTTGTGGGGGGCGGGTCAGTTCAGTGGTCCCTCGGCCCTGCTTGTGGGGGGCAGGTCAGCTCAGTGGTCCCTCGGCCCTGCTTGTGGGGGGCAGGTCAGTTCAGTGATAGGTAGGACTTCTCTTGCAGAGCCTAGATACCCAGGAGAGCTATGTGGGCCCAGATATAGGCCACTCACCTGCTCTGCAGGGCAGCCACACAGGTCAGTAAGACTGGGAAAGATGGAGCAGGTGGGCTAGGGAGGCCCTGGCAGTGAGGACCCGGGAAATTGAAGGGAGGCTGTCCTTTGCGGATAGCCAGAAGGTACCCCAGCCTGCTGACTGTTGGCTTCAGCTTCAGGCAACAGTCCCCTACAGGTTTTACCTCAGAGGCTGAAGATATGCTGGGGGGTGGGGGTTGGAAGGGAATGATGGTAGTGCAAGATTATCCCTCAGTAGGAGGGGACGATAGGGACAGTCTACAGATGGGCCTGGAGCTCTGAGGTGTGTAGTGGGGGATGACAGGGAAAAGTGCCAAATGAGTGTGTGTGGGGGATAAAACTGACCCCCAAGATACTGAGGCTCCAAGAGGCTGGGACCTACCAGGACCACAGGGCTAGCCTGGGTAGAGAGGGACTCAAGTCTCAGGCTTTGGTCTGAGCCCTTGCCTGCTCTGTGGGATATACCCCTCCAGGCACAGCGTGCCAGTCCCCTCTCCTCCCTACATTCAGCCAGCTTGGGACTGGCCACTAGGTAGTGCTGTTGGGAGCACGGTCTACTTCGTTCCTAGGCCAGGAGCAGACCTCATGTTGGGCACTGTTCTCTGCTGCCTGTGGGGTGGCAGCAGCGGTATCCCAGAACCACCCAGAACCAGTGCAGGTTGCACCCCCACAAGACCTTCTGCACCTTAAGAAGACCGGGGGCAGCCATCTCAGCCCCTTGTAACTATCTTGGCAGAAACAAAAATGTTCTAAGAGACACTCGTGCCCCTCCCCTGGCTATCAGACTATGGAGACAATGGAGCCAAGGGATTGGAATTTCCCCAAGCGTCTCACGCAGGGAGATGGAGCGGGCTGAAGCCTGGTGCCAGCCAGAGGGCGAGCTCATCTCTAGAAAAGAGATATACAGCTTGTCAGACCACCTTGGAGAGAGATCGGAGTCCAGGCAGCGGTGATGGATACGATCCCACTTTGACCAGGCCTGCTTAGTTATGCAAACCTCTGGCCCTCTATTTAAACCTAAACTTCACTATCACACCCTAAATAGATGCGGGGGAATCACTAGATCTCTTTGTTCCTCTTCTTAAGCAGCCACATTTTCTGCTCTGCTCTTCACTATTAATTGTCTTTAGTTGAACTACTGAGGATGAGTGGCCAAACCTGATGTGTTAGAGGGGCTAGGGTGGGACCCTAACTCTGGCAACACACTGATAAATGGGAAGCTTAGCCTTCACTGCTGGTACCTGCCCCAAACCCCACCCTGCAGGATCATGACCCCTGAGAGACAAATGCCATTCAGATCCCAAAGAGCAGCACCCCGCAGATCAAGTGAAGCCAATAAACTGATGCTGGGGAGTCCGCTGGCCCAGGTCACACAGCTGATGCACCCAGGATGGCACCCATCTTCCACTGTGCAGACCCCAGCAGAGGCTGAAGGAGCTGGGGAGTCCCATATCCTTGTCCTGGGCCAGCCCAGCTCTACCCAGGCAGCCTCAGGCACTGGGAACCTCAGTCCCGAGGCAAACTGCTTTCTACTTGTCGCAAGCTGTGGCCATCAGGTTTGTTCATCCTGGACAGGGGCTCCGGGCCTTGGCAACAGCGAAGGGCGTGTGAACACCGCTGCCTTCTGGATGGCAGGGGCAGGTGAAGGAAGGCTTGCGCTGGAGTCATGGCTCCACCAGAAGGCTAAGGCTCAATTCTAACCCACTTGCCCCTTTGGCTGACATCTGACAGTCAACCGCCTGTGTACTGTACAGACTCCGCAGTCTGGGAGGGGCACAGAGGGCTGCTGAGGTGGGTGGCTCACAAATGATCATGCGCTGTGGAGAGGGGCACCCACCTGGGGGCAAGAGGCAGGAGCTTACCTGCCTGGAGAAGCTGATGCAGGCGGTCCTGCAGACTCCCTCCTGGCTGAGGTGGGAACCTCTGCAGACCTTCAGCCCAGAAGAGCCCTGCCGCACGGCTTCTCTCCACCTGCTCCCAGGCCAGGAAATCTTTATAAAAAGTCTGGTTTCGGTTTCTAGAAAACACATGACAGAGGCTGCTTCTGGGGCTGGCTGCAGGCCCTCTGCTCATTCACTGCTGGGCAGATTGGCAGGCACCCAAGTGCTGTCTGGATGACTTGATGAACAGCAGAGTCAACCCTCGTTGGGTTGCAGCTAGGGGTAAAAGGACCCATGTCCAGGCTTGCCCAGCGCCCGGGGCTGGGGCGTGGGGGATGGCGGGAAGGTGAAGCTAATAGGCCTAGGAACAGAAGCTTGGGCAGACCGTGTCTATGTACCAAAATGTGACCATAGGTGTGGACTGCTCCCCAAGTCCTCTACTAGGCCTGGAGCAGCTGTCTGCTCCCATGTACAAACATACCCTGCTTGGTTGGAGTTGCGGCATGCCAACTATGGAGTGGCTCATGCCTGCCCCTGGCTAGAGGCAGGTAGAAAATCAAAAAGGCCAAAACCAAAAATCAGTGCTGGGGGACTGGGGAGATAACACTTAGAGCAAAGAGCACATACTACTCTTGCAGAGGACTTGGGTTTGATTCCAGCACTCATGACCACCTGTAGCTCCAGCTCCGGGGAACACACAGGCACCTGCACTCACAAGGACAGACACACACATCATTTTTTAAATAATAAAAATAGCCAAGGCTGGTGGCTCATGCCCTTAGTCTCAGCACTCTTGAGGCACAGGCAGAGGCAGGCAGACCTCTGTGAGATTGAGACCGGCCTGGTCTACATAGTTTCAGGCCAGGTGGGGTTACATACAGAGAGACCCTGTCTCAAATAATAATAGTTAATAGTAATACATCTTTCAAAATCTTTCTACAGTATCTAGTTTAAAATTTAAAAACTAGGACAGCTGGGCATGGTGGCACATGCTTTTAATATTTGCATTCAAGAGGCAGAGACAGGCATATCTGTGAGTTTGAGGCTAGCCTAGTTTACATATTAAGTTCCAGGCCAGCCAGGGCTACATAGTGAAACCTTGTCTAAAAAGTAAGTAGGGGGCTGGAGAGATGGCTCAGCAGTTAAGAGCACTGGCTGCTCTTGCAGAGGACCCAGATTTGAATCCCAGCACCCACATGGTGGCTGGTAACGGTCGGTAACTTCAGTTCCAGAAGATCCAACACCCTCTTCTGACTCTTGCAGGCATTGCACAACATAGGTGCACTTACACACATGCAGGCAATACACTCATTTACATAAAATAATAAAATAAAATGAAAGCAGGTCTGGCAAGATGGCTCAGTGGGTAAGGGCACTTGCCACAAATCCCAACCATCTCCATTTGATCCCTAGAGCCCACAGTGTGGGAGGGGGGAATTCAGGGTTTTTTTTCTTACCTTTGAATGTGTACTACAGCATATACACAATAAATAAATTTTAACAATTTAAAAATAAAAAGGCAGGGGCTGGAAAGATGACTCAACAGTTAAGAAAGAATACAGGCTACTTTTTCAGAGGACCTGGGTTCGAATCTCAGCACCCACATGGTGGCTAACAACAATCCATAACACCAGTTCCAGGGGACCCAACATCCTCTTCTGACCTCCTCGGGCATTGCATGACATGGGTGCACTTACATACATGTAGACAATATACACATAAAATAAATAATAAAATTATTTTTTATAAAAAATGTTTTATGGGGGCTGGAGAGATGGCCTAGCGGTTAAGAGCGCCGACCGCTCTTGCAGAGGACCCGGGTTCGATCCCCAGCACCCACATGGCAGCTGAGAGCTGCCTGAGACTCCAATTCCAGGAGAACTCCAGTTCCAGGGGAGTCCGACACCCTCTTCTGACCTCCGCGGCATTGCACGTCACGGGTGCACAGACTTGCATGCAGACAGTACATTCATACACATACGGAAATAAATAAAATTTAAAAAAAATAAAAAAATGTTTAATATATATATATTTTAATTTTATTTTATAAAAACATATGGGTGTGGTGGCACAGGCCTTTAATCCCAGCACTCAAGAGGCAGAGGCAGGCAGATCTCTGAGTTCAAGGCCAGCCTAGTCTATATAGCAAGTTCCAGGCCAGCTGGGACTACAGGGAGACCCTGTCTCAAAAAGACCAAGAATAAGTAAATAAATAAAAAGGCAAACTTTTCCACCCTCTAGCAGACAGTTTCTAATTGCTTAGAGCTTGACACAGAAACTTGTGATGGCTTCCACTGTGAGAGCCTGGTGCCTCACACTAGTCTCTGCTGTTACAATCTCAAGATGGAGAGCTGCTCTCTTGAACTCTTCAAAAGACCCCACAGAAATGATCTGAGGCAAGGCCAGGTAATTTCTCCTACCTGCTGTAAGAGTACCCCATTCCGCCCCAGGATTGCAATTTGAGAGTTGCCTGCAGTGCTTCTGCACCACCTATTCCTAATTTAAACTCCTATCAGTTCTGGTCTGGTAATTTTTTTTTTTTTTTTTTTTTTTTTTTTTCTTTTTGAGACGGGGTCTCCCTGTAGCCCCAGCTGGCCTGGAACTTGCTCTGTAGACCAGGCTGGTCTTGAACTCACAGAGATCCGCCTGCCTCTGCCTCCAGAGTGCTGGGATTAAAGGCGTGCGCCACCACACCCAGCGAGTATTTTTATCCTACACCTTGGGCTTCTCATTCCGGCCATGGCAACAGGGAGGCCCCAAGACAGCACACTTAGGTGTCCAGCTGGAGAGTGGGCGCACTGGGCTCACACACATGACCCCAGGATCATAGTCCCCTGATGTTCCCAGTGGGTCAGGGCCCAGACACTGTCGTGGACAACAAAGGTTCTACCTGGCTCCCACCCATTCCCCTTCCTCCTCAGAGAACCCGTGCCTTGATTTCCCCCTTGTGGAACATCCTGCTCTCTGTCCTAGCTGTGTGGTTCCAGAGGGCCCCAGGCTCCCTGCCTAGGGCATCTGAACATAGGCTGCCTGGAAGAATCTCCAGTGACAGACACCAATGTCCACATCAGCCTGTCGGGGAGGGACACGGGCATTTTGAATGCTCCAAGCAGTTCTGGTAGACAGCACAGCTACCTTCAGTTCCCTAAAAGCTCCAAGCCTCAGAGCACGCAGTGACTACTTCCCCATGGCTGCAGTTCCCTGTGGCTCTGGGGTCACGCATTTCTTCTGGAGAAACCACAGAGAGAGCTGCTGCTGATACAGGGCTGTCCTGCTGGGGGGACAACTCAGGAAGCCCTAAGCTTCCTGCCCATACTTCCTCTGGAGGGAAGGACGCCAGGTCACAGATGGTCCCTGGACATTGGCTGACTTGCCCTGTGGTCTCCCTCTTGTGCTGGCTGTAGGAGGCCAGGGTCTTGGCAGGAAAGCCGGTGCCCCAGGACTAGGAGCCTCCTGGAGGCTTTGCTGGAGCTGACCCTCAGAGGCAGGGCCACTACAGCAGACTATTGGTCTATAGTGGCAACAGTTGCACTATGACCACTGCTGGGCCAACAGAACAGGGTAGTTATTGGGCCTAGACACTGCAACTCACAGGGACTTCCTGAGAGGCCAGGCCCTAGGAACTTGAGGCTTCCTCTGTGGTAGCAATGGAAATTTCCTAGGCAATGAAATGGTTGCAAAGAACTTTGAACCACAAAGATGAGATAGGAAGAAATAAGAAAAGAATGAGGGGGCTGGAGAGATGGCCTAGCGGTTAAGAGCACCGACTGCTCTTGCAGAGGACCCGGGTTCGATCCCCAGCACCCACATGGCGGCTGAAAACCGTCTGTAACTCCAATTCCAGGGGAATCCGACACCCTCTTCTGACCTCCGCGGCATTGCACGACACGGGTGCACAAACCTACATGCAGACAGTACATTCATACACATAAATAAAAAAAAAAAGAAAAGAATGAGGAAAGGGGCTGTAGAGCTGGCTCAGCAGTTAAGACCACTGAGCAGAAGACCCAGGTTCGAGTCCTACCACCCACGTGGTGGCTTAACAACCATCTTCATGGGACTGGAACTCTAGGGGATCTGACATCCTCTCTGACCTCCTCGGGCACTGCACAACATGGATGCACTTACATACGTACATGTAGGCAATGCACTCATACACATAAAATGAAAAATAAGATTTTTTTTTAAATGAGGAAGGTAAACAGGAATCTGCCCTCACCTCCTGCAATTAAGTACCCTCTACCCTCTACAGACCACTGAAATCTTTGCCAAACTGCTGAATTATGTTAATTTATTTTATGAGTATGAGTATATTGCCTACATGTAAGAGCACCCATGTTGTGCAGTGCCTGATGTCAGAAGAGGGCATTGGGTTCCAGATGTGGATGGTTGTTGGCCACCATGTGTGTGGGGCAGTGGGGTTCCTGGTGTCTGCAAGGAGCAGCAGCAGCAGCCTCCTGGCCCATGTAAAGCTGTCCAAGGCACAGGAGGAAGAAAGGAGAGGGAAGAAGAGGACTCGCAGGCAGTTAAACCCAGCAGGTCAAAAGACCTGGGAGTTGGCAGGGAGCGACCAAAACTCCTTTATTTGCAGGAGTTTGGGGTCTTATATACTGGCATTTGGCGGGCTTCTGGTGAGAATGCAGGTGAGGGGGGTGGACGGGAAATTCACAGTGTACTTTCTACAAAAGGCTGTGTTCAAGTGAGCCAGCTGTGGCCCCAGTTGGTTCTCGAAACCAAGATGTGCTCTTTAGATAATGCAGGAATGTGATGCCCTTTGCCTGAATCCTCAAAGCAGGGCTGCAGAGTCTGGCCTTATCAATTGGCGAACAGGGACTGGCTTGCACCTCTGGCCTTTGCAGGTTATCAGGGCAAAAAGCCAGCTCCCTTCATGCTCCAGCCAAATAAAGTATTGGGCCCCACACATATGGGTGCTGGGAATCGAACCTGGGTCCTATGCAAGAGCAGCCAGTGCTTGTAACTGCTGAGCCTTTTCTACAGCCCTCAACTGCTGCACTTATGTCCACTTGCTTGTGTGTACCCTCCTGCTGTGTGTACCCTCCTGCCTGAGTGTACCCTCCTGCTGCGTGTAATCTCCTGCTGTGTGTAATCTCCTGCTGTGTGTACCCTCCTGCTGTGTGTAATCTCCTGCTTGTGTAATGTCCTGTGTATACCCTCCTGCTGTGTGTAATCTCCTGCTGTGTGTAATCTCCTGCTGTGTGTACCCTCCTGCTGTGTGTAATCTCCTGCTTGTGTAATCTCCTGTGTGTACCCTCCTGCCTGTGTGTAATCTCCTGCTTGTGTAATCTCCTGTGTGTACCCTCCTGCCTGTGTGTAATCTCCTGCTTGTGTAATCTCCTGTGTGTACCCTCCTGCTGTGTGTACCCTCCTGCTTGTGTAATCTCCTGTGTGTACCCTCCTGCTGTGTGTAATCTCTTGCTGTGTGTAAACTCCTGCTTGTGTGTACCCTCCTACTGTGTGTACTCTCCTGCTGTGTGTAATCTCCTGCTTGTGTGTACCCTCCTGCTGTGTGTACCCTCCTGCTGTGTATAATCTCCTGTGTGTACCCTCCTGCCTGTGTGTACCCTCCTGCTTGTGTAATCTCCTGCTGTGTGTACCCTCCTGCTGTGTGTAATCTCCTGTGTGTACCCTCCTGCTGTGTGTACCCTCCTGCTGTGTGTAATCTCCTGCTGTGTGTAAGCTCCTGCCTGTGTGTACCCTCCTACTGTGTGTACTCTCCTGCTGTGTGTAATCTCCTGTGTGTAATCTCCTGCTGTGTGTAAGCTCCTGCCTGTGTGTACCCTCCTGCTGTGTGTAATCTCCTGCTGTGTGTACCCTCCTGCTGTGTGTACCCTCCTGCTGTGTGTACCCTCCTGCTGTGTAATCTCTCTGGAAGACCTGGTTTCTGCAGAGGAGATGGACCCCTTGAAGGCAGAGAGCCTGTCCTGGCCATGCGACCACACTGGCAAGGAAGGATTCCCCTTGCCTTTGGCTGCTGGAATCCCCTACAAGCCTCACACTAGAGGAGAAAAAGGCTGATGCCTGGTGGCAGCCAGAGGAACTTGTCTCCTGGGAAGAGAGCCCACACAGAGCTGACTTGCCAGACCACCTTCCAGACAGACTAGGAGAGGGGACCAGACAGGACATGGTTAGTGATGGTGGGACCACACCTTCGCCAGGACTGCAAGTTATGTCTCACTTTCTGTTTAGACCTAAAATTCAGGGTCCTTACATCAGGACCCTGAAGATGGACTTGGGTAGGGATGTCACTGCATCTCTGATTAGTGTATGTGCATATGTGTGTAACTATGGCAGCATGTGCCACAGTGAGGCATGTGTGGGTCAGAGGACAGCTTTTGGGGGTCATTCCTTCCTTCCTTCCACTGTGGGTTCTAACGGTTGAACTCCATCTCTCAGGCAGTGGCAAGTACGCACTATGCCTGAGCCATCTCGCCGGTCCACACTGCACCTCTTTATTCTTCCCAGTGTCCACCCTGAGGAAATCCCCTCTAATTCTCACTACTCTGTCTCTTTAGTTGGACTCAGGGTGGGAGGCCAAGCCAGGTTTATTAGGGCTGCCAGGGTCCAGGCTCTGGTCCTAGCAACTCCAGTAATAGCCAGAGTGGGAAGAAACACAGGAGGCCAGAGCCTGAAGTGCCAGAACTGGGTCTCCCTATAGTCCTGGCTGTCCTGAAACTCACTGGCCCTCACACGCTGCTCTTCCCATCAGATGGGGATCCTGGTGGGGTACAGGTTCCAGGGCTGCCTTAGTAGGAGGGCCTCATGGCCTTCTCTGAGCTTAAGTCCCTCTCCAGATACCCTGGGGCGACACCTGTGCAGCAGCCAACAGATACAAAAGAACTCACATTCCCCTGACACTTTATTGTTTACAAAATAAATGGAGGGAGGGAGGGAGGGACACAATCATCTTGCTGTGGTTAGGGACCAGGGAAGGGAAAGCAAGGTATGCAGAGGCTGTGCTTCGAGCCCCAGTGACACCTGCAAGGTCTCCTCACTGAGGGTCCCCAGGCCTCTCAGCCTCCTCATTTCGTCTCTGTCAGTTCAGAATTAGACAATCTAATGTGGCCAACACTGACCGAGGAGGTATAGCAGAACTCCCAGCCAAACAAAGGCAGAAAGGACGAGGGAAATCTCAGAATTGCCTCACCCTCAGTAATTGCCTTCGCTAGTGCGCCCCCAGCCTGAGAGTGGGGGCTCCCGGCAGGAGTGGCCCTCCCCTAGCTTTCCAATGGAAAGGTAGGTAAGGATCATCGAGGCCTTTGCTATCAAGAAGAGACAGCAGGGAACAGCAGGGATCTGTACAAGTCTCTTTAGCGCACTGCTAAATTCCCACTGGGAATCAGAGGGCAACAGGGACGCTCTTGCAGGACCATTAGTACCCAGGGCGCTCTGGCACCAGGTAGAACATCCAAGTTACTGGTGAGAGACAGAGTCATGGCAGTTTCTGAAAGTTTCCAGAAGGCAGAGACCAAGGACTCTTTGTATAAAGGCTAACGGCTCCCAAGCTACCAGAGCCAACGTGGAAACGAAGACTGCTGTGTGATAAGGTTTGTGATAAGGAAAAAGAATTGCTTTAATAAAAAGTAGGTTAATAATTAAAACTTCAAAGTGCTACACAGCCACAGAACCCCCCTGAGGGGAGGAAGTGGAGTCCTCGGTTACAGGAAGTGGTGAGGGCTTCACAAACGGCTTGGAGCAAGCCTGGAACACCTTGGAGCAGGCCTGTGCTGGCCCTCAGCAGTGTGCGGAGGCTGTCCTGAGGGTTGGCCCCCACACCTGCCATGTAAACATCTACTTCCCAAGGGGTGAACTTGAAGGACCAGGATGTTCCCAAAGGAATTTCCACACATAGTGGGGAGAGGGGGTGACGTGGGAGTCCTACCAGCAGACCCACTTCAAACTGGCTCTTGTTCCCAGGGTGAGGCACAGTGCTTAACGCACCCTGTATGCTTCAGAAATGTGTACTGGCCAGAAAACAGACGGACTGGCAAGAAAGGGAGGCCAGATAGAAAGAAAAAAGAAAGGGAAGGAGGAAGCGAGGGAGGGTAAGGCAGGGCAGGGCAAATCTGAAGACTGGGGGGGAGCGAGGGAGGGTAGGGCAGGGCAGGGCAAATCTGAAGACCAGGGGCCCCAAAGGTATCTGCAGCAGTGACCACTTCCCACCACCAGGTGGTAGTGCAGAGTGAGGCATTGGGGGGGGCTTCCATGGGACCCCTGCCCCTAGCTCCAGGGCATTACACCGGAAGCTGTGTTGTATCACATGGGGCTTGACTCTGTTCTGGAAATCTTGAGGCCAGGCACACACCTCAGTTAGAAAAGAAAGAACAAAACAAGCGAGGGTGCATTCCTCCAGTTTTTATGAAACTGAGCCTGGTGTCGCTGCGCACGCGTGGAAACTCACTTGTCTAGATAAACTCTATCCCTTCGTACTTCACACCCCCAATCTTGGTCTCCGGCAGCAGGAAGCGGCCATCCAGTGTGAAGGCCATGATGTAGGTGGCGACCCTACCACTGTCCTCCTCTGACTTGAGGGCCACAATGATCTGGTCATCGGTGTTGGGGATGAACTTGAAGGACGAGAAGCCATGTGTGGGGACCAGCTCCCCCACGTGCCTCACAGTGACGTCCCTGAAGTCCTGAGCCGCGCTCAGGAGCAGGTTGGCTCCCTTGCGCTCATCGTCCCTCTCACTGTAGCGCTCGTGGCTGGCCCGGCGAGGCAAGAAGAACCAGCGCTGCAATGTGTCGCTCCAGCAGGCTGATTCGTGAATGAGGTAGCCTGGGGTAGGACACAGACCCAGTCACCAGCCACCCACCACCTGACGAGCCCTGCCACCCCACCCCAGGGTCACTGCGGGGGCCTCACTCCCCCTTTCCTCTGGAGCTCCAGCTCCAGGCCGAGTGGTGCGTTGGTAAACAGTGCTGTTCCTCCACCAGCAGGTCCCCATGTCCCCACAGCAGCCCACAGACCTTACCAGTTCTGTCTTAACTTTGTTCCCTTGCTAAATCTGGGGCACAGAAAAGAAGGGCCCAAAGTGGGGAAAGCCAGCCAACAAAAGTCCTAGAGGAAGTCTAACTCGGATGGGAAGTGGCCGGAAGCTGGAGGTAGCACCGGCTCGCCCACTTGAGCATGGCGGTGCCGTTTGGGTCTCAGCAGATCCCAGACAACTCTCTGCTCACGATCACCTGACTGGGCCCATGGGAGGCAGGAAAGGTCTTGCCCAGCTTCTGGTCTGCCTGCGAGCATTGTGGCCCCAGCCATGAGGAAATAGAGGCAGGGCCCAGGGGCTGCTTTTGGTGGATGAGGAGGCTGCAGCCTGCGGTGGGCTGAGGCCATCTGTCAGATCAGTGATGGGTGGTAAGAGAAATAGCTCTTTCGCCCCACATCCACATGCCTGAGGGGACCCAGCTGAAACAGAAACTGAGCACGCTTCCCAATCACCCTGCTTGGGAGACTGGAGGGAGGGGCCTCTTACCTGGAGGTCGGATCCCAGCAGCAGCCCTCAGCGCATTGTAGCTGGACACCCAGTTCTCGTGGGCCACGCTGCCCTTGTGGCCCACCACCTTTACCCACTCTGGGTTCTCGTTCATCACCTCTCCTGTGGTGGTGGTCCACTCCTTGCCCAGGCCACCCACGTACAGGTGTTCATCCTTCACAGCGAGCCACTCGGCCTTGAAGCCTGGGGCAATGAGAGAAGAGGGGAGCCTGAGACCCTGGTCCACACTCCCCAGGCCAGCCTGGCCAACTAGCCCCGGCCCTGCAGCTTTAGATGTTCTAAGTTACCACCCTCGAGCCTCGCTCAAGGCGAGGACAGGAGCTGGTGCAGAGCCCTGGGCTGGGTCCTCGAGTCCACAGTCTCCTCTCCATCTGCTTTCCTCCAAGCAGACCCCGTCTTCTGTGCAACTGTTCCAGGAACTGCATTCTAGAGGGTTCCCGGCCCTCTGGTGCTAGAACTCCACCTTCCCCTCTGCTGTCAAGGGCTGGGCAACCCCTCTTCTGGGTCTCCTGCTCCTTGAGCTCTATCTCCAGCCCCAGGGTCTCTTATCTGTAGAGCAGTCAGAGTCAGAAGGGGCTCCCCATGTGACAGCTGCCTGCCACTGGCCCAAAACCTTGCTGCAGGGCCACCCATTTCCAGCCTCTCATCTGCTGTGACTTCAGACTGTCCTTCCCCTCAGCTGGGGTTACAAAGCAAGACTGATAGGGTCTTGGGCTGGCAGTGGCTGCCCACTTCCTTCTTCATCTGTCAGGGTTTCAGACTCTTCACCCAGAAGCTGCCTTGGTTTTCCCTTATCTCACAGGAGCCTGCTTTCTTCTAGCACCTTCTCCCTGCATTCAAAAAATGTCTAACAGCCCAGCCCACACAGGTGGCTTTCAGAGGACCTGCTCAGTTCCTATGGCCCAGTGACCTCGTGAATCCCTTGGACTGCTTCTGGGTGATCAACTGCTGCCCAGCCTTAAAGATCCCATTGTCCTGCTTTCTTCTCATTCAAGAGAAAGACCTAAAACCCTGCCGGATGCTGGGCAGGAAATGGGTCAGCAACACCTAGGTGGAGACAGCCCCTCCCGACTGCCCTGCCTTCAGTAAACACGGGGGATTTTATTACCAGGCAGGGCTGTGCCCACTTGTGCTGTTACGGTCAGAGATTACAAGGCCTTAGACAAGTCAGTCCTGCCATACTCTTGACGCTTGTGTCCCTGTCACCCTGTATGAGGGTCAGGTAGAACTGTCCCCACCCTGTGGAAGCAGTGACTCCTATCTGCTCAATGTGGGTCTGATGTCAGATTCTGCTCCCAGGGCTGACTGCCACTTTCACACAGACCCTTGAGTTGGACTCAGAGGAGAGCTGGGTGGCAACAGTTGAACTGCAGTCCCAATAAACTGAGATTAGAGCCTCAGTCAAAGTGAGCCACCAAGCATCCACCTTTGAAGGTGAGGTGCCTGGTGTGTATAATATTTGTGTGATCTTAAGACAATTATGAAGATAAGGACCAGGGTCCCGGAGGGTGTCGGGGAGGCAGTGGGTCCCAGAGGGTGTCAGGGAGGCAGTGGACAGAGCCTTGGCTCATTCTGAAAGGAGCTTTCCATGCTGCAGCAGTGTCCAAAAGATCAGTTCAAACTTCTGGACATAACTTCATTGTGAGCCACTTACGGCCCTGCTAAGGCAGACAGGGCAGGATGAACAGTCCCCACCTTCTGCGGTGCGAGGCTTTTATCAGGAGCTCAAATTACTTTCTGTGGTTAATCTTGCCAACTTGATTAGATTTGGGATCACCATTGAAACAAACCTCTGGGTACTGCAGGTGAAGGAGTTTCTAGACTAGGTTGAAAGAGATGAGAAAACCCATGCTAAAAACCCATGCTAGAAAACCCGGGGGGGGGCACCCTGGGCTGGGTCTGGAGGAAGGAGGAAGTGAGCTGAGCACTAGCACTCTCTCTGCTTCCCGACTGCAGGTGCCATGTCAACTGCCTCATGCTCCTGTCACCATGCCTCCCCCCCACCCCGCTATGCACTGTACCTCAAACTGTGGTAAATAAACCCTCCTTCCTGAAGTTATTCCTGTCACATGTTGTCACAGCAAGACGAAAAGTAACTGACAGACTTTCTAAGAGCAAACCAAACCATAGCTCAGCCACTTGAGACGACCCCATTTACCTTTCTCCACAGTTCCATCACCATCGGGCAGGATCACCCAGGGCACTGCCTTGGTGCCTTCGATCTGGTAGACGACCCCTGTGCGGTCGTCCACGGAGTAGAGCTTCCCATTGAAGACAACCAGGTCAGAGAGCTCCATGCCCCGCCCCTTTTCCGCCAGGTGAGACTCCAGGATCCCATGGTCTTTGTCCCATTCCACAGCCACCTTGTCCCCACTGTCCGACAGGGTCAGGTAGCCCTTCTTTAGGTAACTAAACCAGGTGTTTTCCTCCTGGGCCCTAGACCCCGTGTCCAGGTCAGCAATGACTGCGATTCGGTACCGAATTCCTCCTGGAGTCCTCTGGGAGGGCGACAGGGGGTAGGTGTCATTGTAGTGAGAGGTATGTTCTTGGCTGAGCCTCCAGGTGTGTGCGTTGTGGGTGGGGGACCTGCCTGGAGCTGGTGTTGGGCGGTGGGAGTAGAGCAGCCAGAGGAAGGCGGCGCCCACGAAGGACGTCAGGATCACCCTCCAGCGGGGGCGGAAGCGTGGATCGGCAGCCTTGGTCATGGATGACAGCACAGGAAGACCCCCCACACTGATCCGGAGGGACTGCATAGGTTCATTCCATTCTTGGTGGATAGAGGGCTGGACGGGCATCAGACTGCACGCCGGGTAGGACCTGCGTGGGGGAGAGGAGAGCACTGAGTAGGCTGTGGAGGCCGCTGCTTCTCCAGCCTGGAGCTGGCACACACTGAAGTCAAGTTCACTCAGGAGCAAGCACGCCACCGCTGTAGTGGCCGGCCAGACCCTGACTCCAGGAGGGTGATCGCTAGTCTTGCTCAGTGGGATGGGAAGTGTTCTGAAGCAATGTCATCTCTTGTAGCCCAGAGGGTAAGACAGAAAGTTGAGGGGAAGAGGTTAGGTGGGCTAGTGCCTGCAGGCTAGGGGACACAGCAGGGGAGCTGGAGAGTAGGGGACAGCACAGCAGAGAGGCACAGATTGTACCTGAGTCACTGCCACCTCTTCAGGTCCTCCCCAGCCTCCCTGCTGGGGGGGGGGTCATCAGCAAGTCAGCTGGCAGTCTGCCCCCTGCTGCCCTGCCCCAGCACCTGACTGCACTTTGCAAAGAGCAGATGGAGGCCCACTGAGTCCAGGCCTCCCAGGTCAGGGTCTCTAATAGTCCAGTATAGAACAGATGGGAAACACTGGAAACACAAGCAGTCACAGGGACCAGAGTCCAGCTGGACTCACCTTAGGACTTAGGGGTGTGGCTCTGCCCAGGCCCTGTGGCTCCAGGGCACTGGTACTAGCTGGGAACTGCAGCTCTTCACCACTGCCTGCCCTGCCCTGCCCACTCCCAGCACAAAGCGTGACAACACAGTGCCAGGGTGGAAGGGTGAATCTCTCCAGGCTGCAGCCCAGAGACACACCTGGAGGCTGCTCCTGGCCCTGCAGTGCATACTGCCGCTCCTGGCCCTGCAGTGGATTCTGCCGCTCCTGGCCCTGCAGTGGATACTGCCGCTCCTGGCCCTGCAGTGGATACTGCCGCTCCTGGCCCTGCAGTGGATACTGCCGCTCCTGGCCCTGCAGTGGATACTGCCGCTCCTGGCCCTGCAGTGGATACTGCCGCTCCTGGCCCTGCAGTGCATACTGCCGCTCCTGGCCCTGCAGTGGATACTGCCGCTCCTGGCCCTGCAGTGGGTACTGCCGCTCCTGGCCCTGCAGTGGATACTGCTGCTCCTGGCCCTGCAGTGGATACTGCTGCTCCTGGACCCTTGGTCCTTCCCCTGTAACCAGCACTGCCCTTCCCTTATGGGTTGCAGGAGCCTGATGGCCACTTAGTCCTGGATAAATCCAAGAACTGGACTTGTGGGAGTTGATGGGCACACACTGCCAGGTAGCATCTGGGATTTCCAGCGGCTGTGACTGTGGGGCCCCTGTTCACCCTAAGCACGGATTCTGGTGTCTGGCAGCTGCAGAGGCACCCCTTCACCCTCAGGTTCTAGGCAGCCTGCAGACACCCATTTTCAGGTTTTAGCCACAGGGTTGGGTTCAAGTAGTGCAGTGGGTATGGGGACCGCTGCTCACAGCCAGGGCAGGGGAGGACTCTGTGCTCTCGAGGTTATGGGGACCACTGCTCACAGCCAGGGCAGGGGAGCACTCTGTGCTCTCGAGGGCTGCTACAACCAGCCTGCTGGGTGACCCCCCCAGGCATCTGCCCTAGGGAGAGCTGTCTTTGGAATGGCCACGGAGTTGGTCACCAAAGCCTCCCCTGGTCTTGGAGGTGTGCTCTGGGCCTTGCCCAGTTCTTCTCTAACACCAGGGCTTCAAAGGCTCCAGCCAGGCCTAGGGTGTCTGTGTTTTATCGTCAGCCTGGACATGACACTCAGCTCTACGCCCTCTATCTCCACCACATAGACGCTGCTGCACTGCAATGCCACCATTTCAGAACTCGAGTCTGAGTTCCCTGGCCACGTGCTGATTCACTCTGTCCTCCCTCAGGAATGGCGGGCTGACACCAACACCACTGTCCAGGCGAAAATACCCATGGAAACTCATGGGAACGGTGCACCTTTCAGCATGAACGTTACACTTCAACAAAAGGTTTTAAACTGCTACACAGGACTAAGAAGTAGCCTCAATCCTTCTTATCTTCCCCAATGGTCCCCCCCTCTGCTTACTACCAGGTCTGCCCTACCCCAAACCTGTCTCTCTGACCCACTGTCTCATCCACTGTCTCTGACCCACCGTCTCATCCACTGTCTCTGACCCACCGTCCCATCCACTGTCTCTGCCCCACCGTCCCATCCACTGTCTCTGCCCCACCATCCCATCCACTGTATCTGACCCACCGTCCCATCCACTGTCTCTGACCCACCGTCCCATCCATTGTCTCTGCCCCAATGTCCCATCCACTGTCTCTGACCCACCGTCCCATCCACTGTCTCTGACCCACAGTCCCATCCACTGTCTCTGACCCACCGTCCCATCCACTGTCTCTGACCCACCGTCCCATCCACTGTCTCTGACCCACCGTCTCATCCACTGTCTCTGACCCACTGTCCCATCCACTGTCACTGTCACTTGTCACCCAAACCATGCCAACAGCCCCCCATGGTCGCTCTGAGGCCATTCAAACAGTCCTTTGCACAGAGCGCCAGCTCCTGCTACGAGATCTTCAGTGGCTGCCCTAGCCCTCCTCTCTCCCTACTCTCTGGCTGCAGTCTGCACAGCCCCCTTCTGCTCTAACCATGAGGGTCCTGGTCCTCAGGACAGGCACTGTCACTCCCTTCCCAGGACGCTGGCTGCCCTGGCTCTGCACAGCTGCTTTGCTCACACCCTCAGGGCTGCTGGAGACTCCCCACAACCCTGCCCAGGGCCTGAGGGAACTGCTCTCCTTCTGCCAGGAGCGTCTCAGGACAGGAGCCTCCCTGATGCATCTCTGGCATCTGGCTAAGGGCTGGTAGCCAGGAGAAACTCAGCACACATCTGCCGGAGGGCGCAAAGATCAGCATCACAGCAGGTCCCTATAGTCATCCTGAAGGTGCTCAGCATGTGAGCCACAAGTCTAGCAGACATGCCTGCTGTATAAACAGGGTCACACACTGAACCGTCAGCCTCCCTAGTCCCTGGACCCTCACACCCACCCCCTGTTCAACAAATTCTGCATCTCCATGAGCCACCCACCCCTTCGCCATTCTGCTCAGTCTCCAGCTCACCAGCTCCACGGGGCCCTGCTGCAGTCCAGGCAGGGGCACAGCCCAGACCCCACACCCCTGTTCAGGGAGAAGGGACACTTCCTCTCAGCCCCGCCCAGGGGTTCTAATGGACTGTCCCTTGGTTTGCAGACATCTTTGTCCACCTCACTTGCTAATGCGTGCTCCTCAGACTGTCCTCTCAGGGACAGAGCACTCAACTCTCCTAAATGAACGGAGGAACCCAGTCCATGCAGGTACAGATCCTCACTGTCTCATCCCTCCCACCCCTGTTCTAGAGTCCTTCTCACCATCTTAAGTTACTAAGGCAGGCAGTTCGGGCGAAGGTCAGAGGGAAGGCAAAATACTCCCACAAAACATTCCCACTTAACTATTGGAAGGTGTCAAAACAAGTCCGTGCACCAAAAAATAAGAATATCCACCTGACAAGGCACCGCCAGACAAGGTCACCTGTCTTGGTTATCTCTATCCTGCCAGGGCCATGTGGGTCCAAAGACAAGGCATGGAAGGAGGGGATCAAAGGAGAGAAAAGACCTGGGGACCCTAGAAAAGAGCCAGCCCAGAAGTCCCCTGGTGTCTGTCTACCTGCTCTGGAGACCGCAGCTGATGGCATCTCAGTGCTAAGTCCCCTGGTGTCTGTCTACCTGCTCTGGAGACCGCAGCTGATGGCATCTCAGTGCTAAGTCCCCTGGTGTCTGTCTACCAGCTCTGGAGACTGCAGCTGATGGCATCTCAGTGCTAAGTCCCCTGGTGTCTGTCTACCAGCTCTGGAGACGCAGCTGATGGCATCTCAGTGCTAAGTCCCCTGGTGTCTGTCTACCTGCTCTGGAGACTGCAGCTGACGTGTCCCTAGTGCTTGCTCTTTACTCTGCTTCAGCAGAAGTCTGCTTTCATCCCTCTCTGAGTCCACCTCATTCATCCTTGGCATTCAGTTCTTTGTCTGCTTCTGGGAAGAACCAGGACTCCAGGGCCCTGGCCCTCGGCTTTCCCCCATGACAATCTCAAGAACAGCGAGAGTTACTGGTCTTTCTTCCCTCTTCCAGCCTTTAGACCCAGGTCTGCAGGCCCAGAACTATCCGCCCTGCTCCAGACTCTACCCTGTCTAGAGACAGGGGCTGGCTGCTGCCTTCCAGTGACCTCGAAGACAAAGGAAGAAGACCCAGGTCCCTTTGTAGGCAAGACACCCCCTTGAACAGCAGGCCACTGGGCACCAAACAGGCTGCTTGGCAGGAATTCTCTACTCTGGCTAAGGACGTGCCCACTACCCAGGGCAGCTGCTGTCCCCACAGCCTTGGTCCTGGGCCTGTCCCATCAGGTCTCCAACCTAATAACCTGTGCCTTCAGGGTACCAACTGTTGCTCTGGCACTTATCAGAGACCTCAGCCACGGACTTCCTCCTGCAGGCCTCAGTGTCCTTCCCAGACCACTGCTGACTACTAAGCCAGACGCAGAGGGGAAGGCTTTGCACCGGGTCTGCCTGCTGGCCCTCTTTTCCTACAAGCACCCCTTCCAACAGCCACAGACTGCAGAGCCTGGCTTTGTTTTCCTGCCTAACTTCTCGGAAATCTGAACACAGGGTGATCTGCAAATCCAGATTCCATGTGTACAGACCTCACCATGTGATGGACTCCAACTATCCCCAACCTGGAGATGCACATCTCCCCTGACCACATACACAGGGCCACTCAGAACTGCCATTTCAGCCCACTTCTGCAGTGCTGCCCCCTCCTGCCCTGAGTCCATGGTGAGTGGATCCTTGACCAGCAAGCCATCTCTCATGTGAACCGATGCTGTTCCCTGTCCAGGAAGCAGGAAATGACCGGGTTCTCCCTCAGAGCCTCAGAAGGAGCCCTTGACACCCTGTGGTGCTCATACGGGAATCAAGAACGCTGGGCCACTGACTAGATGGAGGGGATGCACTTATGCCACTTCAGGTCACTGTGTGTAGCGCTCCCTCCAGCACCCCAGGAAAGAAGATCCTCTGGACAGTGGCTTATGGGCCATCTACACCTGGGCCACTCTACACCTAAGGGAGGAGTTTAGCCAAGCAGACTCCCCAAGCTCAGAGGGTAGACAGGACCCCTGGGGACTGTCCACCTTTGGTTAAAGGGTGGACAGTAATGATGGAGTTCTGCCGGCCTTCCAGAAACCTCTATGAACATCCCTACCAGACCTTCCTGTGGGTTTCTTCTTTCTCTGATTTTTTTTTAAATTTTTTTTTTTTATGAGTATACTGTCTGCGTGTAGGTTGGTGCACCCGTGTCGTGCAATGCCGTGGAAGTCAGAAGAGGGCATCGGATTCCCCTGGAACTGGAGTTAAAGACAGTTCTTGGCCGCCATGTGGGTGCTGGGAATCGAACCCGGGTCCTCTGCAAGAGCAGTTGGTGCTCTTAACTGCTGAGCCGTCTCTGCAGCCCCGTGATCTGATTTTTTTCAAGTCAGCTGCCCTCTCACTAGTGTCCCACAGTCCTTGCTGCTTATGTACCAGGAAGAAAACTTCAGGTCAGCCCTTCATTAGCACCCATAATCCTTGCTGTTCAGCACCTAAGCCCAGCTCTCCTTGTGGCTGTGGCTGTTGCTAAGGCCACATGGAAGGAAGTTGCTGGAAGCAAAAGACAAAATGGACAAGCCAGTCCCAGAAGAAAGAGCCACTGTCATCTGTGAGCTTGCCTCCTCCCAGCCCCCTTCTGAGCCCTGAGGGCTTTACGGGTTTGCATGATTATGGTAAGAACTTTGTCCACCTAGCCTGCAGCATGACCTGTTCTGAGCTGCAAGCCATCAAGTCAGTCCCAGGGCCAGCCAAAGGCACTGGCCTGCGGCAGGCAGCCGACCCTCTGCTGGTCAGAGGTGCCCTGCTGCTGCCCTTCTTGCTGCCCCCGCCACATGGTAGCACAACACTGCTGGAGAGAGCAACTGGAGTGCCATCGGAACCGCACGGTCCGTTTTTTCCTCCCCACCCCTTTCTTAGTGGATGATTAGAGAGCTCACTACCCTCCGGTCTGAAACTGCAAGGCCTTACCTTACTCTCTCATTGGACACACACATCTGTCTGTCCTTGACAAAGGACATTTCTAGACATCAAGGGGAGAAGCAATGAGCAGGTAGGCCTTTTTCTCTGTGCAGCTAGGAGCTGCTTGGGGCTGCCAGCCTAGCTGTCAGGAAGAGCAGAGAGCACCTACCTCCATGGACACCTTGTCTCTGCACAGCATTCCACAGAACAGCCAAGAGCCTGCCTACCTCCTGCTTCCTTCAGGAGTGGCTTGTGTGCTACAAGGTGGCAGCTTAAACAGGTTCAAGGCAGCTGCCACAGCAGGCTCCTCCCTTCCAGGATCCAGGAAGGGCAGCTACGCCCAAGGACTAAAATCTCAGGTTCTCGAGGGGCATACGTTCCCTGGCCTCTGCCAGCACCCAGATGGGCTGTCCAGGCTCCTCACCTGCGGGCCCTACCTCCCTCCTCAGAGCCAGCGATTTGGCTCCTCTCAGCGCTTCTTTGCTGCCATGGCCCCCTTGCTTTTTTTTTTTTTTT
>VZQC01014630.1:2150285-2195834 GCA_009823505.1 Rhizomys pruinosus | reverse complement strand
TTTTTTTTGTAGAGATATTTGGTGTCTTTGGTTAGGTTTGTTCCTAGGTATTTTATTGTTTTTGAGGCTATTGTGAATGGGAAGGTCTCCTCGTATTCCTTCTTCAGTTGCTTGTTGTTGGTGTAAAGAAAGGCTACTGATTTTTCTAGGTTAATTTTGTATCCTGCCACTTTACTGAAGTTCTTAATTGTTTCTAGGATTTTTCTGGTGCAGTTTTTAGCATTCCTTAAGTAAACAATCATATCATCAGCAAAAAGGGATAGCTTGACTTCCTCTTTTCCAATTAGTGCTCCTTTAATTTCCTTCACATGAAGTCTTTTCTACAGGCTGGACCGCAGAGCTTCAGAAACCTCCCCAGTCTGCACCTGTGGCTGCACCTGCTTACTCTGTCTTCCCAAAGTCCTTGGAGGAACCTTAGCAACAAAGCTACCATCTAGTCCAAAATGACATCCCAAACACTACAGATCCCAGGATGCTTAAAAACACAGGGATGTGACAATCCCAGACTGATGAAGACCAGGCTTGCTTCCAGACTGCACAGCTGCACTTCAGGGCACAAACCCTGCTCTCCTTGCCCTTCCCTCAGTGTGGCTCCTGGGACCATGGCAAGCCCCTCAGAACCATTCAGAATGGGGGAGATGGGTCCCCATCTCACGCTTACCCCCCATCACTGCTCTTCCTCCATGTACTGGAGCTGGCTGTCACCTCCTGCTCACTTCCTGTGGCTCCATCCCCATGGAACACAGGGGAAGCTCCTGGCTTTGGGTTCCACTTAACACAGGGGAAGCTCCTGGCTTCCAGGCTCCACTTAACAATTGAGCTCCTGACAGAGAAACAAGAAAGCCAAAAGACATGCCGGCCAACAGGAACCTGGACATCTTCCCATGCAGGCTTTTCTGTGATCAGGTTTATTTGTTCTTTCTTAGCCCATCATCTTCTCTTAACCACAAGGAAAATAAAAATAAAAGTTCCTAGCAATCAGTATACAGGTTTTTAATTCCCTCAATGCTGGCATTTAATAACAACCTTTCCAGGAATTCTCAACGTTCAGAAAAACAGTGACTTCCACTGAGCATTGGCAAAACTCCAGAGAGGAAGGAGTTCCCTGTCTAGCACTGTGGACTACAGCCCCGGCTCCCAGTCCTCTGTCCTGAAACAGCAGAGCTAGCATGTGGGCACACCTACCTGCACAGCCGCCGTTGAGGACAGCCACACTGCTGAGAAGGATGTTCTGCACTCAAGATGACAGCCACGTATGTCTGTGGGAGCCTCTCTGGGACACCTGCCAAGTTCAGGGGGAAAAATGGCCAGAGTAGTACCTGCTGCTGCTGCACCTCGGGCCTCTCTTCCTGCCCCGTCTGCTTAGTGGCACAGTAGATGAGGTATGCTGTTGGACTGGATGCTGAAACCAACAGCTTAAACGACCACCTCCATAGAGCTGCTGTAGGCTGCGAAAACACAGTTACAACTGTAAAAGGAAGGTAATAAGTGGCAGAGGGACTAAGGGACAATATGGTCACACTACGTGATTTACTGAGTTGCAAGATGACGACTTCCTCCATTAATCTGTGGCATGTGTCTTTTAAGAGCAGGCCAATATGCACAAAGAAAATGAGAAAACAAAACAACCAGAATCCTGTCCCTAGCCTGAGGCACCCAGGTTTCACCCGAGTCCTTGCCCTGACATGCTCTGGGCTGTATGCTGCAGGCCACCCTCGTCTCACTCAAGAGTGGAGCAGCCTGGCTCTTCCAATGTACCTTCTGCCAGGCACTCAGTGACACACACAAGGTTCATTGAGTCCAGCAGGGAGGGGTCCTAGGGTGTGCCTGCTGGACTGCTGGGCTAAGGCCTGGGGTGCAGCTGGAAAGAGGGCCAATGGACCAGCCACAGGACAGTCCCAGTCAAGCTCCAGAAGGACAAGAAGGAGTTGTTGACAACTCAGCTCCTGCAGCTTATGGGTCCCTAGTCCTAGATGCTTCTGAAACCTGTTTTTTTTAAGTTCTGGTCAACCAGATCTCACTAACACCAACAGCCCAGGTTCCCAAGCTTATGCTTCACTAAAGGTGGTAGGAAAAGATGTTGGGCATATAGTCCTGAGATGGGGTGAGGCTGGTGCTGAGGGACTGTGGGGAAGAGTGCTTGGGAAAGATGGCTTTCTGAAGGGCTTGTTCAGAAGCAAAGGCACCAAGCAACGAGGGTAGACCAGGAGATGCCAGGCCTTCAGGTATATTAGAATCCAGATCAGATTGCGGGTGTGTGTGCAGAAATGGACCGGGTGGGTAGCTGCTGAGTAAAAAGGACGAGGAGTGAGCTGTGTGGCCAGGGGATTGGGTCCAATCTTGGATGAGGGCAAAGTGAGCAAGGACTGGGGCGGGGCAGGAAGGGGGACAGTTACAGGAGGAGATGGGTGGGAAGGTCTGTTACAGGGATGACAAAGTGCCAGACTGGAGAGCCCCTTCCTGGTCGAGGGAAGGGGCATCGGAAGCCAGGGAGGCGGGGAGGGCAGGGGCTGTCAGGGGTAGGCGGAGCGTGCTAATCAGAGGGGCACAAGTCGCATACTAGTCTGACTTTGCACACTAGTCAGAGAGGGGCAGTCTCTCATGCTGACGGGAGGGGGACCATGTCTGTCCGGCACTAGTCACGGGCAGATGCGAACGCCTAGATCGCACCCCGACCAGCCGCGGAGGGAACCTGAAGTGCCCGGGACCAGGCAGACCGGCTGCGGGCGGCGACAGGCGTCGGGACACGGCGAGGGAGGGAACGAGCCGCGGGCGCGCCGTCACTCACCCACAGAGGACCTAGCTCCGGGGACCCATGGGCTGCCGCCGAGCTGCGCAGGGCCGGACAGGGCAGGCGGCTACTTCCGCCCCGCCGCGCGCTCCCGGCAGTCTCCGCTCTGCGCCTGCGCTCCGCCCCCGGCGCGCGCGCCTGGCAACCTCTGCTCTACGCCTGCGCCCCACTCTGCAACTCCCCGCCCTAGCCACGCTCTCCCGGCAGCCTCTGCTCTGCGCCCCACCCCAACCTCCGCTGTTTCTTTTCTGCGTCTGCGCGCTGGCTGCAGGAATGCTGGGAGTTGTAGTTTTTGCTCTAGCCTTGGGTCTTGGTTTTAGGCGCAGGTAGAGGACGTCTGCGAAGCGGGACAAATAGATGGGTGTGGTGGGCCTGTCCTCCCCGAGTCGGGTATTCGGGGCTCTAAAGTTCTCGGCCTGGGTCTCCTGGGTTCATTCCCTGCCACCTGGTTCTCAGACAGCCTGCCTGAGAGCTCTTCAGTGCTGGCCAGGTACCCCAGTCAGGACCGGGGAGCGCTGCAGGCCGTGGAGTCCGCGCACGGCGAGGATGGAGGGCTGTCTCCCTGTTACCGTCTGCAGTCAGCAACCGTCACCAAAGATGGGCTGCGACTCCTCATTTCCCTGTCGCCTGCATGCCCTTGAACTCCTTAATATGCGATGTGAATCGCATCCCTGGTACCCCGTCCCGGTACCCCTTCCCGGTCCCAGACGTGGCAGGATTTTGAGAAAGGTTCTCACCACCAGGCAGCGTCCGCCCTGACACTCAGTCCCGGCTGCTTGCCAGCATCCCAAGATCTGCCCCAAACCTCCTGGGAAATAGCCTGTGCACAAGGGGACAAATTTAAAGTATACAAACGGCACAACGTGAAGAATAAACCTCTTCCATGCTTGTTCTGCATTCCATGCCCAGAAACGATGCTTATTGCTAGCTTCCTACGATTCCTCTGAGAGATGTCTTATGGGACATAAACTAATCATAAAACATATACTAAATTACATAAAAACGGAAATATGGAGGACTGGAGAAATGGCTCAACAGTTAAGAGCACTGGCTAGAGGGTCCAGTTGGCAGCACTTATATGGTGACTAACAACAGTAAGGCCAGTCGAGGGGATTTCATGCCCACTCTGTAAGTGCGCCTGTGCTGTGCAGTGCCAGCAGAGTCAAAAGAGGGCGTCTGATTCCTCTGGAACTGGAGTTATGGATGGTTGGTTGCCACCATGTGGGTGCTGGGAATTGAACCCAAGTCCTCTGCGATAGCAGGCATTGCTCTTAACCACTGAGCCATCTCTCCAGCCTCCATTCTTACTTGTAAATGATTCACATCCTTTATTTTCTACAACCTGTTCAGTTAAACAACAGATAACTCCTGGCACCTTTAAAACACTCAAGGTGGCCCTTACCATTTCCAACCCCAGAGTGCATCCCCAACAGGTGGGCCTCATCTCCAATATTATGTTTCCTTCCTTTGCAGTCTTTGCACATGCACGAGCAGCTCTAAATATATTGCTTGGTTCTGCCTCATTTAACCTTTATACAAATGAAATAAAACTTTACAGTGGATGACAGTCCCAGTTGTCCCACAGGCAGCTTAATTTTGCTAGTTTGGTGGCATTAAATGTCCTATCCAGTTGTGCATGCACACACACTCACAGATACACAAATGTATTGAGACAGGGTCTCACTATGTAGCCCAAGATGGTCTCAAACTTGAAGCAATCCTCCTTCCTCAGTCTCCTAAGTGGGATTACACATGTGCTCCACTATGTATGATGTTTTTCATACATGCACAAGCTTGGCACGCATACATGCACAGTGAGAGAGAGACACACAAAAAATATATGTGTGTTCAGGTGTACACAGGATGTGTATGTATTCATGTATAGACCCAAGGACAGCCTTGGCTTCGTTTTCCTCAGGCACTGTCCCCTTTGTGGATGGCTTAGAACTGGCCAAATAGCTTAGGCCGACTGGCCAGCGTGCCTCAGGGAGCTGCCTTCTTCTGCCTGCCCTTCATTGGCTTTGCGGTCATGCATACAACACCTGCTTTATTTTAACAGGACTTCACCACACCCACCTTTAAAGAAAAAGAGTTCTGGTGATTGAACTCAGGTCCTTTTGAGTACACGGCCAGCACTTCACCACCTGAGCTCTCTTCCCAACCCTGTCTTGTATTTTGCGACCCTCTATAGATGCAATAACATCTCTAAAAAGGATTACATCCTCTCTGCATTGCTAACCGTGGACACTAGTCTTGTGGGAGATTAAGTTTCCATAGACACATGGGTGTATTTGATAGACTTTTCCTGTCTGCTTCAACACTGCTTCATTATCATCGCTTTACAAGCCCTCATAAGTTGTAGAACACATCCCAGGAACCAGCCACCTGCACTTGACCTTTAAGGATGTTGAACAGAATTGCTTTGAACCTGTAGAACTGGGAGACTATTTTTTTATTTTTTATTTATTTATAATTTTTTATGTGTATGAGTGTACTGTCTGCATGTAGGTTGGTGCACCCGTGTCGTGCAATGCTGTGGAGGTCAGAAAAGGGCATCGGATTCCTCTGGAACTGGGGTTAAAGATGGTTCTTAGCTGCCATATGGGTGCTGGGAATTGAGCCTGGGTCCTCTGCAAGAGCAGTCAGCGCTCTTAACTGCTGAGCCATCTCTTCAGACCCGAGAATATTGGTTTTTATGATGTGACGCTGGCTCTGTTGTTTGCTCAGGTCTTCTTCAGTGTTTTCAGTGAAGTTTTGTTTCTCACTCCACAACACATGTGGAGATGGTTTCCTCTCCTTCCACAGAGAGCTGCTTCATTTGCTAATGAGCCCTGTGGGATTTCGTGGTATGGCTGGACTGTACTTTATACCCCACCCTACATTATCCTTCTGGAACATCTATGGTCTTTTTATATTTCAACAGTGCTTCGAGAGGTAGCCTTGTATTATTGGAGCATAGCTATAAATGTATGTAGGGGAAAAAATCCTAGAAAAAAAGCTACTAGATCAAAGAGTGTCTGCACGCAGGAGAGCACACATCCTCCAGAAAGGCTGGGCCGTGGGACTGTCCTCCATCAGCAGTGGCTCCATGGCCACGTACAATGAAGTTTGGTTGGATTTTCATTCTACTTTTCTTTGCATCATGGGAGACTTCCCTTGGCCTTCATAGGAGCAGAAAGATGTGCTGGCTTTCCTTATCCTGGAGACCTTCACTCCTGTAACAAAATGCAGGCAGCAAGAGAAAAGCATAGCAAATTCACTGAATCCAAGTTTTGTAGGGCGGGGATCTTCATAGATGAGGTCTCAAGACCCAGGGAACCCAGGGAAGACTACTCTTTTGAGACATGTAGCCCATACTGTCCTTGAACTTGCTATATATACACGAAGAGGACCTTGTGCTTATTCTCTTGTCTCTACCTCCCAAGCCCTGGGATTACAGGTGTGCACCACCACACCTGGTCCACATGGTGCTGGGGACTGAACCCAGGACTTCACAAATGCTCAGCAAACACTAACTGAGCTACTATTGTTACTACTACAGGGAAGACTATTTTTATTTTTAAAATTTTTTTTATTTATTCTTGTATATGTATGAATGTACTGTCTGCATGTAGGTTTGTGCACCTGTGTCGTGCAATGCCTTGGGGTCAGAAGAGGGTGTCGGATTCCCTTGGAACTGGAGTCAACGATGGTTCTCAGCCGCCATGTGAGTGCTGGGGATCGAACCCAGGTCCTCTGCAAGAACAGTCGGCACTCTTAACCGCTAGACCATCTTTCCAGCCCAGGGAAGACTATTTAACAAGAGGAGTGGGACCCAGTGAAGCTAGGCTGGGGATGGTGAGAGGAGGGCTGGGAATTTCTTTTGCCTCTCAGCATATCGCTGCTTCCTGCTAGGCATCAGGCAAGATTCTGTCTGAAGGAAGTTCATACAATCTACCTCCAGACAAGATACGTCAAAGAATTGTTTGTTTGAGACAGAGTCTCTCTATGTGGCCCCAGCTAACCTGAAACTGGCTATGTAGACCATCCCAGGCTGGCCTTGATCTCTTAGAGATCCACCTGCCTCTTGGAGGACTGGGATTAAAGGTTTGTGCCACCCCCCCCCAAGCCCAGAGAACTTAAAAAAAAAAAAAAAAAAGAATCGGGGCTGGAGAGATGGCTTAGTGGTTAAGAGCGCCGACCACTCTTGCAGAGGATCTGGGATCGATCCCCAGCACCCACATGGAGGCTGAGAAGAGTCTTTAACTCTAGTTCCAGGGGAATCCAACACACTCTTCAGACCTCTGTGGCATTGCATGACACGGGTGCACAAACCTACATGCAGACAGTACATTCATATACATAAAAAATAAGTAAAATTAAAAAAAAAAGAATATCTTGGGGCTGGAGAGATGGCTCAGCGGTTGAGAGGGCAGACTGCTTTTCCAGAGGACCTGGGTTTGAGTACCAGCACCCACATGACAGCTAAGAACCATCTTTAAGCCAGGCGTGATGGCACATGCCTTTAATCCTAGCACTTGGGAAGCAGAGGCAGGCGGATCTCTGTGAGTTCAAGGCCAGGCTGGTCTACAGAGTAAGTTCTGAGCCAGCTGGGGCTATAGGGAAACCCTGTCTAAAAAAAAAAAGAATATCTTTTGTTTATTCTTTTTAAATGTTTTGTTTATAATTTGTATTTTCTTGTAAGTGCACCCATGTCCTGCGATGCCCATAAACATCAGAAGGGGGCCTCGGATCCCCTGGAGCTGGAGTTACTACAGATGGCTGTTAACCCGCCACGTGCATACTGTGAACTGAACCTAGGGCCCCTGCAAGAGCGGCCAGTGCTCTTAACCAATGAGCCATCTCTCCAGCCCTGTTTATTCTTTGAGAAGTTCATACATGTAAACAATGTATCTTGATTGTATCTACCTGCAGTTCCCTGTCTCCCTTCTCTGCAACGTGTCCCCTCCCCACCTTCATACTCTCTTGTTTTGTTTAATCCACTGAATCCAATTAGGGATGCCTGCTGGGATGTCCACTGATCTTAGGGATGCCTGCTGGCATGTCCACTGATCTTAGGGATGCCTGCTGGGATGTCCACTGAATCCAATTAGTGATGCCTGCTGGGATGTCCACTGATCTTAGGGATGCCTGCTGGGATGTCCACTGATCTTAGGGATGCCTGCTGGGATGTCCACTGAATCCAATTAGTGATGCCTGCTGGCATGTCCACTGAATCCAATTAGTGATGCCTGCTGGGATGTCCACTGAATCCAATTAGTGATGTCTGCTGGGATGTCCACTGATCTTAGGGATGCCAGCTGGGATGTCCACTGATCTTAGGGATGCCTGCTGGGATGTCCACTGATCTTGTTGGTTTGGCCCTGTGCAAGTCTTGGGCAGATAACCACAGGTGCTGTGAGTTCATGAGTCAGTGGGCCGGGTCCCATCTGGAAGACAGCATTTCACACACTCCTCCCCATCCTCTGTCCCTACATTTTTTTCTATCTCCTCTTCCAGAATGTTCCCTGAGTGGGACATGTGTGTGTGTGTGTGTGTGTGTGTGTGTGTGTGTGTGTGTCACAGGCATCTCTTTTAAGGCTGAGCCCTTAACCATCACATCTTTACAGCACTTTGTAGAACTTTTTTTGTCTTTTTGAGACAGGGTCTCCCTGTAGCTGGCCTGGAACTCGCTATGAAGACCAGGCTAGCCTCAAACTCAGAGATGCGCCTGCCTCTGCCTCCCAAGTGCTAGGGTTAAAGGTGTGCGCCACCATGCCCAGCTGTAGAACTTCTTAATGGCCAGGTCCTACATGGAGGTAAGGAAGGTTATGGTGACAGCCCTGAGTTTCAGGAGTGGCTTCCTGGGAGAGTTTGTACATTTTGGATGCCCCTCCCCCCCCTCCCCTGTACCCCAGGGATAGAGCAGTGGAGGGCAGAAGGTTGAGAGAAGCTGAGATCCTGAGGCCTCCCAAGTCTTACATGCCAAACACCGTATCTTTGGAGGGGGTGCCACATTCTGAGCCCCAGTACCTCCTTTTGTTCCTGTGGCTCTGTATAAAACATGACACATCCTTCAGTCCCAGGGTTCATTCTGTCCCCGGTTCCTTCCACAACATGCACAGGACAGTGCCTTCCACCAGGGGGCGCTCTCACTTTATTTATCAGGCCAATTATTGCATCAGATTCCCATTGGGCCCCGTGTCCCTGAAAGCATTTATTACCCCAACAGAGAAAGCCAGTAGAGATGGAGAAACTGAGGAACAAGGAGATTAAATGGCTTAATGAAGGTCGCAAGGCATGTGAAACGTCAACAGTGCCAGGAGCTGACTCTGGGAGCCTCCTTGATGAGAGACCTTTGTACTGCTTTCCCTACATCTGTGAAGTCACTTAACCTGGCCTGTCCATGCAATTGCCAGTCCTGAGATCCACCTGCCTGAGACCCCCCCAGAATATGGGTGGTGCTGGGCAGGAGGCACAAATGCGGGCCAGTGGCCAGGAGCTGGGCCTGGCTGCCAAGTTTCCATTCTCCCTTCTCAGCAACTTGTGAGAAGCTCTGAGAGGCTCCCCCCATCCCCCCTTGGCAGTGGGACACCGCCAATGGGAGCCTGCCCTATGCACTGCCCTCTGAAATGGAATTCATAAGTTTGCCGTACCAGCTTCTGCCTTTGTGGGAGAGCTGGGCTGCTCAGCCCAGAATAGCGGGGTCAGTAGCATGTGAAGGCCCCAGTGGGGGAAGTCACCAAGCTACTGATGACACACCGTGCTTATTAGGAACCCAGTGTCCTGCACACTGCAGCTGATGTCTAATCGCCTTTCCTAGCACAGAGAAATCAGCAACGGGAATGGATGATCTGCTCAGGGAGGAGAAATGAATTGCCAGTAGGGGCCTAGGAGATGGCTCAGTGGTTACTGAGGATACCTGCCAGGCAAGCTCTCAAAGAAATAAGGCAGAGAGTGATCCAACACCCTCCTCTGGCCTCTATTGGACCTGCATGTGTGCGAGTGGGTGTGCATAAACCACACACCCACTCATATAGATGGATACACACAAAAATTAAAGAATAAATAAATATAATTGCAGATAAGGTAGAGCACAGGACTATGACCCTCGCCTGGAGCTGCAGGGGTGTTTCTGGGACCTTCTGTGGCTTCATCCCAGCAGTTGCTTAGAGAAGAGAGCCACTTGGGCACATGGAGAGGGACTTTGGTAGTTTGGCCCAGACTCTGTCATAGGTGCACGGGCTAGGGCGTTCTGAGTGGACAGACGTGTCTTACAGCTTCTTTGGGAGCTTAGCAGGAAGACCCCGAGGAGGTGCTTGGTGTTTCCTGTCGGTTTTGACTTCTGTCCCATCCTGCTGGGGCATGACGTCATCTACCCCAGGTATCGTTCCTGGCTTGCATTCTATTTATCACATTGTAGGTGCTGGAGGGAAGGTATCTGCGGCGTGGAGAACATCCAGTTCCGGTTGGTTGGGGTGCAGGGATGGAGGGAGACAGAGAGGTCTGTAAAAGCATCCCTGTCGTGCTGAATTTCCTCTTTTTCCTACAGTTTCAAAGCAGAAATGGAGTTGATGACAAAGCGTTTTAGGAGCCCCGGCAAGCCATCCTGCTTCGTGCCACATAGTGTTTCTTTCATGGAACGCTGGCATGAGTCCTTTGGGAGCTGGCCTTGTGAGTCTTTACCCAGTTGCCCGTTGGCTGGGCTGTGAGCTGTGATGGCACGCCCCTCCCCCCTTTCCAGGCACACCACCTCAGTTCTCTTCCTTGGACTTTCCCACGCCTCTGAGCCTCGGGGTTTCACGAGCATCATGGAAAGCCCCAGGCTCCCTGTGTGGTGTTTAATACCACGCTGGCCCCTCCCCCAGTTTTTACCTCAACGAAGAGGAGAAATTTCTTTTTAAATCTTTTGAGATATGTGGTGGCTCAGCCTAAGAAACAGGGAGGAGAAAGATTATACTTACTTAGTGACGATGGTTATCATGCTGATTCTAGCACTTTCTGTCCGCTTCACCAACCTTTTCATTAATGGTGTGAGACACTTCCGGCTTACAGTTGCTTATCCAAAATTCCCCAGATATACCAAGCATAGCGGTGCACACATGGAATCCTAGCATTTGGGAGGCTGCAGTAAGATAGAGAGTTTCAGGCCATTGAGAGACTGAGACAGGAGGATTGCTGTTACTTCACGGTCAGCCTTGCTTCCAGAGTGATGATGCTCAAGTGAGGCCTGGGGCAGGCTGGGCTACAGATTGAGACCTTGTCTAAAAAAAAAGAACAAAAACAAAGCAAAAACCCAGAGAGCTGGGGCAGATGGCTGAGTTGAGTTGGTAAAGGGCTTGCTCTGCGAGTACAAGGACCGGACTTCAATCCCCAGAATCCACGTTGTAAAGATGCCAGGTGTGGTGACAGGTACTTGTCCTAGTGCTTGGAGGTGTCACTTGGGGCATGTTGGCCAGCCAGCCTAGCCTATGTGGCCAGTTCCAGAGTTCCTGTCTCAAAAAGAAGAGGTGAATTCGGGTGTGGTGGTATATATTTTTAACTACAGCACTAGGGAGGCGGAGACAGGAGGATCTCCATGAGATTGAGGCCAGCCTGGTCTACATAGCAAGTTCCAGACCAGCTGGGACTTCAGGGAGAACCTGTCTCACACCCCCCAATAAAAAAAAAAAGAATAAAAAGAGGGGAGAGCCAGAGAGATGGCTCAGTGGTTAGAGCACTGGCTGCTCTTGCAGAGGCCCTGGGTTTGATTCCCAGCACCACAGGGTTAGCAACCATAGCTAACTCCAGTTCCAGGGGATGTGACGCTTTCTTCTGGCCACCTTGTGCACTGCACAACACAGGTGCATCTATATACATGCAGGTAAAACACTCATGCATGTAAAATAAAAACAAATCAAAGAGAGAATTGGATGACACCCAAGGAGCAGAACCTGTGGTTGTCCTCTGATCTCCACACCCATAGTCACACACATGATGTTTACCTGTGTATCTATGAACAGACACACATAAAAAAAGAGAGTGAGGGAGAGAATAAATGACAAGTTAGTTCTAGGCTAGTGTAGGCTACATAGCAATATTCTCTCAAAAAATAAAAACAAAAACAAAAAAACCCAAAAAACTGAAACAGGGTGGGTGAGTGGGTAAAAGTGTTTCCTTCCAAGCCTGGTGACCTGAGTTTGATCCCCAGGACCCATATGGTGAAAGAGAGAACCAACTCCTCTGACTTCCATCTACATGTAAACTTTGGTACACATGCTCTGGCATGCCCACACAGACACACAAGACACACACACACACACACACATGCGTAGTAAACAAATGTTATTTAGCAAAAACAAACAAAAAATTGACTCTAAATCTCTCATATATAAAAGATGTGTAAACAGAAATGGAGAGATGGCTCAGCAGTTAAGAGCACTGGGTACTCTTGCAGAGGATCTGGGTTTGATTTCCAGCACCTACATGGCAGCTACCAATGATCCAAAACTCCAGTTCCAGGGGATTCAACACCCTCTTCTGACCTCTGCAGGCATTGCATAACATGGGGGAACCCACACACATGCAGGCAATACACTCATACACATAAAATAAAATAAATCATATATATGTATATATATATATATATATATATACATATACATATATATAGTGTCTTTTTGAGACAGGGTCTCCCTCAGTCCCAGATGACCTGGAGCTCACTATGTACACCAGGCTGGCCTTGAACTCACAGAGATCCACCTTCCTCTGCCTAGTGAGTGCTGGGATTAAAGGGGTGCACCACCACGCCTGGCTTAGCAGAGCTGGCATTTTTTTTTTTTTTGGTCTTTTTGAGACAGGGTCTCCCTGTAGCCCCAGCTGTCCTGGAATTCACTCTGTAGACCAGGCTGGCCTTGAACTCACAAAGATCCACCTGCCTCTGCCTCCCAAGTGCTAGGATTAAATGCATGTGCCACCATGCCCAGTCGGAGCTGGCATTTTAAAAAATCTGAAAACCTGGTTTTCCTCTAATTTGGGTATAAACTTGATAGTATTATGTAACCTGAACTTGTCCTGAGAATGTGTGGCTTTCATTGACCCTCCTGAGAACAGTTGAATGCTTGTGGCTGCTTGGATGAGCTGTTCTCCGGGACTCTTGTATCTTACTCTGAACACATCTGGCCCAATTAGTTACAGATTAGAGACCCTGAGCCCAACTTGGGTTTGTCGGTAAGGAGCCAAGCCTGTGAGTTTGGCTAGCATCTCTATGCTGGGTCAGGGTACGAGATGGGGTTAAGATGCAAGACCTCCTGTCAGAATGTGCCAGCTGCACAGGCTGCCTGTCATCCGGTGTGTTTCTAGGACTTTGCACTGTTGGGGGCCTCCTAGTTGGCATCCGAGAACTTTGTTAGACAGCGACCTCTCACATTTTCATCACCAAGGCCTCCTTGGATGGGGAAGACAGAGAACAAGATCTCAGATCTTTTCCTCTTCTGAGCCTGTGCCCAGCTCTGTGGATCCTCTGTTGGGCCGTGTCTTCATGAAGCAAGGCATCTCAGCAGGACCACGACTGACTAACTCTCCTGAGTTTAGGGAATTCACAGCTCACAAGACCTGGAAGACCCCACCATTCTGTCAGCTGCCCAGAAGGGCATGAGGTGTGGTTAAGTGTATCTTAGGCAACTGCTTGCTGTGGGACATTTCTTCTGCAAAGGCTGTTAGGAACAGAGTGACCAGGGCAGCGGTCTCTGTGCCGCCGGGAAGCTTCATGTTACTTACAGGAATGAGGAGGAGCTTATCGCTGGGTTTTCCTGTATCGATAAGCAGCCAAGAATGTGTTTTGCTGTCTCAGATACATGCCAAAGAGCATGAACCATCCTTGGGCCCACTAGGCCAGAGCAGGTCACAGTGTGACCTCTGGCGAGGCCAAGTCTCCTGACTCTCGACGAGGTTTCTTAAGTACCCCCCTAGGTACTGGAGGGCTGGGAAGCCCCTTTTCTTCTACTAGGCAGCGTGGGGGGGGGTGCCACTTGGATTTGAGGTTTCCGAAGAAACCAGTGGGAATCCACGGCTGATCTCTGCCCCTAGAGTCCGCCTCCCTCTCCTTCCATCCCTGCGCATTCTGGGATCTACCAAGTGTTGACCTATGTCCAGCCTTCAGGGGATAGGGTGGGCGTGCCAGGTAGGCACTGGGCCTGTACCCTCCTCCTCTCTCCTTTTTGTCCTCAGCCCTTCCACGGCAGGGATTGGAAGCCTGTTGTGCCAGGAACATCTCAAATCAATGTTCCTATTGGTACATCGCCTGTCCAGAAAGGGGAGTGGGAGGGGGAGAGACGGACAGCTAAACAGAAAGAAGGATGGGGAGAAGCACAGATCAGGATAGGGAGCGCTCAGAGGGCAGCTTCATTTCCCTGTCCAAATCCTCTCTCTTCTAGTGTATGATCAGATTCCGGAACAGGCCATCTCGCTCAGTGTTTGAAGCTGCAGTCTTGGAGGGGAGGCTCTGGAAACGCCTGGGCAGTGATTGCCCCGGGAAGAGACTCGCGAAGGCATGTGTGTAAGATTGAGAAATGTCCACAGTGAACTGCCTGGCAGAGGCTGAGCAAGCACCCAGCCCAGCACCAACCTTCAGGCAGGGCCTGCTTGCTCATCTTTGCCTTGTGAGGTTCTTTAGACTCTGAACAAAGCAAGGGGCCATCCCCTTCCAAACCCGCATGTGGATACAAACACGTGCGTGTGTGCACACACACATGCTACATACCGTTTAGCTACAGAGGACTCACAGATGCCCCTAAACCCTGCTGTGGTCCCTGGATCCCAGGTGGTATTCTGACAGGTGGTATGTCTAAGGTCACTTTTGGGACGTGGGGTTGCCCATAACAAATACCTGAGCTCGGGAAGCCAGTTCACACACCACCAAATGACTTACAGATCTCAGTCTTTCTAGGATTCCCTACCCTGTGTGGGGCATCATTGTCCGGGGCTCCCAGCCACCTCCACATCTGGAAGGACCTCTAGACACACAGAAGTATCTGTCACCATCTCCTCCAAGCCTGGGTTAACTCCCCAGGGCGACTGAATGAGGGAGGGCTGGCCAGCCAGCCAGCCAGCTGGGCACACACACAGTTAATCCGCGGAGGCTGCTGTTTGGATAAAATGCGCTAGGAGCGTTCTAGGCTCCTCGGGAGCTCACATCTGGCTGGGGTTTGCTCTTTACATATTTGTCCCGCTTTCTTCCTCTCTTCCTTTACTTTCAAGAGAAACCACGTTTCCGCTTCTAACCAAAGAAACCTTGGAGACAGCTGAGGAGATAAAGGTGCTGGGAAGGGCCCGCTGTGGCTCGCACCTCCCCCTCAAGCCTTCTTCCGGGGGGACTTTTTACTCCTGTTCTCTCTGCTTTGACACGTCTGTGCTTCCCCTCTGACCTAGCCGGGAGGAGGCTCAGCCTTGGGAGATGCACTAAGAGACAGCAGGAGACCCCCGGAGGAGGCGCGGGATAATTCGACTGACACAGCCGGCTCAGCTGGAAGGAGGTAGGCGGCCCCCACCCGGAACAGAGCTGGAAGGACTCAGTGTTCGTATTCATGGCTTGCTTGATCTGGTTGCTGGACCAGGGCTCAACAGATACCTTTCTGGGGATGAGGTTGGAGGGGCCAGGTTGTTACTTAGGGTGGAGGGGTAGAGAGAGCAGAGATTTGGGGGACAGCATCGTACTGCTTGCTCTTCCTAAGAGCTCCTGACCAGACCAGTTCTGCAGAGGCAGGAGCTGGGGCTTCCCCAGTCATGCAGGAGTCCCCTCTGAGACAGACCCTGTCACGACCAACTGCACTTTCTCCAACTGTTTCATGGGCTGTTTATTGAGTTTGTTCTTTCCCTGGTTCTCTTCTGAGAGCATAGAAGGAAAGAGTCTTCCTGTCCACCTCCATACCACACCACCCCATCCCCGGGGTGGCACCTGGGGCATCCGAGACCCAGGTTTGTCCCAAGTTGTCTGGTCAATCTGAGCCCCCATATGGGACAGGAAGTGTGAACTTCGGCCCCCTCTCCCAACAGCCCTGCTGTTCCTGGAGGGCATCCAGCCTGGGCAGGAAAAAACAAATATTCCTCCCTGGGGGACCTTCCTGGGAAGTAAAGCTGCCTGTGGTGTTAAGCGAAGCCCAGAGCTAGTGCTACAGTTTCGGAGCCACCCCAGGGCCTTTGCACAGCTCACGTCTACCCATTGGTTACTGCTACTGGTGTAGGTGTGGCCCCTCTGTTAATCTGAGTTCAGTTCTGTTTATTCCTCAGCCCATCTGGGCTGCTCCCAGCCCTAGAGAGCTGTTCTCCTCTAGGGATCATCTTCACTGACTTGACTCTCAGCAGCTCTGACCTGTCCTTGTTTGTCAGAAGGGTGAGGGGGCCACCTCTCTGAGATTCCTGTCTGCTTCTGCCTCATCTTGTTTCCAGGAGTGGAGGCCACAGGGCATGCTCTCCCGGGCTTTGAAAATGAGGGCAGCTGGGCTGGAGAGATGGCCTAGCGGTTAAGAGCACCAACTGGTCTTGCAGAGGACCTGAGTTTGATCCCCAGCACCCACATGGCGGCTGAGAACGGTCTTTAACTCCAGTTCCAGGGGAATCCGACACCCTCTTCTGACCTCCACGGCATTGCATGACACAGATGCACAAACCTACATGCAGACAGTACATTCATACACAAAAATAAATAAATAAATAAACAAATAAAAGAAAATGAGGACTGCTGCTGCGGTTCGGTGGCAGACAGCTTGCCCAGCACATGAAATGCCCTGGGTTCCAGCCCCAGTCTGGAAAACAAAAAAACAAAAACAGAAAACCCACCAAGAAACACCAAGCGCAACATAGCAAGTTTAATTTTTCCCAAGTATGATGGCTCAAGGCTATAATCCCAGCACTTGGGAGACTAAGGCAGGGAGATTGCTGGGAGTCTGAAGCCAGCCTGAGCTGATGGCGAGTTTCAAAATAACCAAAAAAAAAAAAAAGAAAAAAAGAAAGAAAACGTTTTTGGAATCAATTTTTCAGATCCTTTGGGAGTGAGTGACATCCTTAGAGACCGCCCGGGCTCTCTTTTTATAGTTCACCAACTGTGCACTGACCATGCAGGGTGCAATGTGAGAGGGGTGTGGGGTCCGCGCCAGGCCTGCGCAGGTGCCCCCTTTCACTGGGGAGGCGGGAAACCTTCGGAGGAAGGCAGAGGGCTGAAAACAAGGGTGTCACTCTCAGCTCACTGCAGGCCTTGCAACCAGTGTTCAGAGCGTCCCAGCTAACCTGCATCTCCATTCTCCAGGACTCTGCTTTGAGTGCTCCACCCAGGCTGGACACACTGAGCTTTTCAACTGCCCCTTCTCTGCAGGAGAGACGGCAGGTCTGCTTCCTAGAAACTCTAGCTGCCGCTGCCTCCCCCTCCTCCTCTTCCTCCTCTTCCTCCCCCTCCTTCTCTTCCCCCTCCTCCTCCCCCTTCTCTCTCTCTCTCTGTCTCTCTCTCTCTCTCTGTCTCTCTCTCTCTCTCTGTCTCTCTCTCTCTCCTCCCTTGTGAAGTCAGAAGAGGTACTCCTGAAAATTCATGGAGAGCCGACTGGCCCAGGAGGCCTCTGGTGGGCCCCGCCAGCAAGGGGCGCAAGGCGCACACAGTCCTGGAAGGCCCAGGATGTAGCTCCTGCTCATTTCCAGCCGTAACTTCCCCTCTTGGGAAAACCAACACAGTACTAATTTATTTCTGAACATGCTTCTTTCTGTTGTTCTTCCTGGTATACCCCCGTTCCCCTCCCCCTGTAATTAGCATGACTCATAAACCAAATATTTTGGCATTGAACTTCACCCATCAAAACAAAGATGAAAAGGATTTCGTAGAAACTATCAATGGTGCCTCTGGGTGCTCTCACCAGACACCAGCTCCTCAGGGGTCAGGTCCTTTTGTGGTTCATAGTTCCTGGGGCTGGGGGTGGCTGAGGCTGTAGGACTTAGGGGATGATAGGGCGACAATGTGAGATTGGAAGGGCAAGAAATGTTCATTATAGGCTGCTGTTTCTGACTGCCCGAGACCCGCTGACTCTCACCTCAGAAGGAAAGCGCTGTTTGGGGAGCAGCCTCTTGGGCTCTGGCCTTGAAGGCCCCGGGACGTTAGAGTGTGTGTGGTGGCTCCTGAGGGCTGTTAGCTTCTCCAGTTTTACTTACTGAAAATTTGCCTTCTGCTAATATCAAATGATACAAGGCAGCTGTGTGAACAGGACCCTGCCACCTCCCCGACCCACGCACAGGTGGGAGAGGCGTTCTGTCCAGTAAAGAAAGCAGTTTGCCCAAAGCCTGGGGTGTGTGTGTGTGTGTGTGTGTGTGTGTGTGTGTGTGTGTGTGCTCGGATCCTGACCCAGGTCTCAGGACCCTGCCCTAGGGGGCAGGGCCTCTGGTATCCCCTTTCTCCTCAAGCAAGAAGGGACAAGCAGATTCCCCATGGGCCTGTTTTGGGGGAGGAGCAGGCCTTTGAGCAAGGTGGGAACTCTGAGCCTCAGTGGGGTTTGTATCTCTGGGCCCTAGTTAGGTGCCTGCCATCGGGAGCCCCTCATGGATCAGCCGCCACCAATCTCAAGCCACCCTTCCTGCCCTCGCTGAGTTCAGGCAGGAGCCCCAGAACCCCTTCACCACTGTGCACTGGCCATTCCTGACCTGCTTCCTAGATCCCTGAAGACCCCCTCCTTGGGTACCTGCCCGGAACTGCCACTGGGTGGGATTCCATGCCCTGGCCAGGCCTCTGTGTCTCACCATCTTCCTGGCCTTTGTAGGGATTTTCCTTGAAACTAGACAGTTGAGCAGGAGACGGCGGGCAGGGAACAGGCAGGGAAGAGAGCCAGGTGAGGCAGACACCGTAGGGAAGCCAAGTTCCTGGTGCCCAGGGCTGGTTAGACATGCTCCTGGGCTCTGCTAAAGCTATCTGTGGTGAAGAGTCTCCCGTCCCGGGGCTGTACCTCCTCCCTACCACGGGCCATCTGGTTACCAGCTGCCTGCTACCCTGGGTACCAGAGAAGAAGACCTCCCTGGGGAAGCTGCCAACCCTGGGTGGGCTTAGGCAGATGCATGCCAGGAGCCAGGCTGGGTCTGCAACTCTCCCCCACAGGTTTCTGAGTCTGGCCTTCACAGCGGGATTGTTGCTGAAGTTAGGTTCTGAGCTGGGCACTGGCACCCTTAACAAGCTAGATTATTGGCCACCGACCTTGACAGGCCAATTTAAGACACAGATAAGACAGAGAAAGGCCACATTGGGAAGAGGAACAAATAAGCAGGCCCAGTGACCTCCAAGTCTATCTTTGGGGTCCTGACATGAGTGTTAGGCTAAATAGAGGGCAAAGGGTGTGTATGCATCCCTCCGGAGCCCTCGTCAAGGTGCCGTGGTCAAGGTGCCATGGTCAGGGTGCTGTGGTCAGGGTGCCGTGGTCAAGGTGCCGTGGTCAAGGTGCCGTGGTCAGGGTGCCGTGGTCAAGGTGCCGTGGTCAGGGTGCCGTGGTCAGGGTGCCGTGGTCGAGGTGCCGTGGTCGAGGTGCCGTGGTCGAGGTGCCGTGGTCGGGGTGCCGTGGTCAGGGTACCGTGGTCAAGGTGTGTCCTGCCCATCACTGGCCCCATTGTTGTTCTGGTCCTGGTTCCTGGTCTGTCTGGCAAGTTGTCAGAACTATGAACTTTCTTTTTGGCCGGCCCCAGACTCCCAGACTTTCTTTTTTCCAGTCTGAGATTCCTGGGTGAAATTCCATTGTCTCAGTAGTCTAATAGCCAAAGGGAGGGGCCATGCACATCTCTGCATAATAGCTTTATCCCTGTCAGGGTGGGTACAAGGTCTGCTGAGCTAGCTGGGTTGGGTGGGAGGTTGAACCATCTGGAGGGTTTGGGGTGCCTGTGGGGCTCCTGAGTCTTGTGCCATTCCGTGTTCCTCCACCCCCTACCCTGGAGCCCCATGAAAATCCATCTAAAAGAACAAGATGCAGGTTCCCTAGATCCCGCCTGGCACTGGGCAGCTGCAGGTATTGGACTGAGGCAATAGGAAGGGAGAATGCTGCACAGCTCGGGGCTGCTGGGGTGGTGAGACAGGAGCCCAGCCTACCTCACGCTTGTGGTCTTATCCTTCAGTCTTTATGCTTCTGCCTCACGGCCCCTCTGGTGGTGCCCAGTCATGATTGATCTCAGACAGCCCCCAGAGGATGCGAAGAGAGCATTCTGCCCTTCTTCCTGCCATACAAATCTGTCACATCATGTGGCCTCACGGCCCCTTGTAACCCAGTGCTCACACTGATGTCCCTAATTGTACCTTCTTCTTCTTCTCCTTCTCCTTCGCTCCTCCTCTTCCTCCTCCTCCTCTTCCTCCTCTTCCTCCTCCTCTTTCTTCTTCCTCTTCTTCTCTTCTCTCCTCCTCTTCTTCCCCCCCTTCCTCCTTCATCATCATCAAGTTCTCCCTTATGGTTCTTGGTTTGGTCTAGAACTCAGTATGCACCCCAAGCTGGCCTTGAACCCCACCCCATCCATCCCCCTTTTAGCTTCCCAAGTGCTGGGATCCCCTGGTCATGCAGGCCAGCTCCTTCTGGTGGGGCAGTGGTGGGCAGAGAGGAAGTCTTGCCTCCCCTTTTCAGAGCTTAACATGCTGTTTTCCTTCTGCCCTGCAAAACTAAGATCCTAAAAATGCATTTGAAGGTCTGTGGTGACATGGGAGGGGGTTCTCGATGGCTCTACCTGAACCCCAAAGAGTTAAACTCCAGTACAGGTGTTAAGGGGCTGGCAAGGTGGCACCACCATCTTTCAACATTTCGTCAAGGAGGTTAATGATGGGTCCTGTGCTCATACTGTGCCTGGCCTGCTGTAGGCACTCAGTAGTCCTCTGCTGAGTGAATGACAGTTTCCTCAGAGCCAAAGGCGGCTGCTGGCTTTTGCACTGTTACTAAGCAAGCTGATCAGGCGGGCAGCCCAACCCCGATTCCAGTGTGTGGGAGCTGCTGATGCTCAAGGGGAAGGCTCCCAGTATCCAGTCCGCTACCCCCCCCACATACTCATACAGGCACTTATAAACAGTCACTGAGCTAGCAAAAAATGAGAGGCTTCAGCACTAGGCTGATGCAGATCCCATGAGCTCTGAGTGAACCGTAAATTTACCACAGGCCCCCCCACCCATCTACTTTCCTACACATAGTCGAGCTCTCTGGAATAAACAAAAGGCTCCCTTCGTCCCCAGGGTGGGGCTTATTTGTCATTTTCTAAGTGGAAAATAATGTGTACTTACTGTGAAGAAAATTATGGGATTGCTATAGGGAGAGAAAAAAAAGACCCAGAGAAGCCCAAATAAAACGTTAAACTATGGTGTTCAGCACTTGAGGTAACTGCTGTACTGTTCTGAGTGGCTGGGAGGGTGGGCTTCAGGGTCGTTAGGCATGTGGATCTGGGTATGTACACACTTCCAACCTCCCTCCCTCCCTCCCTCCCACCCCTCAGGTTTTAGAAAAGTCTATGTCAATAAATATTCACCTGTTTGCACTAATTGCTACTGCGGGTGGATCTGCCCTCCCTAAGGCTGAATTTACCTCTAATCAACAACCTTGGTCTTGGGGTCCCATCCTACTGCTAACCGTCATTTATCGAATCTGCCTACCCTTGGCTAAAGTAGCATGGGGCTGGACTATCTTGGAAGCAGGGAACTTTCTGAACACAGAGAAGAGGATCATTTGGGAAAGGGTAGTTTTCTGGTGACACTAATGACCACCCCAGTCCCTCTCCCAGACTCTGTGTTGGGGGTGATCTGAACACTTGAATATGCATGATGGTTTTGCACCTGGGATTGACTGCAAGGTGAAGGTGGAGCTCACAGTGTACTGAAGGTGACAGCAGATGTCAGAGGGCGCGGACCAAAACATAGTTCTCATCTCATCATCCTCAGGGCTAGACTAGGACCCTAGTGATCAAACATCAGCTTTACACTGGATGTGGAGGAGGGCCCTTGACAGTGAAGGCAGATGGGGGTCCTGGAAGCCCACCTTGGGAGGAGACATCAGGCTGACTCTTAAGACACATGGTTGGGGAGATGGGATCCAGACAGGACACAGGTCCAGTCCTAGGGACCTAGAGAGCCAAGTCCAGGGACCTAGAGTGGGTGCAGGTGGCTAGCTGACTGCGGGGAGAGTGGTGTGGACGGTGGTGCAGAGGCCCACGTGGGGGCGAGTGGTGTGGACGGTGGTGCAGAGGCCCACGTGGGGGCGAGTGGTGTGGACGGTGGTGCAGAGGCCCACGTGGGGGCGAGTGGTGTGGAGGGTGGTGCAGAGGCCCACGTGGGGGCGAGTGGTGTGGACGGTGTTGCAGAGGTGGTGTGGAGGGTGGTGCAGAGGCCCACGTGGGGGCGAGTGGTGTGGAGGGTGGTGCAGAGGCCCATGTGGGGGCGAGTGGTGTGGACGATGGTGCAGAGGCCCATGTTTAACCAGTTTCTTTATTGCCTCCAGGCACCCTTGAAGTCTGGAGTGGTGCTCTTAATTTGCATTTTTAAGCTGATTCTGGGAATTGGTGGGAGACAGTTGGGAGGCAAAAGGACCGTGGACCAGATGAGAAAGACTCAGTTTGGAAGGACAGGGACAGAGAAGAAGAGAGGCTGTCGTGGGGGTTCATGATGGGTTAGATGTGGGAGGGGCATAGAAGCGGCCCACGCTTGGACCCCAGAGGACAGCACCGTCATTCAGCTGCCAGACCCAGGAGAGGATGTGGGAACAGCGGAGAAAGGATAGTTAATACAGACAGGGCAGAATGGAGACGTCCAACAGGCAGTCAGAGACTTGGTGCAGAGACTGGATGACTGTTCAGTCCTAGTAGGAAGGTCCAGTCAGCTGGACTGCCCAGCGTGGCAGTCATTAGTCTCCTGAACACGGAGTATGTGACTCCCGCCATGGGAACTAAAGTTTGATTGTGTTTAGTCTTAGCTAATTGAAACAGCTCCGTGTGGCTGGGATGTTGGCGAGCACTGGCCAGGGGCTCATTGCGGCTTAGGGGTGGGGCTGAGACTGGGGCAGTGTAAATGGAAGGCAGGATAGGCAGGAAGGGTTTGGGGTAAGAGGAGCTGAGGTTGTAGCCCTGGAAAGCAGACATAGACCAAGAAGGCCAAACCTTAGCTGGCTGTGGCAGCACACGCCTTAATCCCTGTGCTTAGGAGGCAGAGGCAGGTAGAGCTCTGTGAGATGGAGGTCAGCCTGGTCTACATAGTGAGTTCCAGGCCAGCTGGGGCTGCCGAAGATTATGTCTCAAAAAAAAAAAAAAAAAAAAAGCGTAACCCACAAGTGTGGCAGTGCACACCCATGAGCTCAGAGACACTGAGACAGAGACAGGAAGAGGATGAGTTAAAGGCCAGGCTAGACTACACAAGTTCAAGGCTAGCCCGAGTTACATCATGAGAGTCTGTATTTTTTTATAGATTTATTTATTTATTTATTTATTTATTTATTTATTTATTTATTTATTGTCTTTTTGAGACAGGGTCTCCCTGTATCCCCAGTAGTCCTGGAACTCACTCTATAGGGAAGGCTGGCCTTGAACTCACAGAGATCTGCCAGCCTCTGTCTCCCAAGTGCTAGGATTAAAGGCGTGCGCCACCACACCCAGCACAGTTTGTTTTTATAATGAAGGATAAAGGCAATAGCCAGAGCAGGCAGAGCCTGGTACGACAAAGGGGAAGCCCAAACAAGTAGGCATTTTAGGGACTTTTTATTAATTTTATTTATGCGTGTGTGTCTAGGGGAGTGTATGCTACATGTGTATCCGTGCCCGTGGAGGTCTGAAGAGCATGTCAGATCCCCTGGAGCTAGAGTTACAGGAGGTTGTGAGGTGCCCAGTGTGGGTGCAGTGCTGGGAACCTAACTGCTGAGCCATCTTTCCAGCCCCAGCTGGTAGGTTATGTAAAGTGCTTGTACTGGGCAGGGCTTGTCACGCTTGTAATTCCAGCACTCAGGAGGCTGCAGCAGGTGCAATGCCACAAGACCCAGGCTGTGTAGTACGTTCAAGGTCAGCCTGGGCCACGGAGTGGAAGCCGTATCTTAAAAATGAAAGAAAAAGAAAGGAAGGGAAGGAAGGAAGACAAAAAGCAAAGACACCCCCCCCCCCGGGTGCAAGCAGCAGCAGGACTAAGCAAATCACATTCCTGACTCAGGAGCACTAGGTGGAGGACGGAGTTCCTCTTGCTGAGCATCCTCGGTGCCTGTGAAGTGCTGGGGAATGTCCAGGCTCAGCGCGACCAGACAAAGGCAAGTTTGTGCTGCTTGCCGAGGGTTGGGCATGGTCGAACCGGGTACAGAATTCCCAGGTTCTTTCTTCCCTGGGTCTTGGGAGCGGTCAGCCCCCAGGGCGGCACTGCCGTGAGTGCCAGAGAAGTGGGCAGTGAGCCAGGCCACCTGCAAAGTGGGGCCCTGACACGAGCTGCTGAGGCTCCTTTTCTCTCACTCAGTTCCCAGAGTCGGGTGAGCCTGTGGCAGGCCTGAGGCGGCCCAGCTAGGAGGTGACCTAAGGACAGCTGCTCTGCTCAAGGAATCTTTGTTTCCTGGGGATGCATGGAGCCCTGCAGGATGAGCTGGCCAGGTGCTCTGAGGCCTGGGAGCCACGTGGCAGGGCCTGGGGCAGGCTGAGTCCCTTTCTCTGCTCCAGGTGAGTCTGTGTAGCCAGGGTGCAGTCAGTGTACCTGGGGAGGAGAGATGTTTTGGGGTGGGGAACTCCTGGCTTCTCTCTCGTCATGTTTGCCCCAAGCCAGATGTCACTCCTATCCAGGGAAAAGGAATCCTTTGTTGATAGTGAGTTGCCCCTGAGTAACCTCTCTTCTTCATGCATTGACTTGGGCTTTTGAGGTAACCAAGGAAACCCCCAAATCTTAAAAAAAATGAAACCCTCCTCTCCAAGGTCAGGACAGCTCTAGGAAAGGACAGGAAGGCAGGTCCGGGAAGAGCTGGGCCCTGGAACATGTTGTCCCTAGGGAGACAAGCTCTGCCTAGTGGGGGCTCCTGCTCCCGTGTGGCCTCCTCTGCGCAGGTACAGGTAGCACCCAGAGCAGCTGGGGCTGCCTAATCACAGCAAGGAACTCACAACTGAAGGGACTTCTGGAAGATATGAGCAAGAGTCGTCCAGCAACTGGAGGTCACTCTGCTTGCCTCTTGCCCATCCCAAGTGTGACGGAATGGGCAATCAGTTGGATGAAGGATCTCAGGGGGGAGGAAAACGACCCATGTCAGCTAATCCTGATGGCCACTAGACCCTAAGGCCACCTCAGAGTGGCACTTACTCTTTCCTGGCAGGAAATGTCTGAATCCTACAGTCAACAGTTCTCTAAGCTTCTTGGGGGTCAATTCTACTGAGCGTCAAGGCAGAGAGGGTGAGGGGTTTTGCATGGGGTCCTGCAGTGATTGGGAAGATGTTGAGAGGTGAATGTGGGCCCATGGGTCAGAAGGGAACTAATGGTGGAGGGACGGTGATGCTGAACTCAGTGTGTCTTCCAGCAGAAGGCCACCCAGTCCTCTCTTCCCCTAGGCTTCCTGGGGGAAGCATGTGAAACTTTCGGGTAATGTTTGAGCTTCAGTGGAGCCTGGGATGGACCGAGGTCTGGGAGGCAGCCGGAGGCCCTGCAGAGTGGCAGAAAGAAGAGCTGACCTTCGGGGCGTGAAGAAGGGCTGGAGGTGGATTAGATGTGCCGGATGCTAGAAAGGAAGGAGTCTAAATGACTCCCAGATTCCTGGCCTGCTGTTGTTCATAGCTCCCGCTTCCTCCCCTGCTGGCCTCATTTTAATCTAGAACAGAATTGCCCAATGGAACTAATTGCCATGCCTGACATGTTCTGTGCTGCGCTTTCCAACATGGCATCCATACTGCCATGTACGCCATTGTCCAGAGCTCAGGATGGGGTGGGATGACTTGGGGATGAACTTTGAATTTTATTTTACTATGCTTTTTAGTAGTGCTGGGAATAGAACCCAGCACCCTGCCTACGTTAGACAAATGCTCTACTGCTCAGTTGGTGATATAACATGGGACACGACTTCTACCTCCAGAATTCATGCAAAGCATGCTGGATGCAGGGGCAGGTACTTGTCAGCCCAGGGCTAGGGAGGGGACAGGCAGGTACCTGCGGCTACTTGGTGACTTCCAGGTCTCTCCTCTCCCACCCCTCACAAAATATTGGCAGGCAACAGAGGAAGAACATCTGAGGTTGTCCTCTGATCTCCACACATGTATCCACACATGAACACATACATGCATGTGCGAAAACCCCTTGAGTTCCTGTTACCTCTGCCTGCTACATACGAGGATTACAGGTATGCACCACCATGCCTAACTCTTGCGTTTTATTTTATTGTAATCGATCCCAATACCCACCCATGATTAGTGAGCACTTTCTGGGGGAGTGCAGGTCTAGAACGTTCCCTGCTCATTGCCGATACTCACCACTAGTCATTCGATCTTGAGCTGTCATCAAGCGCATGTCTGTTTCTTCCCCTGGACTGTAATACACTTGAGATCAGGGAATACATTTAATTTATGGTTGAATCACTTCCTCCTGGCTCTTGCACAATGCCAGGCAAATCTCGGGTATTCGGTAAGCTATGTCTGTGTGAAATTGCCAGCTGAGCAGGCCACTCCAACTTGCCCTCCAAGACTCCTTGCAATTCAAGGAGATTACAGGCTTCTCGCCTCTCTGAACAGCTGCTTACCCTATGAGGATTAAGGGAGAAAACACTGTTTACAAAATGCTTTTGTCAAAAGGCACTGGGCTGGGTGGGGCACCGGGGACATACCCACAGGGGCAGCCTGGAGCTCCCGGAGCCCATCCGGATACATGCGGGCGCCGCCATGTGCACTCGGAGCCGGAAACAATGGGGTCAGCTTTAAACAAACACAAGGAAACTTCAACTAGTAGATGAATACTGTGAAGGACCCCAACACACAAGGTCTGGGAAGTGAGTCCAAGCAAGGACATGCCCTCAGCTGCCCTGCCTCCCTCCAGGTCCTGTAAGTCTCCTCTTGTCTCTCTTCTTTGTGCTGGGGGGAAGTGGAAGGACATGGGGCAGGGTGAGGGAGCTGGAGAGCTGTATTGCAGATCCTAAGGGACTTTCTGGGAGAAGTAAAAGAGAACAGACTTTCCATGGAACTCAGCTGTCATCTGCATGGGTGGGAGAGGTCGACAAAGCCCTTCAGTGGCCGTTACCATGACAGCCCAGCAACAGGGCCCTAGCAGTCCAGATTGAGTAGGGGATCCCCCTTGGTCAGGATGTCCTGGGATACCCCAGGTCTTGCCTTTCCCAGATGGCCAACTTCAGGGATGGGCATGGTTTACAGGGAGGTTCCTCTGCACTGGAAGTCGGGAGCAGTGATCGGCAGCCAAGTTTGGTTAGATGTTAAGGAATATTGTTTTTGCCCAAAAGTGACTAAAATGACCCTAAAGTCACGAGGCTGACTTTGCTGTAGGCTTTGGTTAAATGATGGTTAGGATTTTGTTGAGGAGGAAGGTGCCAGCCTTGACTTTGGGAAGGAGCCCTTGGTGGCTGGGGGGCAGGCATCCTGCCCACCCTGCCTGTTACATGCTACCTTACCCATATCACAACTCTATCCCAGCTGCATTCTAGGCCCCCTCTTTTCTGACTAACTTGTTCAAAATCCCTTTTCCAGACTGGAGAGAGACATACCAACATTGAATGGGGACACGCTGGTTCCTGGCTGGGAGTAATTTTGTCGCTGAGGGGATGAGATAGGGCAGGGTTGCCACAAATTGAAGGAGGGTTTGAAGGGCATTTAGAGACCAGGATCCTGCTGGGCACTCTCCAATGCACAGCCCAGTGTCCAACACCAGGGGATGGTCTATTCTCAAATGTCACTAGGTCAAGGCTGAGAACCCACAGGGCAGAGTAGCCAAAGGGAGCTCTACACCTGTTCACAATGTCCCAACACTTCAGATTCAAAGAAAAACAAGTCTAAACCTTGTGTGGGAGCGCACACCTGTAATGCTTGTCCTTGGAACCTCAGACAGGAGATTCAAGAGTTTGAGGCCAGCCTAGGCTGCAATAAGTGAGGAAAAAAAAATGAAAAAAAGAAGTTTGGAGGCAGGAGAGATGGCCTAGCGGTTGGGAGCACCGACTGCTCTTGCAGAGGACCTGGGTTCAATTCCCGGCACCCACACGGTGGCTGAGAACCCACTTTTTTTTTAACTTAAAAAAAAATTTATTCTTCTATGTGTATGAATGTACTGTCTGCATGTAGGTTTGTGTACCCATGTCGTGCACTGCCACAGAGGTCAGAAGAGGGTGTCAGATTCCCCTATAATTGGAGTTAAAGATGGTTCTCAGCCACCATGTGGGTGCTGGGGATTGAACCCAGGTCCTCTGCAAGAGCAGTCGGCGCTCTCAACCACTAGGCCATCTCTCCAGCCCCAAGAACCGTCTTTAACTCCAGTTCCAGGTGAATCCAACACCCTCTTCTGACTTCCACAGCATTGCACAACATGGGTGCACCGACCTACATGAAGACAGTACATTCGTACACATAAAAAATAAATAAAAATGTTAAAAAAAAAGAAGTTTGAAGAAAGGAAAACTTCCTTTTAACTGATGCAAGCTTCACACTTAAAAGGGGAAAAAAAGAATAATTATGAATCCACCAAGGAAAACAGGAAATACAGAAATAGAGAAATAAACAGATTTAGGGAACTTACTTGACAAATATTTGTTGAACACCAGGATGCTGCAGGACACTTGGCTGGTCCAGGCTGGGCAAGGGACATCTAGGCCTGATGGGGGATTGCATGGGCCAAGCAAAAGTCTACCACAGTCTGAGACAACTTGAGAGAAACTACCAAGGATGAGGGTTTTCCCAGGTGGAGGACTGGGAAGACTTGTAGAAGAAGAGGCAGATTGTAGCATAAATTGGATGTTGACAGGGCTGGTAGGTCATGTCACCCAAAATCAGCCTGTCTGAGCTCAAGTCCACCCACCTACCTAGGAATAGGTCCTAGGTAACAGTTCCTTAGTCTCTGCTTTCTCATCTTGTGTGTATGTTAGTATGTACACAGGAAAACGTGTGTGTGTGTGTGTGTGTGTGTGTGTGTGTGTGTGTGTGTAGGCCAGAAGACAACCTCAGCTGATGTTCTTCAGGGTCTGTCTGTCTTGTTTGTTTTTTAATATATGAGTGTTTTGTCTGCATGCAATTAAGTGTACCATGTGCATACAGTACCCTCAGTGGCCAGAAGAGACTGTCGAGCCCCTGGAAGCAGTGTTACAGATGGTTGTTAGCAGTCATGTGGGTGCTGAGAATCAAACCTGGATCCTCTGAAAGAGCAGCCAGTGCTCTTAACCATTCAAATATCTTTCCAGCCCCCACCTTGTTTTTTGAGACAGGATTCTCACTGGCTGGGATGGCTGGGCCGTGAGCCCCAGGAATCTGCCTGCCTTAGATCTAACCAGCCTGGCCTGGCCAGGCTGGCTGGGCTGTGAGCCCCAGGGATCTGCCTGCCTTAGATTTCACCCCACTGAGGTTAACTAAAAATTATTTATTATTTATATTCATTTTCTATGTATGAGTGTTTTGCCTGCATATATGTAAGTGTACCTGTGGGTGCAATGCCTTCAGAGGCCAGAAGGGAGCATCAGATCCCCTGGAACTAGAGTTAAGGATTGTTGTTAGCTGCCATGTGGATGCTGGGAATTGAACCTGGGTCCTCTGCAAGAGTAGCTGGTGTTTTTGACCACTGAGCCAACTCTCCAGTTCCGTTTTATTTATTTATTTTTTTTAATTTATTGCGTATGTGTATGAATGTACTGTCTGCATGCAGGCTTGTGCACCCGTGTCGTGCAATGCCGCGGAGGTCAGAAGAGGGTGTGGGACTCCCCTGGAACTGGAGCTCTCCTGGAATTGGAGTCCCAGATGGTTCTCGGCCGCCATGTGGGTGCTGGGGATTGAAGCCGGGTCTTCTGCAAGAGCAGTCGGTGCTCTTAACCGCTAGGCCATCTCTCCAGCCCCCCATTTTATTTTTTATGTTGATTCTAGGGATGGAACTCATGTCCTCACACTTGAAAGGCAAGCACTTTACAGACTGAAAGATCACCCCAGTTCCCCTTCTCATTTATAAATGACATCCTAATGGATGAGTATTGTCTCCTGGAAGGATGGGCCATGGGATCACGTGGACCCTGGGAGGGACAGAGGCAATTAATGGAACCTGTTCTCAGACCTACCCCAACCTTTCAGTTCCAAAGAATCAACCTCGACGAAGCCCAGAATCTCAGCACAGTGCCTGGTGCCACCGCCAGGCATGTTAGCCTGCTTATCGGTTGAAAGAGGACAAAGATGGGGGCTGGAGAGATGGCCTAGCGGTTAAGAGTGCCGACTGCTCTTACAGAGGACCCGGGTTTGATCCCCAGCACCCACATGGCGGCCAAGAACCGTCTGAAACTCCAATTCCAGGAGAACTCCAGTTCCAGGAGAATCCAACACCCTCTTCTGACCTCCGCGGCATTGCACGACGCAGGTGCACAAACCTACATGCAGACAGTACATTCATACACATACAGAAATGAATAAAATTTTTAAAAATTAAAAAAAGAGAAAGAGGACAAACAGCGCTCCTGGCCAAGGAGCAGGAATGCAGCGCCTATGACAGATGCCAGGAGTTGGGGTGTGTGTGGCTTATTGAAGGTGGTATGTAAAGTGCCATCTGTAAACCCTTGGTAGCACTTGTGGTATGTTGTAACAGCAGAAGCCTCAAGGTCTTGCTGAATCAGAAGCTGCAGTTTAAAGAGTCCTAGGTTTGCTTATCAAAGTTTAAGTTTGAGAGGCAGGTGACTGAACCATGGATGAGGAGTGAGTCGAAGGGGAGAAGGGGTAGGACCCACGTGCCCCTGCCAAGAGCTTAGAGAGAGACAGGCAGATGCACAGACAGAATTTAGACATGTTGTAAACTCAGCATGCACACATACATACCTTCCTTGGCAAGTGGTGGGGGGGGGGAGGACTCTGGGATTGAGAAGGGCTGACCCAAGCAGCCTCCTCCTGATCACTAGAAAATCTGGACCCTGGGCTCCTGAGTGGCCAGTCAGTGGAGGTCTTGGAGAGGTGCACATACCTGAGCCCTTGCAGTAGAAGGTAAGGGACTTGCTGGCTGAGTGTGAGACAGGACTGGGGGAGGGGTGCTGGGTGAGGAACGCTAGTCTTCTGCCTATCTCCTTGGCTGGGGGAAGGAGGCTAGCCTTCCGCTCACCTCTCCGGCCTCTGAAGCTCTGTCCAGTGTGGGACTCCCCATGCTCCTGTGTGGGGCTTGGGCTGAAGCAGTTCTCCCTTATGGAGGGAAAGCCACAGCCAGGAAGCCTTACTAGGGCCATAACCCTCACAGATGACAATACTGTGGACAGGAAATGTCAGGGAGTAGGTCATAGCTTCCAAACATGAGTCAAAGGCAGTCACATCTTCTGGGTCTGAAATAACTGATAGTCAGAGAACTGCATCTCAGGATTTGAAGTCGCCTTAAATATAGGCGAGAAGGGGGCTGGAGGAATGGCTCAGTCATCAGGAACTCCTGCTGCTCTTGTAGAGGATCGTGGATCTGTGCCCAGCACCCACATGGTGGTTAACAGCCTTCTGTAAGTCCAGTTCTAGAGATCCGACACCCACTTCTGGCCTTCACTGGCATTGCATGCACATGGTGCACTTATATACATGCAAGCAAAGCACTAATACACATGAAACACAAATACATTTAAAATATCTAGAAGTGGAGCATGGGAGCGTGGGGTTGGGGCATTCTGACTGAGCCTATTTATTTTGGGGGTTATTGTGGGTCTTTTGAAGCATCAAACTTTATGCTTGGGTGAAAAGGGAGGCATAGATTGACCACAGTGGCCCCTCCATGGTGAGGGTTTCCAGCTTGTGGTGAGCACCGGACATGGTGACTCCTGTATCCAGATGCCCAAGTGGATTGGAGTGATTCACTAACTAAAAGCAAGATCACACTATGTCTAGTTCGAGCCCAAGCTCTGCCCCTCACCAGAACCCCCAAAGAGCTCACATTTCTTGAAGGATAATCTCCATACTAGAAGAGAAGTGTCCTGTTTCAAGGCTTGGACTGATTGAATGACCTTTTCTAAATTAGATGCCGGTGGACATTTGGTCATCGCCCCCTGGTGGCTGAAAGGGCATCTGCAGACAGTTTCTGGCTCCCCTATGGCTTAGGGGCTGGGTGATAATTACTAACGACGCTTCCGGGATTTTTACCCGTTTTTCAGGGGCCAGCAGGTGATGGGCTCTCCTTCCTGAGATGCTGAGCAGGTGCAGATGGCACCTTGCTTATGATGCGTCAACAACCCAGTGGGCTAAGGGTCCTATGGTGGAGTGTGTGTATCTGTGCCTGTTTGCGTACTCTCTCTCAAAAGAGTGCGCCTGAGCACGTTTTGTGACTGGTGGGTGAGCAGCTCTGGCTAGCAGAGGCCCTTCCTGACCTGTGCCTTCCTTGTATGTCTCAGCAGGAAGATGGGCTCCTGCACACAGCGACTTGTGCTCGGATGCTGCCTGCTGCTGGCCACCACCTGGGGCCCAGTCCTGAGCCATGTGCCACATGGTCAGCTGGAACAGCTGGAACAGGAAGGGAGGCAGGAGCTGCCATTCTGGAAGGACCATGCCCAGAGGTGAGGGATTGTAACAGTGTGCTTACAGGAGCTCTGGATGTGGGAGAAGCCATTTCTCCTTCCAGTGACTTGGGCATCCTTTCTGTATCTGAGGATGGTGATCTAGGCTTATCCCAGCCCTAAAGCAGCCTGAGTCTGCGAGAACTCTGCAGTTCTGTTGCTGAAGGGCAAATCTAGCATCTGCTCTGCCTTTCAGGTTGTCTTCGCCTTCCTGCTTGGTCCTGAGAGCGTGTGCCAGGGCTCCAGGGATATTTGGGAGCAAGAGGCAGGGGCAGGTAGCCTCAGGCACCTGGGAGTGCGTTGGTGAGGACGGGGAGGCCAGGTATTGGCTTTCTTTGAAAGGTTATAAAAACCTTCAGGGTAGGGGCTAGAGAGATGGCTCAGTGGTTAAGAGCACTGGGTGTTCTTGCAGAGGACATGGGGTTCAATTCCCAGCACCCACATGACAGCTAACGTGTGGGTCTGTAACTCCAGTTCCAGGGGATCTGATGCCATGTTCTGATCTCCACAGGCATTGCAGACATGGGTGCACTTGCTTACATACATGCAGTCGGTATACTCATACACTTAAAAGAAAAGTTATAAGTAGAATATTTAAAAAACCTTCAGGATAGGGGCTGGAGCAGTTGAGAGTACTGGCTGCTTTTTCAGAGGGCCCAGATTTAGTTCCCAGCACCCACACGGCAACTAACAGCCATCTATAACTGCAGTTCCAGGGGATCTGATGTCCTCTCTGGTGTCCATGGGCATTATATATACATGAGTGTACTTACATACATTCAGGGAAAACACTCATACACATAAACTAATTACACATATTTAAAAACCTTCAGGATAGCACTTGTCTTCATATCTGTGACTCTCGTGGATATGCAGATGCCAGGCTATGGGAGATGGTCTGTTATGACAGCAAACAGGAAGTCCCGGAAGCTTACACAAGGCTCCATGCTGGATTGGGGTGTCCTCATTACCTGAACACCAGGTCAACTTAATAACTGGAGGCTCCAGGCAGGATTTGTGGCTGAGAAACTTTATTCCTTTGTTTCTTCTTCCTTTCCTTTTTTTCATTCAACAAACACTGGTTAAGTGTTTTAACTGTCTCTTAGGCACTGGAGAAGCTCACGGAACTCCAAGGCGACACACACACACACACACACACACACACACACACACACACATGCACACACACAGAGTACAATACAGTCTTCCTGCTGAAGCAGAGGGGTGAGATCCAGGAGACCAAGCAGAGAGTGAACTAGACTCTTACAGGTAACATGGGGCCTCCCAGGTACAGGATGGTGCAGGCTGACGTGAGGTGGTTAGTGCAGCATGGGAGGGTGGTTTAGGGTGGTGGGAGCTGGGAGCTGGGAGTAGAGTAGGGGTTAGTGGGGAGGAGTCTTATGCAGACTTCATGCTATAGAAAATGTGAAGGGGTTTGCATTCAAGAGTGTTCTAGAAGGAACACTGGAGGGTGATTGATGCTGGAAAGACAAATTCTAGGAGTGAGGACCATGGGAAATTTCCAGGACCCAGGGAAGTCCTTGGGGAGCTTGGGGGCAGAAGCTGATGCTCCAGGACCTGGGGATATGGAGGTGAGGGCCAGGAAGACGGAGGTTTCTATCCCAGACCACTGGCCATGAGACAGCATTTAGAAAGAGCAAGTTCCAGGGCTGGGAAGATGGCTCAAAGGTTAAGAGCACTGGATGCTCTTGCAGAGGACCCAACAGCCACAGAGCAGCTAACAGCCATCTGTAACTGTAGTTCCAGGGGCACAATACCATCTTCTGACCTCCATGGGCATTGCATGACATGGGTGCACATACATACATGGAAACAGTACACTCATACACGTAAAATAAAAATTAATAAACATTTTATTTTATTATTATTCTTTTGTCTTTTCAAGATAGGGTCTCCCTGTAGCCCCAGCTGTCCTGGAACTCTGTAGACCAGGCTGGCCTTGAACTCACAAAGATCCGCCTGCCTCTGCCTCCCAAGTGCTAGGATTAAAGGCGTGCGCCACCACGCCAGACTTAAACAACATATTTTAAATAAAAAAGCAAGTTCCACAGGCAAGAGAATGGTGGGGGATTCAGTTTTAGATACATGACGTTTGTGGGGCCTGCTGAATGGATGAATGAAGACTGCTGGCAAGCAGTCTGAAGCTTAGGAGAGAGGTGTGAGTAAGTCTCTTTCTCCACATCCCGGGCTTGGAGATGATTGAATGCGGGGCTTGTTAGATCCATATCCTGGATGGTCTGGGGATGGAAAGTGGAGCAGAGTTCTAGAGAGGAGCGGGTTTACAGAGATAGGTCTGTGGCAAGTTGGAACCTCAATCTGTGAGCAAAACGCAATGCTACATGTGACCACCAGGCGGCAGCACAAAGTGTCACCTACCAGCAGCCAGGTGGGAAACGTTTCCATCTATTAGTCCAAAGGCATCCTGAAAATCAAGTGGAACCTTCTTATTTACAAAGGAGTCAGCTGAGTAGAGTGTACTGTAGACTCATAGTACTCTCCTTCACCAGTGAAAGACCATGTCCTACAGGTGAGATTCTCCACAAATCTGTTATGTTTCCTATATCGTGACAAAGGACAGAGGGAACTTTCAGGAGTTTTGAGTAAGGATCTCAGGATTCTTCTCCTGCTGGTGTTAATTAAAGCCTTGCACGTCTAGGTGAAGGAGAGGGAAAGCAGATCTTTAAGCCCAGGCCCACCTCAGCAGAAGGAAGTTCCCAGCCCCAAGAGTTCATGGTTTTGTGATGGTTTATTCCCTTAGGGCTGAAGAAAAACATGAGAAATACAGCCCCAGTCAGGATGAGGACCCCCCTGCCTCTCGGTGCTTCCGTTGCTGTGACCCCAGCAGTCCTGTGTACCAGGCGATCCCACCACCCCAGATCAACATCACCATCTTGAAAGGTCAGCTGGCTGCAGAGATGGCATGGGGCACCTCCCCAGGGCTGCTCTGTGTAGGTCAGGAGGGAGACAGTTGTTGGGAGTAGGCTGGACAAAAACAGACTGAGTCCCTAGGGATGGGGGGGGTGGCTGTAGCTGGAGGAAAGGAAGAAAGTTCAGTTTTGAAGCTCTTGCCGTTTTTTATAGGAGGGTAGGAGCCTCAGGGGGAATGCTTCGGTGGGTAAGAGAACTTGCTGTGGCCATTGGAGACCGAGGTTCAATTCCCAGCACCCATGTAAAAGCTGCCCCCCTCCCCCCATCCCCGTGTCTGTAATCCCAGGGCAGAGACAGGCAGACCTAAGATCCACCCTTTCTGAACTGGTGTGGTTCAGTGAGATAGCCTCTCTCTAAAAATAAAGTGGAGGGGCTGGAGATGGCTCAGGGGGTAAGAGCACTCTTGCTCTTGCAGAGGACCTGGATTTGGTTCCCAGAACCCACATGCCAGCTCACAACTATCCATAACTCCAGTTCCAGGGGATCTAATGCTCTTTTCTGGCCACTGGGGGCATTGCACACAGGTAATGCACTTACATACGTGCAGGCCAAACACTCATACACATAAAATAAAAATACATAAAGAATTTAAAAGATAGAGCCCAATAGAGAAAGACACCCAACATCCTCTTCTGACCTCTGAAAGTGTGTGCAAGGTGTGTGCTTAAACATATGTACAAATGCCACACACACACATATACACACATACACACACATACACATACACACATACATACACACACATACACACATACACACATACACACATACACATACACACACATACACACATACACACACACACATATACACACACACATACACATACACACACATACACACATACACACACATACATACACACACACACACACACACACACACAGGCTTTGAGAGTGCTGAGGTCCCCCTTGCACTCACAGGACTTGCAGCTTCTGAGTGCTTTCTTTCTAGCCAACGCCCGGGCTACTTTCTGAAACGCTCGCTGTACCCTCTCTTCAGCTAACCCAGGGGAGACACTCACAACCTGGATCCTGAGCCCAGGCTTGACATCTGCAGTCCATTTGCTCAGAGTGAGCCTGGGCCTGGCTGCAGAGCCAGGTGCTTGTGCACAAAGCTATATGTTCCTTTTTATCTCTGCCAGGCTTTCCATAAAGAGAAGGAAAAGGAAGGGTTTGGGGTGAAAAGAGACTAACCCTTGAGAGTGAAATGCTAGCCTGATTTGAGCATCAAAATGCCCCCCCCTCCTGGTCTAGGAGCCATGTTGAGGGCCATCAGAGAAGACTCCCAGGTTCGAGCTGGGGTGATCAGTGAGACTGGGAAGTGACCCGGAAGCCAGCTGAGCAGTGACCACCTTGTGGCTCTTCTCTTTCTTCTCTCTCTTAGGGGAGAAAGGTGACCGAGGGGACCGAGGCCTCCAGGGGAAATACGGCAAAACGGGCTCCATGGGTGCCAGGGGACACATCGGCCCCAAAGGGCAGAAGGGATCTATGGGGGCTCCTGGGGACCGATGCAAGAACCACTATGCCGCTTTCTCCGTGGGCCGGAAGAAAGCCCTGCACAGTAATGACTACTACCAACCCGTGATCTTCGACACCCAGTTCGTGAACCTCTACAAACATTTCAATATGTTCACGGGCAAGTTCTACTGCTACGTGCCAGGTGTCTACTTCTTCAGCCTCAATGTGCACACGTGGAACCAAAAGGAGACGTACTTGCACATTATGAAGAATGAGGAGGCGGTGGTGATCCTGTACGCACAGGTGAGCGACCGCAGCATCATGCAGAGCCAGAGCCTGATGCTGGAGCTGCTCGAGCAGGATGAGGTCTGGGTGCGCCTCTTCAAGGGTGATCGTGAGAACGCCATTTTCAGCGACGAGTTTGACACCTACATCACTTTCAGTGGCTACCTGGTCAAGCCTGCCACAGAGCCCTAGTGGCTGCTACCTCCTTGCCTCTCACCCCTGACCCTTGCTGGGCCCTGCAGACCCTGGGGTCCTGCCCCAGGCTGACCCCGTCACCTCTTCCCCTCAGAACTGGCTTCCTTGGCCTCGCTTACTTGGCTTTGGCTTTGACAAGACGCCCTTGGCTGCTGGGAAGCCGAAAGGGCCGTGCGATCCCAGATCTGCTTTGGCTGCCGATAGATGAAGTCATCAGGGCAGGGCCCCTGTGAGAACACTGGGGGACCTCCAGCTCCCTCGTGTGTACGCAGCCTTAGACGACCCTGGGATGTGTTGTCCTGCAGCGACAGGGTGTCCCGGAGCACAGCCTATGTGCTCCCATTCCTGGGTATAATTAAGCAAATGCTAAAGGTTTCAAAAGAGCAAAGTAAACCAGGAAGGAGAAAGGAAAGTCCTGTTGGTTTATCTTTCCAGCCAGCTGGCTCTCAGAGGGACAGGCGTTTCTTACTGGAGGGGCCTGGAGCCTACACAGGAACAGACCTTCAATGGTGGCAAGGGGAGCTGTGCTTTCGGGGTTTGGAAACCATACTGCCTTAATTCTGTTAGGCCTTGTATGAATGTTCCTGGGGACAGCAGGACTGACCTCTGTCCCCCATTAACATTGCTGCAGCCTGGCCGAGGGGCTCTGCCAGCCCCTCTGAGCCACAATAGTAAAAGGGTTGGGGCAGAGCAGCAAACGCCGGCTCCCCAGAGGGACCATGGAGTCATCTACACTTGACTCTGGGCTGATAGGTGCAGTCTGCTCACTCCAGCTCACAGGTCCTGACAGAGGTTGGGGATCTCCAACCTGCCGGTGTCTCTACAAGAAACAAAACTGTGTATTCAGATACCCCTCTGGTAGGCTGTACTTCCCCAGGCTAACCTGGAGCCTGGGTGGGTTCCCCAGGCCTGCTACCGTGGCCTTAGCTCCTTGTTCTTTCTTCCAGGTGGTTCAGCCATGGAAGGCTCCAGGCCTTAGATTCAGGTTCTACCCAACCACCTCTGACCACCCCCGGCATCCTTTTTCTGCCTTGGTTCCCATCCTGTCTGAGCATCTGTGGTATTGACTTGCAGCGAGGCTGAGGTGGCTGACGGGACCACACAGGCCTGACATGGCCCTTGCCAGCCTATGGCAACATGAGGGGCTTTTTTTGGGGGGGTCCCAGAGCCTGGGGAAAGCTGCAAGGAGCTGGGAGTCTCTCCTATCTACTTCTGGTGCTTCTGTTGGGTCAATGCTGGAGGCAGTAGAAGAGGAAACAGTAAATGGCCCAGGCTCAGCGGCCCTCTGCACAGGGTGAACTGCAGGAGGAGGCAGGAGCCCCAGTGGTTCTTCAGGGATTACCAGGAGCCAGGTCTTGGGTGTGCGAATCTTTGAGGATGTCAACTTCAGGTCTAGCCTGGGGGCAGATTCTCTGAGCTCCAGCTGGAATCTCCCTAACTCCATATTGATTCCCAAGGTCTGGGTCACTCCACGGAGTGAACCATCGAGTTCGACCTTCCTTGCTGCTCCTGGGTGGTCCTTGGGTCCCAGCTGCTGGTGAGCAGCATTTGTATAAGCCTCCTCTTGGGAGGCTTTGCTGGTTAGACCCTACAAGTCACATTTCTGTGGGCGTAGCTGCAGTGGAGGACCACCTGCTCTTTCTAGGAATCATTAAACTTGCCGTGGTGATTTTCAGCAAGTTGGTCTCCTCCGTCTGCTCATTTAACCAGTCTACCTCCTTCCCCATTCCTTCTCTGACACCGACCTTCTGCCTGCTTGAAGGTGTAAGGAACCCTCAGTTTTTAACTTGGGGTTCTGCTCAGGCCTGAATGGCTTTGTTCCTCCCAAGGAGATGTTGGTGTCCTGGGGACTCCCGAGTGTGGCACATGCAGAGGGGTTCACAGTGCCGTAGACAGGTCCGGAGGCTTGTGTGCATGGCGGGAGGCTGGGACTTGCTTTCCTGTGCTGGTAGTTCCCAGGTTGGGTCTGAGGCCTGGACAACCGTACAAGTGTTCAGAGGCTGTTGTCACAGAGACTCACAAACAAGGTGACTAAAAACAAGGTGACTAAAAATACAGGCAAGTCTCCGCTCAGAGTTTTGTAGGCAGGAAGTTCATTATCCAGCTGTAGGCAGGAAGGCACTCCCAGCAAAGGCTCAGGGAGATATTTCCTGTTTCCTCAGGCTTCCTTAGCCTTCAGATCCCTGGGGTAAGGAATAAGGAATGCTTGGGGTTGGGGGCGTGGAGGTACCTACCACTGCAGTCTCAGCCTGGGCTGTCTCCATGAGACTCCTTTTGATGGCATTACACTTCCCTGTCTCCCTTCTCTTCCCAGAACACTTGTTGCTGGATGCAGCATCTCACCCTGCCCCCAATCCAGCATGAGCTCTCTCCAGATTTAACTCAATCATATCCACAAAAATAATTCCCAAATCAACACATTCATAAGTGCCAGAGTTTAGGATATACACATCTCTTTTGGGGCAGCCCACTGCAACAACTCAGGATCGAACCACAGTTACAGCTTCCCTTGTGCCCGGTGTGAAGGACAGATGTTTCATTGCTGGCTAGCTGGATCAGCAGCCGGCTCCTATCCACCTACTGGGGCCAGCTTGGATGTTGGAGCCAGCAGGCTGGCAAACAGCTGGCCTCCTGCCTCTTCCCGGTGCTCTCCGAGCCCACGTGGCCACGCTCAGCCTTGGGCCTGGGCCAGAATGGAGCAGGTGCACACAGACTTTTGCTCAAAAGGAGCAGAGGGGAGGCCACCAAGCAGAGGGGATTTGCAGGTGCCTGGGAGGGGGCCCAGCGCTTTGCCCAGAGCACTGTGAGGGATGATGAGTCTGTTCCACCCAAGGGCCGCTAGCCACCTGCTCTCCAGAGTGATGTGCCTCATGTGCATCTGCCTACCACAGTGGAGCCAGCATTTGCTCTGGAGTGCCCTCAGATGCCCCTCCTTTTGAGACAGGGCCTTATGTAGCCCAGGCTGATCCTAAGCTCTCTACATGGCTGAGGGTGAACTTGAACTCCTGATTCTCGTGCTCCGGCCTCCTGAGTGCTGGGGTTACAGGTGTGTGCTACATGCCTGACCTTCTTAGGAACTTTTTGTTAGCATATGTTAATTATATATAATAAAGGGCTTCCCCATGACATCTTCATGCATGTGCATACATGCACATAGTATGCTTCTATCATGTTCGGTCCTCATTTCCCTCTCTTGCCCCCTTTCCGAGCCTGCTAAACTGCTTCCCTCCCCAACTCATCCCCCTTCATGGCTTTGTGGGAGTGTATGTGTGTGTGTGTGTGTGCGCGTGCGCGTGTGTGTGTGACAAGTTTCATTAGGCTCGTGTACAGGAGTACAAGCACCTTACCAGTGAAGAAAATATTCCCCTTCTCCAGACAACCATGAACTGTGTGGACACCACGATGGAGAGGGGGGGCCAACGGGCCTGCCAGCCTCGTGACAGAATGTTGGCTGCTCCAACCTTGGACACATCTTTGTTGTTATTGTTTGTTTTCTTTTTGTTTCTTTTGAGACAGGGTCTCTCTGTAGCCCCAGCTGTCCTAGAACTCACTATTGTAGATCAGGTTGGCCTTGAACTCACAGAGATCTACCTGCCTCTGCCTCCCAAGTGCTGGGATCATGGGCGTGTGCCACGGTGCCCGCCCTGGTGCCCCTTTGATGCCCCTTCGCTCTGAAGCTCCCGGCTCCCCACTCCAAACTGGCTTCTAGGCTCTTCTCATTCTTCCTTTAATATTACTTTTTCCTGCTTTACGGTAGCCCACGAGGCCCAGGAACATAATGACAAATAAAATGTAATTGCTACCCGATGAGAGCTTTTCTAGGGTTCTGACTGTGGTGGGAGTGGGACCCCAGCCTTCTCGGGGGAGCCACATGCTTAGTTCTGAGTTAACTGCCGTAGCTGGTGGCTTGCTCCAACAGACTCTTGTTTCTGTTTCCTACTGCCAGAGAATAAGAAACTGGCTAGCTGTCTCTGGGACAGATATACAGACTCGGTTATAGTACAAATAATGTCTCTGCAGCAGCACTTGGGATGATTGTGATTCAGGCTTTCTTAGGAGTTTTACTGCATCTTTGCAGCCAGGGATGGGGAAGAAGGGAACACAGCCGACCCCAGTCCCTAAGGATTGTTTCTGTAGAGTTCACTACAGGAACACAATACATGATGGGTGGCTAGTCCTTACTAAGCCATAGGAACTGGGAGAGAGGGTGATTCTTGCCCAGAGAAGTAAGAATGAAGACATACATAAAACAGTAACCTGGTATGTTGCTGATCATAATCACATGACCATCACTCACCATCCGAAGAGTGGAGCTGGACCTTGCCTCACACCTACCATGCCCAGCTCAGGAGAGCCAGAAGCCCAGGCAGAACTGTTAAATTCTAGAACTCTTAGAAGGAAGGCCATGACCTTGAATTAGGCAGTGCTTTCTGAAGTATGACATCAGAACACAAGGACAAAAAATAGATAAATTGGATGCCATCAAAGTTTAAAATCATGCTGCTAGAGAGGTGGCTCAGTAGTTAAGAGCGCTTATCTCCCTCTATCAGAGAGGACTGGAGTTTGGTTCCCAGCACCTTGTCAGGTGGCTCACAACCACCTGTAACTCCAGCTCCAGGGGACCTGGCGCCCTCTTGTGGACTCCATGGCCACTGTAGCCATGGGCCCACACTCACTCACAGACATACACATTACATATAAAAAAAAATCTTTGGGGGCTGGAGAGATGGCTTAGTGGTTAAGAGCACTTCTTGCTGTTCCAGAGGACCAAGGTTTGGTTCCCAGCACCTGCATGGTGTATCACAACCATCCTTAATGCCAGTTCCAGGGGATCTGACATCCTCTTCTGGCCTCAGTGCTTCCTGCACTTACAAGGTGCACACACACACACACACACACACACACACAGACACGCACTAAAATAAATCTTTGAAATAAAAATAAAGACACTCATGTTTAGCATACATGAAAACCCTAGTGGCTTAATAATATAAAGATAAATAACCCAATTAAAATGGGCAAAGTATGGGGAAAATCTTTCTCCAAAGAAAACACCCAGTTTAGCTAATAGATGCCTGACATTGCTAACCCTCAGGGAAATGCAAGTCAGGACCGCAGTGAGCGTCACAGCAGCAGGACAGCACATGTTGGTGAACAAGTGACAAATCAGAGCCCTCATATATGCTGTCAGGAATGTAAAATGTTATAGCCTCCTTGGGAAACAGCCTGGAAATTCTTCAGAGTGTTAAATATGTGGCTCTAGCTGAGCCCATGATTCCATTTGTAGGTATATAGCCCCCTAATGAAAACGCAGCCACATAAGAATTTACAAATGGGTATTCATGGCAACATTATTTGCAAAAATAAAAAGGGGAAATAAATAAATGAAATGTTGCATTAATATTATATTCATAATCTATTTATATGGTGCATATTTAATATAGTTATTACAGAACATATGTTTAATGTATTGATATATTAGATATATTTAATAATTTTGTATAGATATGCAGTAAAAGTCTATGCCATAGAATATTTTTCAGAAATACAAAAGAACTGATGTAGGTGGTGTGGTGGTGCATGCCTTTAATCTTGACACTTGGAAGGCAGAAGCAGGAGGAACTATGTAAGATCAAGGTTTACCTGGTCTACAGAGGGAGTTCCAGGCCAGTTGGAACCCTGCCTCCAGATTCCTGCCCTGAGTTCCTACCTTGGGCTCCCTAGATGAACTGTATCCTGGAAGATATAAGATGAATAAACCCTTTCCTCCCCAAGTTGGTATTGATCAGAGTGTTTTGTCACAGCAATGGAAAAGCAAACTAGAACATGGTGTTTTCCTGAATGATGAAAACATTCTAAAGTTATTAATCATGGTTACACAATTCTGTAACCACTAGAAACCATGGAACTGTATACTTCACCTGGGTGAGTTGTAAAACACATGAATGGGATGATAGCTCCACAGAATGTTTACACACACACACACACACACATTCACACACTCAAATTAACACACATTCACACCTACTCACACACTCATGCATATTAACTTTACTCACACACACTCAGGTCTCCCCACTCTTCGTACCTGAGGTCTGGTGCTTCTGTGTTCTAACCTTCAGCATCTGACCATCATTCTCTACTTGGGTAAGTATGGAGTCAGAGCCAAGGAGTCAGTAAAGTAGGGCACGAGTGTCAGAATCAGCCCTTCCGAGAACATTACTGAGGAAGCATTTTTGAACCAACTGATGGGTGAGATCACTGAAGTGTGAGAGGCTGACTCAGGGGCCAGGGGAACATTCCAGAAGGAGTGAGTAATGGAGAACCATGCCTTTCTCTCTCTCAAATCCCTCCCTAGCTGGTTAGGGATTGGAAAGCCAGGGTGACCTCAAGTGCCCTACTTGAAGAGGCCTCAGTGTCCAGCCCAGGGTGGGATGTGGATGGACAGTATAGACAGAGGCTGCACCTTGGAGAATTCTACAAACAGGACTCAAAGTCCATGCACTCTGGGTAATGGGGAAGACCTGTTGCCTAGTAGAGAAGAGATCTCTCCATCTGTTTGATGGAGATGGCACTAAGTTAGATGTCCACATAGCTCCAAGTCCTGCTTACCAAAGGCATGTAGCAAGAATTCACATCTCTTTCACACAGAGCAGGGCTGACACCAACAGAATTTAAAATAATATGCTTACAACATCCAGAGAGATAAAAAAAAAAGAGATGAGCTTGAACATTGTGGCAAAGAAGTTGATGTTGACAACGATCCAAACAGAAAAGCATAGAAGTGGAAAACTAAGTGAATGAAATAAAGAACTGGATGGACAAACATAACAGCTTCTGTGCAGAGCTGAAGAGGAAATCAATGAACAAGGTCAGTCAGAAGAAAATGACCAGGAGGAAACATGGAAGAAGGTGAAGACGGACATGGAGGAAATTTTTAAACAGACGTTTCAGGCAAACTAAGTCCTGTGTATGAGAACTGGAAGCCCGAGGTGAAAGGTGCCCTAACGCCAAAGAGAAAGAGCCAGGACCAGAGAGAGGACTTACGGACAGAAGTGTTCTTCCATGGCAGCCAGACAGATAGAGTCTGATACCCCAAAGTTAGAGGCAGAGGTTCACGTGCTGCGATGGTTGTTTGACTCAGGTTAGTTGGATTAAGACATCCCCAGGAGACTATCAAATCACCACCTGAGTGTGTTTGTGGGGATATTTCTAGGGACCAATATGCTCAACCTTAATTAGGATTCTGACTTAATCCGTGGGTTAATCCATAGACAGAGTTATGATGTGAATAGACTACTGGCAGGTGCTGAACTGTGGGCAGAAGAGCCTGGCTAGAAGGAAGCAGGTCCCTGGAGTTGTGTCTTTTAGGACTGTGTCTTGCCTGACTAGTCGTACTGTTACTGCTCAGCTTTGCAACCCATCCTTCATGATGTAAATAGATTTGGGTGGATCAAAACCTCTAAGACAGTGATCACAAATAAATCTTTACATTGGTTGGCAAGGTTTCCTGTCATAGCAATGAAAGTCCTACATAGGTTTTAAGCTAGACACAGATACAGCCTGACCAGCATGCACTGTGGTCAAGAACTATTAACAGTCCAGTGTCAGTCAAACAACAATCTGGGCTGCCCATGGCTATCTTGGGATTTGGTTTTCCTCATAGGGTCTGGGATGACTGTCATGGTTTCCTGCCCAGTAGATATGACAAGCAGGATACCTACAATTATTAACAGTAAAAAAGACGTTTGTGTGATTGGAGTTCCAGGAGGAAAAAAATGAGAGAAAAGGCAAAAGGAATACCACCCAAAGGCAAAGTAGCTGGGAATTCATGCAGTGATCAAAATCGCCAATTCAGAGTCAAGAAGCCCAGTGACTCTCAAGCAAGGCCACACCCATCACTATTGTGAAATGACCAAAATGAAAATCAAAGAACAGAATGGGGGAAATTCTTTCAAACAAAGGAAACACAGTAGATATGACATTTGAATCCTCAGCAGAAGGAGAGGAACCCAAAAGATAATGGAATGGTGTAATGAAAGTACTGAGAAAAGAGCTGTCGGTCTACAGTTGGTTCTATTCCCAATTAAAACAGAAGTAGGAGCCGGGCATGGTGGCGCATGCCTTTAATCCTAGCACTTGGGAGGCAGAGGCAGGCGGATCTTTGTGAGTTCAAGGCCAGCCTGGTCTACAAAACAAGTTCCAGGCCAGCTGGGGCTACATGGAGACCCTGTCTCGAAAAGACCAAAAA
>VZQC01014630.1:1977382-2148444 GCA_009823505.1 Rhizomys pruinosus | reverse complement strand
CTCTGTAGACCAGGCTGACCTTGAACTCACAAAGATCCGCCTGCCTCTGCCTCCCAAGTGCTAGGATTAAAGGCATGCATCACCATGCCTGGCACTAATGCCATTCTTTAACTAAATTGATAGGGGATCCAACTGCCCTCTAAACATTTGTGTTTATACCCACAGGCAAATGCTTCTTTCACCCTTGATCAGCTTCTCGGTCTACTGAAGGAGAGGAGCCTTATGAGACCATAAGGGGCTGTGAATAAGTGATGGCTGAATGCTCAGCCCTAAACAGGATACCTATACCATCCCTTCTAAGGCTCAGGGAACAGGAAGGAAGAAGGGGCAGGAAGAATATAGGAGCTGGAGGGAAGGTGGTGAAAGGCCACCTTCTGGGCAAGACAGCCATCGAAATCATGAACTCAGAGCAGCTATGGAGGGTCTCACTGGGTCTGCAGAAGAATGGGCCCCTTAGTGGCCAGGCAAGGATAGAGGGGGAAATCAGCTCCCCCTCACTGCTGGAGTGTTTCCTACAGACAGATCCTGGGAGGGGAGAGTCATGTCCTTCAGCTGTGTACCATTGGTGACCCCACCAGGCTCCAGTGGAAATCCCAGATGTACTGATCGCAAAGATGACCCTGGTTAAACTGAATGAGTCACATGACAAAACTATAAGTCATGAATCTAGGAAAGGGACAGATGAAGAGGAGGAAGGGGAGGAAGAGGAGGAGGAGGCGGCTCAAGGGAGTGGAAGATAAAAGAGTAATCAGAATGCTTTATATACTCGTATGATATTGTCAAAGAACCAACTTAATAAAAGATAAGAGGCAGGCGTGGTGACGCATGCCTTGAATCCCAGCAACTCTCAAGGCAGTGGCAGGTGGAACTCTGTGAGTTCAAGGCCAGCCTGGACTACATAGGGGGTTCCAGGACAGCTGGGGCTGCAGGGAGACCCTGTCTCAAAAAGACCAAGACATTTAATAATAATAATAAGAGGAAAAACAACTGAGAAAGAAACCTGACCTCCCCCCCCTCCGCGAACATTTGCAAATGTCTGCAAACTGGAAAACTGGAAGCATTTTTTGCTGAGAACTCCCAGAGGGAAGCTGAGAGAAGAGGCGATGGCTAGGAGGGGAAAAGGCAGGGAGTTTGGAGGTGATTCTAAGTGAACGTTGCTTGCAAAAAATATGTTGGAAAATAGCTTGGAAGTCCCTCAAAATGTTAAATATAGTGTGGCCATGACTCAGAAGTCCCAATCTTGAGTACATCCCCAAGAGAAACCAAAACACGCTCCCACACAGAGACCGGTACATAAATGCTCAGAGCAGCACTGCTCACAACAGCGAGAAGGCAGAAGCAGTGTCCATCCAGAGGTGTGAATGAAACTCGGGGCAGCAGGACAGTGGGAGGCTATTTAGCAATAGGAGCCATGAATCACCAGTGCTTGCTAGAACATGGATGGGCCTCGAAGATGCTGGGCAGATGAAGCCACGAAGAAGACCACACCGTGTACCACTCCCTGTATGGAAAATGCCTACTAAAGCAAATACGCTGAGGAAGGAAATTAGAATGTGCCTGGGGCTGAGTGTGCGCAGGCTGAAGAGGAGGGAGCGGGGGTTGACCGCTAGCGGGCTCTTTGGAGTGACAAACTGTTCTAACATTAAATTACGGTCCAAGCTGCACCATCTGTGACTAAACACCACTAATTAGGTATCTTTCTTTTTGAGACAGGGTCTCACTTTAGCCCCAGCTTACCTGAAACTCACTGTGTAGACCAGGCTGACTTCCATATCTGAGATCCAATGCCTCTGCCTCCCAAGTGCTGGAATTAAAGGCATGTGCCACCATGCCTAGCTGAAACTAATGTTCTTTTAACAAAGTTTTATTTGGCTGGGCATGGTGGCACATTTCTTTAATCTGGCAATTGGGAGGCAGAGGCAGGCAGATCTCTGTGAGTTCAAGGCCAGCCTGGTCTACATAGCAAGTTCTAGGCCAGCTGGGGCTACAGGGAGACCCTGTCTCAAAAAGACCAAAAAATTATTTTATTTCTACATGTCTGTATGATTATAATTTTGGATTCTCACATCCTTTGTATGTGTGTGTGCGTGCGTGCATGTGTGTGTGTGTGTGTGTGTGTGTGTGTGTGTGTCTTTTTGAGACAGGGTCTCTCTATAGCCTCAGCTGTCCTGGAACTCACTCTGTAGACCAGGCTGGCCTTGAACTCACAGAGATCGACCTGCCTCTGCCTCCCGAGTGGTGGGATTAAAGGCGTGCGCCTGGCTTAAAGATGGTTCTTAGCCACCATGTGGGTGCTGGGAATCAAATCTTTGCAAGAGCAGTTGGTGCTCTTAACCACTGAGCCATCTCTCCAGCCCCAGTATCACATCCTTTTACGACATAATTGAAGGCACAGGTGCCCTTAAAAGTATATGTTTGGCGACAAAATAAAAAGTATATGTTTGGTGTATACATGAGCTTTAAAGGCTAAGAGTTTCTCCTTTACAGGTAAACTGGTAAGAATTCAAATTACAGTGCTATAAGTTTAGTAATTTGAGTTTAATGCCCACTACCATAAAGAAAATAAATAGCTAAAGAACAAAAAGAGAGGAGAAAGGGCCAGGTGTGGTGGCGCACGCCTTTAATCCTAGCACTTGGGAGGCAGAGACAGGTGGATCTTTGTGAGTTCAAGGCCAGCCTGGTCTACAGAGTGAGTTCCAGGACAGCTGGGGCTACAGGGAGACCCTGTCTCGAAAAGACCAGAAAAAAAAAAAAAGAGGAGAAAGGAACTGGAACATTTACTACAAGATCCAATGGAACACAAAAAGAGGACAGTATTTGGGGAACAAAGGACGAACGAGCCCCAACCACCTAGACGGATCGTAAAATGGCAGAACAAAGTCCTTCCTTATCAGTAATTGCCTTAAATATAAGTGAATGACAAGCAGAGTAACTGTGATAGGGACAGGCAGGTGGCTCAGTGTGTAGAGTCTGCCACCAAGTCTGATGAAGTGAGCTTGATCCCTGGGACACACAGTGGAGAGAATCAACTCCCATAAGTCGTCCTCTGATTTCTGCATGTGCCTTGACATGCACACAGCCCCCACACAAATAAATGTAATAAACTATTTTTAAAAAGACAGTCATGGGGAAAATGGACAAAACACAGGGTCCAACTATCCACAGCCCACAGGAAGCTCACTCCAGAGCCCAGCACAGGGCGACATTCTACTCAAATAGTAGCCAAAAGAGGGCAGGGCTGGCTAAACCAATATCTGGGAAAAAAACTTTAAGTAGAAAATGTCTACAGAATGTTATGTATTTATAAAAGATTCAATACAGCAAGGATATAGTTGCCAATTTTTTTGTTTTGTTTTGTTTTTGGTCTTTTAAAAATTTATTTATTTTTTGAGCTCCGGACCAAATGTAGGCCTTGCGTTGGCTAAGTAAGTACTCTACCACTGAGCTAAATCCCCAATCCAAGCAAAAACTGAAATAGACAGTTGTATGATCCATGGAGACCTTGATACCCAGCTGTCAATACTAGAGAGGAGACCAGAGAGCAGGAAAGTGAGGAAGCAGAAGGCTCAGCAAATAGACGAACCAGATCTTGGACACAGAGAACGCTACTCAACACCAGCATGCACCTTCTTCTTGATGGAACACGGGGACATGCAGTTTTCGGGGCAGTTCGTATGTTAGCAAATAGACGAACCAGATCTTGGACACAGAGAACGCTACTCAACACCAGCATGCACCTTCTTCTTGATGGAACACGGGGACACGCAGTTTTCAGGGCAGTTCGTATGTTAGACCACAAACTAAGTTTCAGTCGAGTTAAAAAGATAGACCTTGGGGCTGGAGAGATGCTCAGCAGTTAAGAGCATTGGCTGTTCTTGCAGAGGACCTGGGTTTGATTCTCAGCACCTACATGGTGGCTAACAACCGTCCGTAACTCTAGTTCCAGGGGATCTGACACCTTCTTCTGACTCATGCCTGCTAACATGCATCCATCACTGGATGAAAAGATAAACAAAAAACAGTATATGTACAGGATGGAGAGTCTAATCATGTGACAACACGGGTGAATCTCAAAGACACTGTGCTAAGTGAAATGAGCATTGCTCTACCTAGAGAAGGTGCTTAGAATGTAGAACCATAGAGACAGCTGGGGAGATGGCTCACAGGCATGTGTGTTCACATGAGGCCCTGAGCTGGAGTCCGCAGCACCCATCTAAAAAGAGGACTGTGGCCCTGCATGCCTGAAACCACAGCATTGGGGGACACAGGGACAGGAGGATCCCTGGGACTCGCTGCCACCAACCCAGCTCCAGGTTCAGTGAGAGAACAGGACTCAAAAGAATGAGACAGACAGTGATAGAGAAGGACACCCAGCATCCTCCTCTGGGCGCTGCACCACACATACGTGGGCATATACCATTCCCACAAACACACATACACCACACACCCACACCTCACATTTGCACATACATACATCATACACTGCATACACACATCATATACACATGCATGTGCACACATATACATCATACACACCTTCACCACATACACACACCACACAATACACACATACGCTACACACAGACCACACATACATACTCACTAACACACATACACTACATCACATATACACACATATTCCATACACCACAGAAATGCATACATAAAGTCACACCTACACATATACCTACTCACACAAAGACATATGCCCAAATACAACACACACACACACACACACTACAGTGACTCTTCTAGTTTCTCTTCAATTGCTGTGACAAAACACTCTGACCAATACCAACTTGCAGAGGAAAGGGCTTATTCATCTTACATCTCCCAAGTCACAGTTCATCACTGAGGGAGCCCAAAGTAGGAACTCAGGTCAAGAACCTGGAGGCAGGAGCTGGAGCACGGGCCATGGAGGAACGCTGCTTACTGACTTGTTCCCGTGCCATGTGTTCAGCCTGCTTTCTTATACAATACAGGACAACCTGCCCAGGTGTGGCACCACCCATAGTGGGCTGGGCCCTCCCACATTACTCAACAATCAAGAAAATACTCCACAGACGTGGGCCACAGGTCAGTCCAATGGAGGGAATTCCCCAATTGAGGTTCCTTCAACTCGGGTGTGCCGAGTTGACACTAAAGCTATCCAGCACACTGACACACTACAGAAAGACACATGTGCCCAAATACAACACACACACACCACACAGCGACACACCACACACACACAGCATCCACACACACATTTGCATCCACACAAATCATAGAACGGATAGTAGATGGTGACTGATGACCGAAGGCTGGAGGAAGTTGATCAATTGTGGAATTTCAGTCTCACAGCATGTGAAAATCTGCGGAAGCAGAGGCAGAGAGGGCGGCCCTCATCCCGGGTGGTGGCTGTAAGAGCTGGCCCCCCATCCTTATGTGTTTGGTGCAATTGCTGCATTGGTGTCTGGCATCCATTTGGGGGCCTGGCCTTAGTTTTTTGAGGCAGTCCAACTGTGCCACCTCTGGCCTAGTTCCGACTTCCCTCCCTGTGGACTTGTGTTATTAAGCCTGCTGTTCCTCATCTCTCCAACTCTAGACCCATTTGCTGGCGAGGATGAAATCCCAGGGCATACCAGGTCCGTAAGGAAGTCCCCCTGTGCCTGTGTGGGTTTGCTTTAAGGCAACGTTCCACAGCCCCTGGGGGAGGCACCCAGGAGACCACAGTCTAATAACAAACTTCCAGTAACTGTTCTTGGGACCCTCTCTCCATCTAGGTGCATGTCATGAGGAAGCCCAAAGAGCTGTCTGCGGAATGTGCAAGCTAGTGCTGTGATGGGTATACCAGACGGCAGCCCCATCTTGAGCTGAGTTAATGGCCAGGCCTGAGTGCGCATCACAGCTGTTGACGCAGCCCTCAGCCGAAACACCACTCCTCACAGCCTCTACTTCTTTGCAGTGGAAGCCTGAGACATCTTTGAGGTAGAGGCAGGAGGACCCCCTGTGTCCCGTGAATGAAAGTTCTTGGGGCTGGAGAGATAGCATAGCGGTTAAGAGTAATGACTGCTCTTGCAGAGGACCCGGGTTCGATCCCCAGCACCCACATGGTGGCTAAGAACCATCTGTGACTCCAATTCCAGAACTCCAGTTCATTGCATGACACGGGTGCACAGACCTATATGCAGACAATACATTCATACACATACAAAAATAAATAAAATTTTAAAAAATTAAAAAAAAAGAAAGTTCTTGAAAAGAACTGCACCTTACATTGAAACTTCTGCAAGACTGATTACCGGTTTACAGGCCCTGATAGTCGTTCCTTGCCTACATCTGTGTCTGAACTATCATCCTTAGGACAAACAGGTAGCCTCTTTCGGACTGTATTAACAGACTGCTAGCTTCTACCAAAAGGCCAAGGATGCTGTGGAATGCCATCCAAGCCTGCAGCAGCATGCCCTCTGATGTTTCCATCACTGTGTCTGAAACTGGCTTTGATGCATGACTTCCTTTGTTGTGCTACTGTAAAACTTCAAACTGTTAACATGCTGGAACATGGGATCTTGGGTAAGCCAAATGTATGTTCCTGGGCCATGGTCATGCATATTTGGATCCAAAATAAATTCTTATCTCCTTTGAGGTGAAATTTGCATTGACAATTCCAAGAGTGTAGATTTCATATTACTTTTCTTCCTTTCTGTGACATAGTCCATGAGAGAAATGATTAAAGACAGGAAGAATTTGCTTTGCTCATGGTCCAGAGGATACAGTCCATCATGGAGGGAAGGGACGGTGGTCATAGGATACAGTCCGTCACGGAGGGAAGGGACGGTGGTCCAGAGGATTCAGTCTGTCACGGAGGGAAGGGACGGTGGTCCGGAGGATACAGTCCATCATGGAGGGAGGGGACGGTGGTCCGGGGGATACAGTCCGTCATGGAGGGAGGGGACGGTGGTCCGGGGGATACAGTCCGTCGCGGTGGTCCGGGGGATACAGTCCATCATGGAGGGAAGGCATGGTGGTCCAGAGGTTACAGTTCCCTGTGACCTATTTCCTCTAGCCCTGCTCTACCTCCCCTTACAGGTTCTATCACCTTCCAGAACTGCAACCCCAGCTGGGCAGGCAGCCCTCAAGCGTGAGAGTCTGAGGGGAGACATTTCACATTTGAAACTTAACGGTGAGCCTGGTTTTAAAGAATCAAAGTATTGCTAGGCATGGTGGCACACACATTTAATCCCAGCACTTGGGTGGCAGAGGTCGGAGGATCTCTGTGAGTTCAAGGTCAGCTTGGTCTACATAGTGAGTTCCAGCTGGGACTACAGAGAGACCCTGTTTCAAAAACAGCAAGAGAAAAAAAATCAAAGTATTCTACTACATTAACCAAATAAAGAATAAAAATCACATCATCATCTTAAGACAGTTGAAAAATGTGGGATAATATCCCATGTTCGCCCCGGAGAGATGGCTCAGTAGGGAAGGACATTGGCTGTCTTCCAGAGGACCAGGACTTCATCACTAACTCCAACAACAAATGGCTTACAAACACTTGCAATTCCCATTCCAGCAGATTTGACGTCTTCTTCTGGTCTCTGCAGGCACCTGCACTTGTGTGGCACGTACACAGACACACAGACACAGACAGACACAGACATACACACAGACACTCTCATAAATGAAAATAAAATGAATCTTAAAAAAATCCAGTGTTCATTCAGAGTTAAAGGTTTTTAGTAAGCTTAGCACAGAAGAGGATTTCCTTTGGTAAAGTATAGGCACAAACGAACAAAAACACAGCCTTACAACAAATGTATAATTGCAGTGAGATGTTGCAAGATTTCCCTTAGAGACAGGGATAAAGACAAGCTCCCACAGGTGGTCTCCCGGGCCACACCCGGCTGAACAGAATGTGGCTATTGGTAGCAGCGGGAGGAGAGAGCATGATGATGATTCTTGTTTGAGGATGTCGCTGTTGGTATGGTTTCCTGTGCTCCGGTGGAGGGCCCTCGCCCACGCACATAGCACAGCACCAAGTACACTTAATGGGTTATCGAAAAGAAAAAAAGAAAGAGGGACTGGAGAGATGGCTCAGTGGTTAAGACCACTGGCTGCTCTTGCAGAAGACCTGGGTTCAGGTTCCAGTACTCACATGGAGACTAACAACTGTCTTTAATGGGATCTGATGCCCTCTTTGGATCACAGGCACTGCACAACATAGGTGCACTTACACCTATGCAGACGATACGCTCCACTCATACGCATAAAATAAAAATATATTTTTTTAAACAAGGAAAAAAAGTAGATATGAAGTCAGGAAAGAGACATGTTCAGAGGGATGGAGGGAGTTGGAAAGGGGAAATGGGGATGATATGACTATATTTCATTGTACACATATATAAAATTTTCAAGAATAAATAAAATATGGGGCTGGAGAGATGGCTCAGCAGTTTAGAGCACTGACTGTTCTTGCAGAGGACCTGGCTTTGATTCCTAGCACCCACATGGCAGCTAACAACCATCCTTAACTCCAGTTCAAGGGGAATCTGATGCCCTCTTCTGACCTACATGGTCACTATACCACACAGGTGTACTCACAGATGCAGGCAAAACATTCATACGCATAAAATAAAAGTAATAAATAAAATTTAAAAATTAAAAGTATAATTAAGAAAAGACAGACTCTCATTGAGATACTATTTATTTTTGTGGAACTGGGGATCGAACCTCGAACCTTGTGAATGTCAGGGAAGGGTTCTAGCACTGAAATACACACCCAGCTCACAGTAAGGACACAAGTTCAAGGTAGGCTTGGAGGACCGATATAGGCAGCACACCAAGAAAAAGTAAAATCACTGTACCAATAGCAAGCAGATAATGACATTTAAAAATAGACTTTGGGTTGGTTTTAACTGCCACGTGAAGGGAAGCATGAGCTCGTTTCCCTTTGGGACCCTGGGACTGGCTGACCGTGTCACTGGCTGGGCTCCTCACAGCTTCCCTGGCTCATGGTTCCAGCTCCACTCGGCTGGCTGGGCCACCTAACGTGGTCTCTGTCACATGGCTGGGACCTCAGCAGAAAGGGCTGAGATGCTGGCTGTCTGCTGCCTGTCTTCTCTGTTCACTGTCCCTTGTCCCAGACTCTGCTTCTCCATAGAACAGTGATCTGAAGCTGCAAGATCTCCTGAGACCCAGGCTCAGAAGTCACACCTTGGTCATTTCAGACACATTCTAGTCAAAGCAAGTCACAGGGTCAGCCCAAGGGCTTCTGCTGGGAGGAGATGTAGAGGATTTGCAGCTGTGTCTAATCTGTCAGAGGTGCAGGTTACAGTGTCATTAGCCTAGAAGCAAATCCGGTTGTGGACAAGCAAAGACCTCTGCCTCTAAAACAGAATAAAATAAAAATCTGCAGGCAGTACGTTGGCTCTTTTTTATTTTTTATTTATTTTTATTTTATGTGTATGACTGTTTTGCCTGCATGTAAGTGTGCCACATGAATGCAGTGCCCACGGATACCAGAAGAGGGCGTCAGATCTCCTGGAACTGGAGTTTCAGGTGGTGGTTAGGTGCCATGTGGGTGCTGGGAACCAAACCTGGTTCCTCTGTAAGAGCAGCCAGGCTCTTAACTGCTGAGCCCCAATATGTTGGTTCCTGCTTTCTGAGAAGCAGATGCAAGGCAGGAATGAATGTACGTGAGGTGAAGATGAAGGATTTAGGGAGGAAGGTTGAGTGCGCAGGGGACAGACTTCGATACTTGGGAGAGAAGGAAGGAGATGGCTGTTGTGTGTTCCTAGGGAGACATGAATAAACATCCTCAGATAAGGAATTGTTGATAGACCAAAATAAGGATATCACCAAAGTTTAACTTGGTAAACTGATGAGTTTTGTTTGTTTGTTCGTTTTAGTCTTTTTGAGACAGGGTCTCCTTGAAGCCCCAGCTGTCCTGGAGCTCACTATGTAGACCAGGCCGGCCTTGAACTCACAGAGATCCGCCTGCCTCTGCCTCCCGAGTGCTGGGATTACAAGTGTGTGCCACCATGCCTGGCTTAAGTTTTATTGGGGTTATTTACAGGAGCAGAAATGACTCGAAGACAGGCACATCATCAAAAGCCTGTCTCAGCATGGGTAACAGGGCTCCAGAGCTGGGAACCTGGAACTCACTGAACAACTTGTAGTTGGCTCAGCAGATTGCAGGGAATCTCTTCCCGACAGCTCAGCAGCCTGAGAGTGTCTCTCAGCAGTCTTGCTGCTTTTAAGTGCTGGGGAGACAGGGGCCTAGTGAATCTGGTCAGTTTCAGGGGGCACAGGGGGCCTAGTGAATCTAGTCAGTTTCAGGAGGCACAGGGGCCTAGTGAATCTGGTCAGTTTCAGGGGGGACAGGGGCCTAGTGAATCTGGTCAGTTTCAGGGGGATAGGGGCCTAGTGAATCTGGTCAGTTTCAGGAACTTCTGGAGCTTTTTACTTTCTGGGTCTAAGCAGCTTCTGCACCATGGACTGATTGATTCCCCTCCAGTTAGCCAACCTATGTCTTAAGCTTTATCTAGAGGAAAATTCCTACACAAAGGCTCAGCATGACTCCCATAGGCTTGTCCAGATTGGTGGAGGGCCCTGAGTTCAAGGTGCACAGTCTCAGCTTTTGGCACACTCTCCCAACCCGGGGTTTCGTTGACATAAATACAATTCCAACAGAATCTCAGTAGAAGCCGATAGTTTGATTCTAAATGTTACTAAAGGGACCAAGAACAACCCCTTTGAGCTTTGAAGAAAGCTCAAAGTAGGAGGACAGAAAAGATCATTCGATACAGAGGAGGGCATGGGCTGACATTTGCCTCCCCATGGAAGGACTTCAGATCCACAGGCAGAAGACAGCCCTTCCAGAGCTACAGAATAACAGAGTCCTCGTGGTCAAACCCAGATGACGCTGGGATGTAGCTCAGCAGTAGAGGGGCTGCCTGTGCGTATCAGAGGCCCTGAGCTCCATGCCCGATACTGCATTATAAATAAAGGAGACATTAAATAATCACAACAGCTGGGTGTGGTGGCGCACGTCTTTGATTCCAGCACACAGGAGAGAGAGGTCGGTGGATCTTTGTGAGTTCAATGCCAGCCCGGTATACTTAGTGAGTTCCAGGACAGCTGGGGCTACAGGGAGACCCTGTCTCAAGAAGAATAAATAGGGGCTGGAGAGATGGCCTAGCGGTTAAGAGCACCGACTGCTCTTGCAGAGGACCCAAGTTCGATCCCCAGCACCCACATGGTGGCTGAGAACCGTCTGTAACTCCAATTCCAGGAGAACTCCAGTTCCAGGGGAATCTGACACCCTCTTCTGACCTCCACAGCCTTGCACGACACGGGTACACAAACCTACATGCAGACAGTACATTCATACACACACAAAAAAAGAAGAATAAATAAATAATAAATAATCACAATAATGAATAAAGAAAATGTATAACTCCTGCCGGGCGTGGTGGTGCACACTTTTAATCCCAGCACTTGGGAGGCAGAGGCAGGAGGATCTCTGTGAGTTCAAGGCCAGCCTTGTTTACATAGGAGTTCCAAGACAGTTGAGGCTGCAAGGAGACCCTATCTCAAAATAGACCAAAAAAATTATATAATTCCGGGCTGGAGAGATAGCCTAGCGGTTAAGAGCACCGACGCTCTTGCAGAGGACCCGGGTTCGATCCCCAGCACCCACAGCGCTAAGAAACCGTCTGTAACTCCAATTCAGAGAACTCCCTTCCAGGGGATCCGAATACTCCTCTTCTGACCTCAGGGGCATTGCCTACGACACGGGGCACAGACTGCATTGCCGACATACATTCATACACATATTTTTTTTTTTTTTTTTTAAATAAAAAATAATAATTCCTATGAGTTGTGGATTTGCAAATTAAAGGCAAAACAAAAGCCTTTAGAGAGACAGCTGGGTGGTTCAGTGGCTAGAGGGGCTGGCCGCCAGACTTGCTGGTCTGAGTTTGATCCCAGATCCCACATGGTGGACGGAGAGAACTGACTCCTGAAAACTGTCGTCTGTCACACACACACACACACACACACACACACACACACACACACACACACACACCACACACACGCAAGCTTGCTGATACACACATACACAGAGAGAGAGAGAGAGAGAGAGAGAGAGAGATATGCCTGCTGATACACACACACACACACACACACACCCAAATAAATGTAATAATTAAAAACGGGTTGGAGAGATGACCTAGCAGTTGAGAGCACCAACTGCTCTTGCAGAGGACCCGGGTTTCATTCCCAGCACCCAAATGGCTTCTGAGAGCCGTCTTTGACTCCAGTTCCAGGGGAATCTGTCGCCCTCTTCTGACCTCCGTGGCACTGCACGACACGGTGCACAGACCCGCATGCAGACAGTACATTCATACACATTAAAGAAATAAATAAAATTAAAAAAATTAAAAACAAAGACTTTCAGGATAACCAAGGCAGATATTCCAGATGTTCAGGATTTGGGGAAGAGAAGGACACAGATGTTTCAACATGCCAGAAATGGCTGGTGTGTTCTAATGTAGTAAAATCAAGGACTTACTGACCTTTTTTTTTTTTTAAGATTTATTTGATGTGTGTGTATTTGTGCATGTGTGTGCATGTATCACACCATAAGCATGAAGGTCACTTTCAGGAGTTAGTTATCTCCTTCCACAATGTGAGTTCCAGGGTTCAAACAGCTTGGCATTAAGCACCCTTACCTGCCGAGCCATCTTGCTGGTCCCTGTTAAGGACTTTTTTTAAGCTATTTTTTTAAATATATTTTTTAAAATTTTATTTATTTTTGTATGTGTATGAATGTACTGTCTGCGTGTAGGTTTGTGCACCCGTGTCGTGCAATGCTGCAGAGGTCAGAAGAGGGTGTCAGATTCCCCTGGAACTGGAGTTAAAGACAGTTCTCAGCTGCCATGTAGATGCTGGGGATTGAACCCTGGTCTCCCGCAAGAGCAGTCGGTGCTCTTAACCACTAGGCTATCTCTCCAGCCCCAGGACTTTTTTTTATAGGTTATGTAGGAACTTGAAGTAGAAATTACAAAGTACTAGCCAGGCATGGTGGTGCATGACTTTAATCCCAGCAGTCAGGAGGGAGAGGCAGGCCAAACTCTGTGAGTCCAAGGCTAGCCTGGTCTACATAGTGAGTTCCAGGACAGCTGGGGCTGTCTCAAAAAGGAGACCCTGTCTCAAAAAGACAAAAATAAATAAATAAAGAAAGAAAGAAAGAAAGAAAATAAATTATAAAATACTTAGAAACTAATGAAAATGAAGCTGCTGTCCTGCACGCCTTTGGCTGTCCAGGGCCAGTGGCACCTGTCCGTAATCTTAGCATTGGGGAGGCTGAGGTAGAAGGACTGCTTCCAACTCAAGGCTAGCCTGTGCTAAGTTGTAGGCCAGCTTGGGAAACTTTGTCTTAAAAATCTCCAAAACCAAAACAAGAAAACAAAAGCAGACCAAACAAAACCAAACACTTGTGCTGTTTTCATCTCAAAACCAGAACCGTTTAAAAACAAGGAAACCAAACTTTCACTTTCAAAACCAGAGCAAGAACAAAAAATAAATCCAAAGATAACAGCAGTCAAGAAAATAAAAGCAGAAATTAGAGAAACAGAAAACAAACAAAAACAGAACAAAATAAAGAGCTCGTGTTTTTAAAAGATTGATAGCACGGTGAGTCCTTCAACAAAAAGAATCTGGAAACAAAGACGGGAGTGACACAGCGACACGAGGAGCCTCGAGTCCCCAGAGAGAGGGTGATTATTATCTTTTTAAAATGAAGGGTTTGAGAAATATGACCTGGAACAATTTAATACTCCCAATTTGAAAATCTTGACAAAATGGACACTTTTCAAAGGAAAACATTTATTAGCAAAATTGGCTCTGAAAGAAAGAAGAAAATCTGAATAGGTCAATAACCCAAAAGGAAAATAAATGTCAAAGATGGACCTCCCTGAAGACATCGAAGACAGCCAAGCCAGGCAAGTAAGCTAAGGAAGTTGCAGCTAAATAAGGGACCGTCTTCTTGACCTTAAGGTAGGAAGAGCTGTGCTGAGCCAGAAACAGATCCCACGGCCTGTATACACGACAACATTAACACACCCTCTCCCTTGGAAGCATCAAAGGCCCAAGATACAAGCTAAGCAAAGCTAATCAGCATGCGTGCGCTCCCCCCACCATGTAGAAGGCAATGATCAGGATCCATAGCATATAACAAGCTCTTCACACTACTAAGAAAATATATCACAGAAGAGGGGAAAGGGCTTCGTGGAGTTTCGGCAGGCAGAGCTCTCACACGGCCAAGTGATGTGAGATTAAGCCAACAGGGAAACCCAATATCCACCCAACACAGGAGTGAAAATTTCAGCAGAGTCTAAGAGCCTGTGGGCAAATTCATACTAAGCCTGTGTTGGGGAGGGAGTCCCTGGTGGCCCCTTTGTGTGGTAGTTTGGTTGTGACTCTTAAAACAGAAAAAACAAAAACAAAACAAAAAAATCCCCAGAAACTATGGGGCTGGGAACATGGCTCACTTGGGAAAAAAGACGTTTATTGTGTGTCCAGGTTTCATTTCTGTTGCTGTAATAAAACACTCCACAGAAAAGGAACCTGGGTAGGAAGGGGATTATTTGGTTTACAGTTTCAGGTTACAGGACTGGGAAGATAAAGGCAGGAGCTCAAGCAGCAGCTAGTCAAAAGAGCAGAAACAGATGCACCATGCTAAGTGGCTTGCCTGATTTCTCTTTTTTGTTGTTGTTGTTGTTGTTGTTTTTGAGACAGGATCTCTCTGTAGACCCAGGTGTCCTGGAACTCACTAAGTAGACCAGGCTGGCCTTGAACTCACAGAGGAAGTGTGCCTCTGTCTCCCAAGGGCTGGGATTAAAGGCATGCACCACCATACCCAGCTGATTTCTCCATTCTTTTTTTTTTTTTTTTTTTTTTGGTCTTTTCGAGACAGGGTCTCCCTGTAGCCCCAGCTGTCCTGGAACTCACCTTGTAGACCAGGCTGGCCTTGAACTCACAAAGATCCGCCTGTCTCTACCTCCCAAGTGCTAGGATTAAAGGCATGCGCCACCACACCCAGCTGATTTCTCCATTCTTAAACCATTCAGGACCCCCTGCCTAGGGAATGGTTCTGCCTGAAGTGAGCTAGTTTGTTCTGTGTCAATTATCTATGTCACCCTTCCCCCCAGCCTAGACATGTCCACAAACCAACTCAATGTAGGCATTCTGTCATTGAGACTCTCTTCCGTTGATTCTAGGCTGGGTCAAGTTGATCATTACGGCTAATCAGCACAGGCTGATGACCTGAGTTTGGACTCCTGAATCCCACTTCAGAGTTGATGGGGTGGCACATGTCTAATTCCTATACTCTTATGGTAAGATGAGAGGTAGAGACAGGCGGATGGGTGGAAGCTCATGGGTCAGCAACACAGCCACAAACAAAAGAAACCTTGCCTCAAGAAGATGGAATGAGGGGCTGGAGAGATGGTTCAGCAGTTAAGAGCGCCGACTGCCCTTGTAGAGGACCTGGGTTCGATCCCCAACACCTACATGGCAGCTGAGAACCGTCTTTAACTCCACTTCCAGAGGAATCCGATGCCCTCTTCTGACCTCTGCGGCATTGCACAACACGGGTGCACAGACCTACATGCAGACAGTACACTCATACACATAAAAAATAAATAAAATAAAAAAATAGTTAACAACAAATAAAAAGAAGATGGAATGAGAGAATCTATTCCCACAGCTGTCCTCTGAACTCCACATGTGCGTTGTGCTATGTTTACACACACACACACACACACACACGCTCGCATGCATGTGCACGCAAATACAAAATTTAAAACAATTGAAAATCTTTTTTTAATTAATTAATTTATTTTTTATGTGTATGAATGTACTGTGTGCATGTAGGTTTGTGGATCCGTGTCATGCAATGCCGCAGAGGTCAGAAGAGGGTGTCGGATACCCCTGGAACTGGAGTTAAAGACGGTTCCCAACCGCCATGTGGGTGCTGGGAATTGAACCCAGGTCCTCTGCAAGAGCAGTCGGCACTCTTAACCGCTGAGCCATCTCTTCAGCCCCAACAATTGAAAATCTTTATCTACTGTTAACAACTCTTCTGTGTTTTTACTATAAAAAGAAGAAAATGTGTGTTCGTAAAGGTTTATGTGAAGGTATTCATAAAAAATTTTTTTTGGTCTTTTTGAGACAGGGTCTCATAGCCTCAGCTGGCCAGGAACTCACTATGTAGACCAGGCTGGCCTTGAACTCACAGAGATCTGCCTGCTTCTGCTTCCTGAGTGCTGGGATTAAAGGGATGCACCACCATGCCTGGCTTAATTTTTTTCTCTTTCTCTTTCTTTTTCTTTTCTTTTTTGAGACAGGGTCTCCCTGGAGCGCCTGCTGTCCTGGAAGTCACTCTGTAGACCAGGCCAGCCTTGAATTCACAGAGATCCACCTGCCTCTGCCTCCCGAGTGCTAGGATTAAAGGCATGCGCCACCACGCCCGGATCAGGATATTTATTTCTTTTTATTTTATGTGTATGAGTGTTTTGCTTGTGTGTAGGTAAGTGCAACACATGAGTGCAGTGCAATGCCTGCAGAGGCCAGAAGAGGGCGCTGGAGTCCCATGAACTGGAGTTATGGATGGTTGTTAGCCACCATATAGGTGCTGGAAACCAAACTCAGGTCCTCTAAAGAGCAGCCAGTGCTCTTAACCATTGACCCATCTCTCTAGTGCACCCCCCCCCTCTGCATTTTATCACACCAACAGAAAGGAAACTAGGGTAGCCTCCAGTAATGTTTGTTTCACACATTTATGTGATTACATTAAGACAAGGCCGAATAGAAGGACAGGATCCCAGGTGGTGGCCCTTCACGGCTGTGGAGGGAGCAGGTGGCACGGATGAAGGTATATAAACTGAGTGTGCCAGGAGCTGTCAACCACTGACTGGGCAGGCTGCTGGACAGGTGCCTAGATGTAGCCTCCAGTGCGCAGGAAGCTGGGCTGTGCAGCTGGGGCCTGAGGTCAGCCCCTGCTGCAGTGAGATCTGCCGAGCACCTGGGAAAGTTGCAGGCAGAAGCAACAGTTTGAAGGGCTTTTGCCTCAGCCTTTCTGAGGGAACCAGTGGAATAAAGGGATAGGGGGATTTATTATAGAAAGAACACAAAAAGAACAAGATGGGGACTGGAGAGATGGCCTAGCGGTTAAGAGCACCGACGCTCTTGCAGAGGACCCGGGTTCGATCCCCAGCACCCACATGGCGGCTAAGAACCGTCTGTAACTCCAATTCCAGGAGAACTCCAGTTCCAGGGGAATCCGAGACCCTCTTCTGACCTCCGCGGCATTGCACGACACGGGTGCACAGACCTGCATGCAGACAGTACATTCATACACATACAAAAATAAAATAAAAAAAAAAAAAAAAAAGAACAAGATGAAAAGATTTTAGAAACAACCGAAACTGGGACAGAACAAACAGCATTGCAAGGCAGGCTGGTATTTTGAAAAGATTTCCCAAATTCCTATACAGATGGGCCCAGTTCATGACAGTTTGACCTAGTGACTTCTGAGTTTATGATGGTGGGAAAAAGCACACACAGTCATTATGAAATAGGCTTGTGGTAGACAATGCTGCTGGCTGCAGGCGCTTAGTTATGGTAGGCTAAACTTAGTTATGGTGTTTGTCAGGTTAGTAGTAGTAAAAGCATTAAAAAATATTTTTGTTGGGCTGGAGAGATGGCCTAGCGGTTAAGAGCGCCGACCGCTCTTACAGAGGACCCGGGTTCAATCCCCAAGCACCCACATGGCGGCTGAGAAACCGTCTGAAGCTCCAATTCCAGAGAACTCCAGTTCCAGGGGAATCCGAGACCCTCTTCTGAACTCCGTGCGGCGTTGCACGACACGGGTGCACAACCTGCATGCAGACAGTACATGATACACATACAGAAATAAATAAATAAAAAAAAATATATATTTTTTGTGCTGGGCGTGGTGGCACACGCCTTTAATCTAGCACTCGGGAGGCGAGGCAGGCGAATCTTTGTGAGTTCAGGCCAGCCCTGGTCTACAGAGTGAGTTCCAGGACAGCTGGCTACACGGGAGACCCTGTCTCTAAAACACCAAAAAAAAAAAATATATATATAATATATATATATATATATAGATTGTTGTTTTTTTTTTTGTGGCAGGGTGTGGTGGCACATGCCTTTAATCCCAGCACTTGGGAAGCAGAGACAGGCAGATCTTTGTGAGTTCAAGGCCAGCCTACTATCTACATAGCGAGTTCCAGGACAGCTGGGGCTACAGGGAGACCCTGTCTCAAAAAGATCCCCCCAATTTTTTTGTGCAGCTGAGAACATATGTGTGTAGGTGTGTATTGTGTGTATGTGTGTAGGTGTGTATTGTCTGTAGGTGTGTAGGTGTGTGTGCTGTAACACTGTGTGTCTTCAACACACTCCATTTGTTTGTTTGTTTGTGTTCAGGTGCCTGTGGAGACCAGAAGAGGGAGTTGACCCATCTCTTCTGAGTTTTGTTCCTACCACCTACATGGTGGCTAACAACTATCCAAAACTCCACTTCTGGGGACTCCAACAGCCCCTTCTGACCTCCATGGGCATTGCATAGCACAGGGGCATTTACATGCATGCAGGGAATACGCTCATACCCAACTCCTCTAGAGTTGAAGTTATAGGTGGTTGTTAGCTGCCAGATGTGGGTGCTAGCAACTCAACTCTGATCCTCTGGAAGGGCAGTACGCTCTCCTAAGTGCTGAGACATCTCTCCAGCCTGGCCACCTTATTTTTGAGACAATGTCTCTCACTGAACCTAGGGTTTCCTGATTTTGGCTCAATTGGGTGGCCGGTGAGTCCAGAGATTGGTCTGTGTCTGCCTCCCAGAGCTGTGGTTACAGGCACTGGTCGCCACACTTGTTGCTGGGTTCTGGGGACCCTAACCGAGATCCTCTTGCGCAACCACTTTGCTTACTGAGCCATCTCTCTGGCCCCCTGAATATATTTCTGACTTATGAAACTTCCAACTTATGATGTGTTTGTTCAGATGAAATACCACTGTAAGTCAAGAAACATCTTTAGTTAGCCCTTGATGGTATAAAACACAAAAACTCTCATCTCAAAGGTGAAAGTGAACCAAATAGAGGTGACCATTGCCCAAGAACACAGATTTGGGTCACCCCAATGCGGCAGCCATTTCATGAAGTTTTCATAGCAGCAGAACAAAGACAGTAATAAATCAACACACCTTTCAAACACCCTGGAAGAGAGGTGAGGTAGGCAGGCTAGAACACAATGGGGAAATCACTTTTGTAGGCCTTCTTAGCTTTGGGGTTGGTGGAAGCCAGGAGTCTGTTCATATACTTCAAAGGACTTAATAGTCACAGGACATTAGGTCACACACAGAGAGGGGTAAGATAGCCTGGGATAATTTGTAATTAGGCCCTTGTGCTGGATAGCTTTAGTGTCAACTTGACACACCTGGGTTGAGGGAGCTTCAGTTGGGGAATTGGCTCCATTGGATTGGCCTATGGCCACATCTGTGGAGTATTGTCTTGATTGTCGAGCAGTGTGGGAAGGCCCAGCCCACTATGGGTTGTGCCACCGTGGGCAGGTTGTTGTGTACTGTATAAGAGGTAAGGCTGGGCATGGGCCAGGGGAGCAAGCCAGTGAACAGCATTCCTCCATGGCCTGTGCTTCAGCTCCTGCCTCCAGGTTCCTGCCCTGAGTTCCTGCCTTAGGTTCCCTGAGTGGTGAACTGTGACCCAGGAGATGTGAGCTGAATAAACCCTTTCCTCCCCAAGTTGGTGTCAGTCAGAGTGTTTTGTCACAGCAGTGGAGGACAAACTAGAACAGCCCTGGACCTGCAAGATCCCAGCATCTCCATTACCACTGGAGTTCCAATCAGCCAGTCGACCTTTAGGTATGGTTTATTCCCAGGAACTTCTTTTGTTCACGCCCTGCTCCTCTTGGGCTCTGCTCGTGTAATGAGATGGTACAAAGGATGCTCTGGCTCCATCCAGCCAGATGGCTTCCTGGGAGAGCCTGCCTGAAGCAGTCCAGGGTGGTACTGTGTCTGTGCTGGGGGAGGGGCCCCAGGCTACTTCTGTCTTGCACACACTACCCTCTCATAGTCTCACATGCCCTGGCAGCCAGAAGGAAGCAGGGGAGGAAAAGTGGAGGGCACACTCCTTTACTTTCGTAAGCACACCTGAATTGTAGACTTCATGCCTTTCTGGCCACTGTGCCCCCCCCACCCCTTTTCTTCCTGCTTCTGGTCCCTGGAGCATTGTGGGAGGCTGAGGTCAGAGGGCAAGTAAGAGTTAGGCCATGTTATGGATCGCTGGCCTCTCCTCTGGGTATGATATGGCCAACACTATTTTCAAGTCACAGCACCTGATCCTTCATGCTCTTGAGACACTCACAGATCGGCCTATTAACAAAATCATAGAAGATGTGAGGCGGTCATAGACCCTGAGACTCCAGCCACCACCCTCTCCCATCCCCAGATGTAAAGAACTCTGCTCCAGCTGGATCTGTCTCAGGAGGTGCTGAAGAACATTGTGGTTAACTGATAGTGGGACTCCAGGAGTCTTCACCCATGCTGGGATGGGGGTCAATGCAGCTTTTGGGGGTCACCTGCATTCCTGTAATTAACCTCTTACCCATTATCCTGTATATAAGCCCAGTAAACTCACTGTCTCAACCAAGCTAGACTCAGGTGGAATAATTTCTTTGGCCTGTTGTTGTGGTCCTGTTTGGGGCTGATAGGTGTTTGTTCACACCTCATCAGGAATAGTCAGAGAACAGCCCAGTTCTCCCACTCTGGGCTGGGCTGAGGGGCAGCTGTGGTAGCCAATGCAGTAATAGGAGGCTGCCCACAACATGACATTGGTGGCCTGTTCTAGTCAGGGCAGGTCCCAGGACAGGTCCTGCCACTCCCAAACCACCTGGGTTCCGATATAGACAGAGCCTGGGGCAGAAGAGAGGGATCAGGGGGGACAGCACCAGGCAAGCTGGCTCTGCCTTTGCACAGGGGAGCACAGATTTCTAGGCCAGGCTGCCAGATTTGCCATATAATTGCCGAGCACCCTACTTTAATATGAATAAGGCATGTCCTGTGTCCCATTCATCAGTTACTTGGAGTTTAAACTTAACTGGGTGTTCTGTGCTTGTCTGGAAACCCTACAAGACTGGACTCAGCTAGGCCTCGGAGGGGAATCTGGACCTGGACAGGGATCAGGGCAAGATCAAAGCAGACACCCCTAGAGAGATCAGGTGCCACAGAGGCCAGCGTGGAGGCCAGCATGGAGGCCAGCGCAGAGGCCAGCACAGAGGCCAGCACAGAGGCCAGCACAGAGGCCAGCACAGAGGCCAGCGCGGAGGCCAGCACAGAGGCCAGCGCAGAGGCCAGCACAGAGGCCAACGTGGAGGCCACATGGTCCCACTCTTCCTTGTTCCCAGGAGAGTGTGGTGGGTGACCTCCACATTTCTGCTAATGGGAAAGGAGGGGGAGAAGGGAGAGCTGGAATATCCTCCACAGAGACTGCGCTGGGGCACTGCTGCAGCTAAGGACACAACAGCTAAGAAGACATGGCTGCTTTCTCCTCCCAAGGCTTCATGTTAGACTGTTGTGTTGGGGTTTGGGGACCTCTGGCTAGATGTGACCATCTCATGACTTCTTTCATATGGGTGTAGTGGTCAGAACTGTGTGACCTGCGACCCTGTCAGTGCTTCAGCCCCATAGAGATCACCTCCCCTCCAGTTGATGGGGAGTTCATCCCGCCAACTCTGACTTCCCGCTGTATCCTATTCCCAAGGGACTCTTCTTCCCTGCCTGCCTGGCAGCCCAGCATCATAACCAGGGCCCAGGTTCAACGACCTTTGCCACCCTCCCCACCATCAGCGTTTATGGGAGCGTGGGGCCTCATAAAGCTCAAAGCCTGTAACAGTAATAAAGAGGCCCAGCTAACTCGGCTTGGGCAGCAGCTGTAGGGAACAGGAAGTTCCAGGCTGCAGAGGGCTGCTGTGCTCAGAAGCCCATCAAGTTTACTATGAATCTCTTCTGTGCCCAGACTCTGTGGTGCCCTCTGACAGATAGGGGCTTTCTGGGCCCTGCATGCTCAGTGGTGTGTGTGTGTGTGTGTGTGTGTGTGTGTGTGTGTGTGTGTGTGTCCTGCAAAACACAGGCTTGGGGAATGTGGGAAAAGTGTGTGTCATAATAAAACTGTCCATGCTAACATTACTGGCTATTTTGTGGGGACCAGTCCATCTCTTTTTAAGTTGTACAGAATGAAAAGAGGTCGACAATCCCATTTGGAATAGCTTTACTGTCCTCCACCTTGCCACCCATTAGTCCCTCCCCAATGCGTATTATGCCTTGGAGTTCCTCCTGCAGTGGCCACTCATTTCCAAGTTCCCTTTGAACTGATTATAATCTCTATTCTCCCACCTCCCCATTGTAGATTGAGTAAAGATAACTGTCAGCTCTTCTTGGTTTTTACATCCCAATGGGAATCATGATTTTACCTCTGAAAATTATCTTTCAGTATTTAGCAGGGCTGAATTAAAATCACAATGCGGGGATGGGAGAGTTGGCTTAAAGTGCTTAAAGCTGGAGGAACTAAGATTCTAGAGCCCAAGTGAAAAAAGCAGGCCATGGACAACTTGGGTCTAATCCCAGTGACTGGAGATGGTAGGCAGGAACCGGTGTGGTAGAGAGAGAGAAAGAGAGGAAGAGAGAGAGCCAACACCTGGGGTTGTCCTCTTACCACCACATCCCTGCTCTGTGTGTGTGTGGGGACCCCCTCCCCCAAATCTCATTGCTACCATTTAACTGATTTTATGATTTTGAACAGATTGCTTCATCTCTCTGAGATGAACCTCAATTTGCTGGAAAGAGACTCTTTGCGGATAAAGAACACAAGGGTAGGAGCTTCCTGGGGTCTCCCGGACCGCTGAGCCTGAGATCCACAGGCCACGTGGTTCCCTTAGGCCCCGCCCACCACAGGACCCGCCCACTACAGGGTTCATCCACCACAGGCCCCGCCCCGCCCCGCCCCCTCCTTAACTGGGTTACTTATCTGGGTTCTCGGTCCTCAGAGCTCAGACCCAGCTCAGCCGGAACCCAGTCGCAGCTAGGCGGCGGCACTGTGCACTCCCCATTGGCTGAGGGCGCCGGCTGGGGCGGGCCCAGGCTTGCGATTGGCTGTCGGAGCGGGTGACGCGGAGGCCCGAGCGGCCGGCGGGCGCTGATAGCCATGGAGGCCGCGTCGGTGCCGACCCGAGCGGCTGCGCGACAGCAGGGCCCCGCAGCCCCGGAGGCTCGGGCGCAGGATGAGCCGGAGCGGCGGCCGGGGAGGAGGTGCGTATGGCCCGGCTGCAGCCGGAGTCGGGCGGCGGGGAGCGGCCCGGGGTGGGCCTGCTCCCGGTCCCTGCAAGGCGGCACTGCCACCTCCTGCACCCTCGCCCATTCCTCGGTCCATCCTACCATCCCCAGTCCAGACGGGCCACCCGGGCAAGCAGCACCGCTCAGGTCCCAGCCCGCGGGGGTACGCCGGGTCCTGCAGGGCAGGCGCCATCGCTACCGTACCCGCCGGGACCCACCCGCGATGAAACTGGCGATCCCAGACATGTACAGTTGTCGGCCAGACGCCCGCAGGTGCAAGGATTGCCTTCTGCCAGGCTGGCGTTTAAACCGAGTGCTTAGGGGTGAGGAGGACTGCGGATATCCACGTGGAGAAACAACGTGGAAGGGTGCAGGCAGAAGATTCGGGGGCCATGCCCCTCCGGCCCGGGCTTTGTTCATTTTGGGGTAACCTCCTGGTCAGTAGGACACGGGGGGGGGTAGTTACCAGCACAGACTTGGTATCTCTAGCTTTGTTCTTAAACTCACAGCAGTGAGAGAGAAGAGCCAGCCCACCAGAGGGTGGTGGAGGACCAGGAGGATGGGAAAGGTATTTCTGGGTAGAAGGACTATTGAGAGGGCCCCTTCGCTCTTGCTGGAGGAATTAACAGGTGGTGTAGATGGACGGGGCAGGCAGGATTGTTCTGAGTTACTCTGGGTGCAGCCAAAGGATAAAGAAATCAGCCAGGAAGGAGACCCTGGAAGAGGAGAGCGGATGGCCGGGGATGAAATTTGAAAGGCAGTGTTTAATTGGGCCAGGTGGCACAGACCTGTAATTCCAGCTACATAGGAGGGTGAGGCAGGGGGAAGATCACAAGTTTAAGGCCAGGCTGAACAACCTGAGGAGACCTTGTCTCAAAATAAAAATGGAAAAGGTCTGGGGCTAGCTCAGTGGCAGAGCCCTTGCTTCACCTGGCAGTTTAACCTGCTTCTGCAGGCTGGGTACAGAGGCCCTGGGCCACCAGTGTAGCACACACCTGTAATCCTAGCACTTGGGAGGTAGAAACAGAAGGATCCGTTCAAGTTCGAGGTCATCCTTGGCTATTTAACAAGTTTGAGGCCAGCCTGAGCTACCCCAGATTCTGTCTCATTTCCCCCCCCCCCTTTTAACCCACTCTTTGCTAGAATCAAAGAGGATCAAGAAGAAGAAGCAGTGTTTCGAGAAGTGGTCAACTTTACCCCCCATCCTCTGCCAGGTGAGGGCACTGAGGGTCCCAGTAATGTCTCCTCCTGGCCAGGGCAGCCCGCACACTTCTTAAGATCTTTGTCATGGTTAAAGCCTTTGCACACGTCCCCTAATTTGCATTATTCCCCACTGCCTCGCTCTTTGGACCAGCTAGATATTATGACCAAGAGACCACCAGACCTATCAGCTTTTACTTGTCGTCCCTGGAGGAGCTCTTAGCTTGGACACCCCTCATGGAGGATGGCTTCAATGTGGCCCTGGAGCGCCTGCAGCAACGCCAGCCCCCACTCAGCAGCCATAGGCCCCGGACCCTGCTGTGCCATGACATGATGGGCGGGTACCTGGAGGACAGGTGAGGAGGCCCCAGACACTGTAGCACTGGTCTCATTTTGGGGTCTCCTCAGGTGGGAAGGGGCTGGAAGAACCATAGAAAGAGCCCAGGATGGAGTCAGGAGAGCAGGTTCTAGAAGGAACTCTGCACCTGGGAGGCAGAGGCAGGCGGATCTCTGTGAGTTCAAGGCCAGCCTGGTCTACAGAGTGAGTTCCAGGACATCTGGGGCTACAGGGAGACCCTGTCTCGAAAAGACCCTCCCCCCCCCAAAAAAAAGGAACTCGAATACCCTGGGAGAGACACTGGGCCTACGTTAAGCTTCATGGTTGGGTAAGCTCTGCTGTCTCTTAGCTGTAAAATTGGCTGGTTCCTCGAACTGTCTCTGCTGAGAGATGTAAGCAGATCACTGCCTCCCACACCCCCAGGCCTCCCGCACCCCCAGGCCTGCTGCTCAGCTGCCCTTGTCCTCAGTTGCTGTGTCTGTTGCTCTTCCCTAAGCTCTGCCAGGTCTTTTCCCTCTGGCTTCTGTGTCACACTCTCTTCCCTCTGGCAACTGTGCACAAGTTATTTTACTCATCTATAAAACAATCTTGGCTGTTGCTGGGGAGCTGAGTCAGTACCAACCACTAAGGTTCACACAGATGGACGATGAAACCTGAGGTGAAGTTGGCCGGGGAGACTCCCTGAGGTGAAGTTGGCCTGCAGACACGGGGAGACTCCCTGAGGTGAAGTTGGCCGGGGAGACTCCCTGAGGTGAAGTTGGCCTGCAGACACGGGGAGACTCCCTGAGGTGAAGTTGACCTGTAGACACGGGGAGACTCCCTGAGGTGAAGTTGGCCTGCAGACACGGGGAGACTCCCTGAGGTGAAGTTGACCTGCAGACACGGGGAGACTCCCTGAGGTGAAGTTGACCTGCAGACACGGGGAGACTCCCTGAGGTGAAGTTGGCCTGCAGACACGGGGAGACTCCCTGAGGTGAAGTTGGCCTGCNCCAGGGATTGCTAGGCATGTTGTGCATCTTGTTGTATGGCCAAGAATAGCTTTGTTTATGTGCTCACACTGCTCCCCAAGGGCTTGAAGCCACTGTTCTCCACACATGGCCCCCCACAGAGATGGAGCCTCTGTGCTACCTCACTGCCTTTCTACTACAGTGAGGTATGTCAGAGGAGCTGGCCAGGACAGCTCTGACACATGTAAACCACTTCCTGACGTGGTGGGGAAGGGAGCCTGCCTGGGGTGGGGAGGAAGGGAGGGGTGTGCGGCTGTTTATCCCTGGTGCTGAATACCAGGCTCAGAACCTAATGGCACAAGTCTAAGCCCAGCACCCAGGATGCTGAGGAAGGATTATGAATTCAAGGTCAGCATTGCCCAAAACTTTTTTTTTTGTCTTTTTGAAAGAGGATTAAAGGTGTCCATGACCACACCCGATCCAAAAGTTTTTTTTTTATTTTATTTATTTCCGTATGTGTATGAATGTACTGTCTGCACGCAAGTTTGTGCACCCATGTTGTGCAATGCTGCGGAGGTCAGAAGAGGGTGTCAGATTCCCCTGGAACTGGAGTTCTCCTGGAATTGGAGTTTCAGACGGTTCTCGGCCACCATGTGGGTGCTGGGGATCGAACCCGGGTCCTCTGTAAGAGCGGTCGGCGCTCTTAACCGCTAGGCCATCTCTCCAGCCCAGGAGCTCTTCTTGTAAGGTAGACACTTAACCACTCAGCTGTCTCCCCAGAACCTGCTGTGGCTGCTGTAACCACAGAGCCCCCAGTTGTTCCTGCTTCTCACTCCACCTGCATAAGGCCTCACATAGCGACTTTCAGCCAGTGCCAGTGACCAGATGAAGAGAAGCCTTTTATTCAAGTGGCCCCATGCCCGGCCGCTGTGTCTCCTGGGCCTGACTTTGTTCTGTTTCACCAGGTTCATTCAGGGCTCAGCGGTGCAGAATCCTTACTCCTTCTACCACTGGCAGTACATTGACATCTTTGTCTACTTCAGCCATCACACAGTGACCATCCCTCCAGTGGGCTGGACCAACGCAGCACACAGGCATGGGGTCTGCATGCTGGGTAGGAGTCAGTGGTTAGCACATCTATTGGGTAACTCCTGGATTGAGGGGATCTGTGTCCATGAGTCAGGACAGGTGTCTGCACACTTTCCCAGAGATGGCCAGGTGGTACCTGGTTTTAGTGTGGGGACCTTGGTGATGACCTGCGTGAAAGCAGCTATAGATGGCAGGTAGGCAGAGGGCCAGGCTGTGTTCCAGTAAAGCACTGTTACACGGCTAGTAGCTGAATATGCTGTTAACCCTTGGCTTAGATGCCTCCCCAGCTTTGCCTGTATCCTCTGACCACAGTATGGGGCCCACCCCAGAGTCACTGAGATTGGCATGTCTGCATTTTCCTATCAGCTTGATGGTTTAGGAAGCACTGTTGGCTGAGCCCGGGGGCAGAGGAGAGCCACCTGTGCAGCTGTCCCCACCTTCTGTCTCACAGGGACCTTCATCACAGAGTGGCAGGAAGGGGCCAGGCTCTGTGAAGCCTTCCTGGCAGGGGATGAGCGCTCCTATCAGGCGGTGGCTGATCGGCTGGTCCAGATTGCTCAGTTTTTCCATTTTGATGGCTGGCTCATCAACATTGAGAACTCCCTGAATGTAAGCCTGCCTGTGCCTGAGCTGCCCTTCCCCCAACCCTGCTGCTGCTGCCCCTTTGCTTGGCCCCTCTTGTCTTGGACCCAGATCACAGCAGCAAGAGCCACTTGTCTCCCAGACAGGACCACGTCTACCGCCACTGATTTGCTGTAGAGGGAGCCTGGCTATTTGAGCTCCTTTGGTGGTGGTGGTGGTGGTCCTCCTCCTCCTCCTCCTCCTCCTCCTCCTCTTCTTCCTCCTCTTCCTCCTCCTTCTCCTCCTCCTCCTCTTCTTCCTCCTCCTTCTCCTTCTCCTCTTCCTCCTCCTCTTCCTCCTCTTTCTCCTCCTCTTTCTCCTCCTCTTCCGCAGCCATTGCACACACAGGGTGCACAGACTTGCATGCAGACAGTACATTCATACATCATACAGAAATTAAATAATTAATAAAAAAATAAAATAAAAAAGAAATATCTAGCTCGGAAGAGATGGGAGGCCACAAAAGCCAACCCCACCAAAAATGCTTCCTGTCCCCAGCCACCGAGGAGGGTCCAGCTGTCCTTGCTGGGCGGAAAAGAACATGGTGCAGAATCAGGAAAAGGAAGAAGAAAGAGAAGGTAGCCAAAGGAAAGGTGGCAACACCACACCCGGGAAAACGGGGCGGGGGGAGGGGGAGGAGGAGATGAAAAGGAGGAGGAGAAGGAGGAGAAAAAGGGAGATGGAGGGAGGAGGGAGGGAAAAGGAGGAGGAAGAAGAGAGGAAAGAGGAAGAGGAGGAGGAAGAGAAGGAAGATGGAGGAAAAGGAGAGAGAGTTAAAAGGAAGAGGAGAGGAAAGGAGAAAGGATGAAGAGAAGGAGAAAGGAGGAAGAGAGGAGGAGGAAAGGAGAGGAAAAGGAGAAGAGGAGAGGAAAAGGAAGAAGGAGGAGAGGAAGAAGGATTAAGAGAGGAGGAGGAAGAAGAGGAAAGAGGAGGAGGAAGCGGAAGGAGGAGGAGAAAGAGGAGAGGAAAAGGAAGAGGAGGAGGAGAAGGAGGAGGAGGAGGATGAAAGAGGAGGAGAAAGAAGAGGAAGAGGAGGAGGAAGAGGAAGAGAAGGACGGAGGAAGAAGAAGGAAGGAGAGAGAGGAGGAGGAAGAGGAAGGAGAAGGAGGCAGGAAGAGGAAGGAGGAGGACCCACCCACCACCACCACCAAAGGAGCTCAAATAGCCAGGCTCCCTCTACAGCAAATCAGTGGCGGTAGACGTGGTCCTGTCTGGGAGACAAGTGGCTCTTGCTGCTGTGATCTGGGTCCAAGACAAGAGGGGCCAAGCAAAGGGGCAGCAGCAGCAGGGTTGGGGGAAGGGCAGCTCAGGCACAGGCAGGCTTACATTCAGGGAGTTCTCAATGTTGATGAGCCAGCCATCAAAATGGAAAAACTGAGCAATCTGGACCAGCCGATCAGCCACCGCCTGATAGGAGCGCTCATCCCCTGCCAGGAAGGCTTCACAGAGCCTGGCCCCTTCCTGCCACTCTGTGATGAAGGTCCCTGTGAGACAGAAGGTGGGGACAGCTGCACAGGTGGCTCTCCTCTGCCCCCGGGCTCAGCCAACAGTGCTTCCTAAACCATCAAGCTGATAGGAAAATGCAGACATGCCAATCTCAGTGACTCTGGGGTGGGCCCCATACTGTGGTCAGAGGATACAGGCAAAGCTGGGGAGGCATCTAAGCCAAGGGTTAACAGCATATTCAGCTACTAGCCGTGTAACAGTGCTTTACTGGAACACAGCCTGCTCCTTCCTGCCTACCTGCCATCCTATAGCTGCTTATCCACGCAGCGTCCTCAACCCAGGTCCCATCAACCCTAAACTACAGTACCACTGGCCATGATAGAGTCTGGGAAAGTGTGCAGACACCTGTCCTGACTCATGGACACAGATCCCCTCAATCCAGGAGTTACCCAATAGATGTGCTAACCACTGACTCCTACCCAGCATGCAGACCCCATGCCTGTGTGCTCGTTGGGTCCAGCCCACTAGTGGGGATGGATCACTGTGTACGATGGCTGAAAGTATGACAAACCTTTGCATAAGTGTCAATATTTGTATTACATGCCAGTGGGTTTACGAAAGTCGGTAAGGATTCTGACACCGCTGAGGCCCTAGTAAGCCTAGTGAACAGAACAGAGTAGACTAGGTTTCCCAGAGCAACACGCGGCCTGGGCACTTCGGCGCCCACTTCGAATAAAAAGCCTTCCTCTTTCATCCACCTGGATCACTGGCACTGGCTTGAAAAGTCACGCTGATTTAGAACCGTGAGGCCTTATGCATGGTGGAATTTGGGCTCTGGGGTAATGAGCAGTCAAGGAACAACTGGGGGGCTCTCAACCTGATGGTTCACAATCTTGGCAGCCCTCAGGCCAGTTCTAGTGGGAGACACCTTGATGTGGTTCAGAAAGGTCGTATGTAGTATACGCAAATGTACAAGCCCACAATAGAAGAGCTGCCGTTTTTCTATCTGCGTCTTCAGCTGGTGAACCAAGAGTTATGAGGACCTACAGAAACCTTAGTTACTGATCTGTAGTAAATAGAAAAGCGGGGTATAAGAGGCGCCCCAGATGCAATTCGCTATCTTAACGAACAGGCACGAGACTCCTCTGGAGTGTTTCTACGGATCGGGGGGAATATGGATAAGAGTGTGGACTCTTAAATCTAACACTGGCGTGGCACATACATGTGGTCAGGTAGATGGAAGGTGCGAGTTTCTTAGAACCAAGTAGGGCATCCGAGAATCGATACCCGCGTCGCGGATTTCTTGTACTGGAGCCGTGTGGACCCGGAGAGTCTCACTTCTCTATCTTTGTTAACGTCGATTCTGTTATAACACCCAGCTAGCCCACAATTACCCTTCTATTTTTGTGTTTTCTTTGGATTATTTTACCTCTATTTAACCGCGTCACATGTACCCAATGGGGTAGCCCTCTTCTTAAGTATATTGGTTAGTACCCGTCAACTTAACCACCTCTCAGCAATGTGCTCCTCCAGAATCCTTCCTGTGGGCGTTGCTTGTTATACCACAGAAGCTCACTGCTCAGTTGTTCCTATCGAAGTGAGTCAGCTTCTCACTCCCAGCCTGCAATAAGGCCTTTCACATAGCGACCTTTCAGGCGCAGTGCAGTGACCAGATTGAAGAGAACCGTTGTCTATATTCAGCCTGCGGCCCATTCCCGGGCCCGGCTTTTCCGCTTGTGTCTCCTGGGGCTCTTAGACTTTGTGCGATTTCACCAGGTTTACATCTATCAAGAGGGGACCAGCGCGGCTGCATGACCATCCTTAACTCAGTGTTCACTTCGTTACCATCTGGAGCATGTACTATCTGAACTTGCCTCTCACCCCTTCAGCCATTTCACAACGAGTCCACCCACCCCCTTCCACCGTGGGCCCCTGATCGCAGCGAGAGTTTTTGAAGACGCAGCACACAGAGGACATGTGGGGTATGCAAGGACCTGCCCGGTAGGTTCGAGTTCGAGTTGGTCCTATGTGCGACATCTATGGGTTGTTAAAATCAGGAGGGTTGGTAAAGGGCGCATCGTGTAGGTCCCATGAATTCATCGGAGACGAGGTTTTGTCTGCACACTTTCCCAGTAGAAATGAGCACAGGACGCGATTGATACCTAGGAAACCAGTGGCGAGAAGAAATCCTTCGTGTTTTTACGTAATGTTGGGGCGTAACCTGTCTGGTGTGGATTGGGACCTGCGTGAAAAAGACTACAGCTAGTTCATAGATGGCAGGTAGTATGCAGAAGTGGCCAGCCCCTCTGTGTTCTCAGTAGAAGCACGTGTTACAACGGCTACTAGCTGAATCGTGTTAACCTGTTCTTTCGGCGGTATGAAGGGTTCGCGATCCCCACAGGCTTAATGCCCTGGGTATCCCCTCCTGTACGGCGGACAGTTATGGGTCGCCCACTCCCCAGAGTTCAACGTGCCTAGCCCATGGCATTGTCTGCATTTTCCTAATCACGCTTGCATGGTTTAGATAATTTTTTAGTCACTGTTGAGGGCGAGCCCGAGCGCAGGGGGCGAGAGGAGAGCCACCTCTTGCAGTCTCCGTCAACCAGGCATAACCAATTTTCACCTGTGCTTCACTAGGACCCCCTGTTCGATCACATTGAGGGAAATAGGCAGTGAAAGCCGGTCCAAGATCTCACTGTAGAAGCCTCCTGGCAAGGTGGAAATGAGCGCGTCCTATCACCCAAGGCGGTGGCCTGATCGGCTTGGTTTCAGATCTTGTCTCCAGTTTTTCCATTCTTTGACGGCTGGCTCATCAACATTGAGAACTCCTGAATGTTTTAAGCCTGCCGTGTGCCTGAGCTGCCTCTTCGGCCCCCCAACAGCTCATGCTGCGAGCGTGCCCCTGTATGTTGGCCTGTCCCTCTGTTGTTCTGTGGACCCCCTGAGTATCACAGCTATCAAGAGCAGTTGTTCCTCCCAGGAGCGAGGACCTACGGTCCTACCCCGCCACTCGGAGCATATTGCTGTAGAGGGACCGGCTAAAATTTGAGACTCCTTTGTGGGGTTGTGGATGGTGGTCCTCCTCCTCTCCTCGCTCCTCTTCTTCCTCCTCTTTCCTCTCCTTCTCCTCCTCCTCTCTCCCCTCTCTCTTCCTTCTCTTCTCCTCTCTCTCTACCTCCTCTTCCTCCTCGCTGTATTTCTTCCTCCTCTTTTCCCCTCCTCCTCCTTCTGCGACTCGCTCCTTTCCCTGTTTCCTCCTCCTCTCCTCCTCCCTACCTTTCCTCGCTACCTCCTCCTCTTCCGTCCTCCCTCCTCCGCGTCTTTTCCTCCTCCCTCCTCTTCTTTTCCTCCTCTCGCTTCTTCCTTTTCCCTCCTCCTTCTGCCCCCTCCTTCTCTGTCCTCCTTCTCCTGCTCTTCCTCCTTCTCCTCTCTCCTCCTCTTTCCTTTCCTCCACCTCTTTCCTCTTTTCCTCATCTTTCTCCGTCTCCTCCTCCCTCCTCTTCCTTCTTCTCCTCTCCTCTTTTCCTCCTCCGTTTTCCTATTCTCCTCCTCTCTCCTCCTCCTGTCTTTCCTCCTCCTCTCGCTCTCCTCCTCTGTCCTCCTCCTCTCCCCCTCCCCCCCGCCTCCCGAGTTTTTTGGGTGTGGTGCCCACCTTTGCCGTTACGCTTACCTCTCTTCTTCCTTTTCCTGATGTGCACCATGTCTTATGTTCCGCCCCAGAGGACAGCATGGAACCTCATGGTGGCATGGGGACAGTGAGCATTTTTGTGGGGTGTGCTTTCTGTGGCCTCCCTAATCTCTTCCGAGCTATGATTTCTTTTTTATTTTAGTTTTTTTTCTTTATAAATTTTTACTTTATTTCGGTATTTGTATGAATTTTTGTTTTGCATGCAATGTGATGTGCACCACGTTGTCGTGCAATGCCGAGGTCAGAAGAGGTTCTCAGATCCCCTGGAACGGAGTTCTCCTGGAATTGGAGCGTCAGACGGTTCTCAGCCGCACATGTGGGTGCTGGGGATTGCAACCCGGGGGTACCTCTGTAAGAGCGGTCGGCGCTCTCTAAACGCGTAGCCATCTCTCCAGCCCCACCGAGCTAGATATTTCTTACAACAAACGCTGCCAGCCTCCTGAGAGTCTGATCTTCAGTCCTCTCTTGCAGCTGGCCTTGCTGTGAAGAACATGCCACGGTTTCTCCAGTACCTGACCGCCCAGCTCCATCAGCAGGTCCCGGGGGGGCTGGTGCTCTGGTATGACAGTGTACTGCAGAGCGGAGCTCTCAAGTGGCAGGATGAACTCAATGAGAAGAACAGGTGGGCACATGGGGTGGCCAGGAGGGCATTCAGGCTGGGTGCAGGTGGCTTTGGGTGGAAGGAGGGAGAAGCCTCCTGTCCTGGTCATCGGCAGGTGTGGCCAGTGCCAGAGTGCCTGGTGCAGCGCTGTGTGCTGCAGGGTGGACTGCTTCTGGAGCAGCCTGTTCCTCGGCAGAGGCCTGGTGCAAAGCGCTGTGTGCTGCAGTGACTGCTTCTGGGAGCACCTGTTCCTACGGCAAGAGTGCCTGGTGCAGCGCTGTGTCCGCTTGCAGTGACTGCTCTGGGAGCAGCGCTGGTGCTCTCTCGGTAGCCCTGGTCTTGGGTGATGGTCCTGTAGATTGGGCAGGCTGACAGGTGCGCTGGAGGGGCCCGGCCGTCCAGCAGGTCCTTGCTGTCTCTCAGGGTCTTCTTTGACTCTCCTGTGATGGGTTCATTCACCAACTTATAACTGGCGGGATGGAACACCTGGAGCGGCATGCCGAGGTGGCCGGGTCAGCGCCTGCGCCGGAGACGTGTACGTGGGCGTTGGATGTGTTATCTCGGAGCATATGTGGCTTGGAGGCCAGTTTTAATACTTGACAAGAGTGGTGTGGTGGCCTTTAGGACTGTTTGAGCAGTGGCTCTGCTGGCCCCGTGGCCCCTCTTCCTGTGGGCCTTACCCCGTTCTCATCTTAAGGAAAAAATGGGCCATTCTTGTTCTCCGCCTGAGAATGGGAACTAGGCACTGAGGAGAACCAGCGACCTTCCCTGGGACTGAGCCGTCTTTGTGGCCACTTCTCTGCCAGTCAGGGGATATGATCTGCCTAGTCCATAGAGTGTAACGTGGCTAGAAGTCTGTTGCTCTGCTTGTCCATATACCAGTCAGGAGTCACCAGCGACTCTCCTGGGACTTAAGCCTCTCTTCCGGCCATCTGCTGTGAGTTCAGGTGGAATGCTGCCTAGTCATGGGGTTCAGTGCGGCAGAAGTCTGTAGTGCTCTGTCTTGTCCCTTCCCACACAGCACTCAGTACCTTCACTTCACGGGACACGTGCTTTGGTTTGAGTGGAGAACGTCTCTCATCGCTCTCAGTAGACTAGAGGATGTGCACAGGGCTTAGTGAGGCTCCCTGCCTCAGCTGCAGGCTGTAAGACAGAGCATGTAAGCACCTGGGTTTGGGTACCTGCTGTAGTAAGGACCTGTGAGATTTGCTATTGCGCACCTAGGAGGTAGGAAGAAGCTGAGCAGCTTCTGGTGGTCAGTCATGCCCCTTCCGTGGGTGCAGGGAATCTCAGCCACGAGGAGGTTGTAAATGAGTCGGTCCATCCCATGCTCTGGCTGCATTTCTGTTGCTTGTGATAGAATACCCGACATATAGCAGCAAGAGACAAAGGGGATCGGTTGCAGTTTACTTACTGATAAAAGAAAAAGCTTGCAGCTTGCCCTAATGTGCTGGACGACAGCTCAATGAGAGGAATTGATGCAGCCGGTCACACACTAGTCCGCAGCATGGAGCAGAGAAATGGGTGCTCTCCTGCCCTCAGTGTCTTTGGTTAGCTCCCTTTCTCCTGCACTACTTTGGGACTCCCTCACCTCTCCTACCTAGGGAATGGCGTGCTCCCTATCAGGACGGCTTGCGCGCTGCTACATCAAGACAACTCACAGCTCCATGCCGACAGCCCAACTCACACCAACCCTACACGTACTACAGCCCCTCATTGAGATTTTCTTCCCAGGCGAGTCTGCGTTGTATCAAGGTGACCATTACTAACCAGTGCATCCAGTAACTAGGGTCTCTGTCCTCTGAGATTCTGGTAGTGGTGTGAGAGGGGTTTGGAAAAGGAGGAGGAGACAGCACCAGTGAGCCGCGTCAGGCCTGAGCCTGCCGCGTGTTCCTCAGCTGCCTTGCAGAGCAGCAGGGGATGGAGCCCGAGACCTCTCAGCTGGAATGAGGGAGACGTGGACAGGTTCCTCAGCTTTTCTCAGTTGGGCCTGAGAGATCCTTCCCAGTGAGCTGATGTCCGATGTCTGTCCAGCCTGTGGCCCATGTGGTCAGCAGATCCCTCACTTCTGTTTGCCCAGTCGCTGGAGCTGATCATCCGGAAAACATGGCTTCGCTCAGTAGCGCGTGTTTGTGCCTGCGTGGGTCTGAGTGAGTGTCCGTGGAGAAGAGCAGACTTCTTCCAGAACCAGGACAAGTGAGTCTCGCCGTCTAAGGGCTTTGCATGGGCCGGCAGAGGGGAGGGCATCTGGCTCCCTGGGCATCTGGCTCTGGTGTGACTCTCTCCAATACGGTAGTGACCAGAGGTTGAGGGGACGTAAGAGGAAGGTGACCACTCTTCATGCTTCCTGGGACCGTTGTGGAGCGAACAGAAGGAGCCAGCCCATGCATTCTCCCTGGAAGGCCCATCTTAGAGGGCCTAGGAGACTCCCCCCAGCTACACACAGGGTCCCAGGGATGTAGAAAGGCCCCTTCACTCTGGCTCCCATGTCCCCCTATCTCTGACAGGTTCTGGAGACTGTTGGAACGGTTCCTGCCCACACACAGCATCTGCTCACTGCCATTTGTCACCTCTTTCTGCCTGGGCATGGGGACACGAAGAGTCTCCTATGGCAAGGTGTGTGGGTCACTGGGCTGGGAGGACAAGGTGGGGCCATGCCCTTCTGTGTTGGGCTTCTGGCTTCAAGCTGTGATAGGAAATGGGAGAGCTTGCCAGGTGTGAGCCCTCGAGTGAAACCGGTGTGTGGCCTTCTGTCCCCCTGTCCTCCACAATGCTCCTGCTCTCGCGAACCCTGAAGAGCCCCCCCCCAACCCTTGTCCTCTGTTCTCACTCTGCGTCTTTTCAGGAGCAGGAAGTGGGGCCCTGGTACCATCCAAGTGCCCAGCAGACCCAGCCCCTTTTTGGTGAACATAAGCTGGCTGCGGACAGCCAGGGCTGGGTGAAGACACACTGCTGTTTGGCCGACGCCTGGCATGGGGGCAGCTCCTTGCTCCTCCGGGGGGTGATCCCACCAGAGATGGACAGTGTGGCCGTGAGGTGGGTGAGTGATGGGTAGGTGTGTGGGTCTAGCTCCCAGCTAGCTGGACTGGCCAGTGGACAGCAGAGCCTGGGGAGAGGGCAGGTCTCAGATTGCTTCTTTACACTGTGGTCAGATGCACTGCAGGACGCCATGGTATCCTCAAGGTCAAGTGCAGTGTCCTGTAGGAGACCCAGCAGCCCTCAGAGCTGCCTGCCCACTGCCTCACCCCCAGAGGCCCTTCTGCATGAGTGTGGCCCCCTTAGATGGCTCGTAGGAGGGGAGTCAGAACCAGGACGGTTCCGTGCACAGCAGGGTCCGGAGTCAGAACCAGGACGGTCCCGTGCACAGCAGGGTCTGGAGTCAGAACCAGGACGGTCCTGTGCACGGCAGGGTCTGGAGTCAGAACCAGGACGGTCCCGTGCACAGCAGGGTCCGGAGTCAGAACCAGGACGGTCCCGTGCACAGCAGGGTCCGGAGTCAGAACCAGGACGGTCCCGTGCACAGCAGGGCCTGGAATCAGAACCAGGACGGTCCCGTGCACAGCAGGGTCCGGAGTCAGAACCAGGACGGTCCTGTGCACGGCAGGGTCCGGAGTCAGAACCAGGACGGTCCTGTGCACGGCAGGGTCCGGAGTCAGAACCAGGACGGTCCTGTGCACAGCAGGGTCTGGAGTCAGAACCAGGACGGTCCTGTGCACAGCAGGGTCTGGCTATGGGGAAGGCTCTTCCCTAGCCTCAGTGGCACCTTTGCCATTCAGCTCATGTGCCCTCAGGGAGGGCTGGGTAGAGGATCTGTAGGTTCTCAGCTTCTCGGAGCCCAGCCTCATCTCTCATGGGGTCTCTCTTCTTCAGGTTGTTTTCCCTACAGGTCCCAGTGCCACCAAAGCTTTTCCTGTCCATGGTGTACAAGCTTGAAGGACCAGCCGATGTCCAGGTGTCTTTGGAGCTCACGACAGGAGATGCCAGCAGCTGTCATGTTGGTGGCATCACAGTGTTGAATGGTGAGGGCTCCGTGACCTCGTGGAAGGGGAGTGGAAAAGGCCCTGGTGCTAGTGGAGCTGTCGTGGGAGGCTGACATGAGTGTGTGTAGCTGGCATGTGTGTGTGTGATATGCTACTGTGTGTGTGCGTGTAGCTTGCTGTCGTGTGTAAGGTGGGTGTAGTGTGCGCACGTGTGTGTGTCTGTGTGTGTGTAGTGGCTGTTGTAGTTACTGTGTGTATGTATAGTGACGGTGTGTGTGTTTGTGTGTAGCTGCTGTGTGTCTGTAGCTGGTGTGTATGTGTGTGTGGAATTACTGTGTGTGTAGCTGCTACGTGTGTGTGTGTAACTGGTGTGTGTGTAGCTGATTGTGTGCGTGTGTGTCTGGGAGCTGCCTGTGGTTGTGTTCTGTGGGAGTTTTGTGTGTTGTGTCTGTCTGTGAGCTGCTGTTCTGTGTGTGTAGCTGTACATGTGTGTGTGTAACTGGTGTGTGTGTAGCTGATTGTGTGTGTGTGTGTTTGCTGTTGGAGCTGCCGTGTGGTGTGTGTGGTTGTGTGTGTAAGTGTGTGCCCTGTGTGTGTGTAACTGGTGTGTATGTGTAGCCGTGATTGTGTGATGTGTGTGTCTGTGGAGCTGCTGTGTCTGTGTGGTGTCTGTGGAAAGCTGGGTGTGTGTGTGTGTGTGTAGCTGCTACGTGTGTGTGTGTAACTGGTGTGTGTGTAGCTGTTGTGTGCCTGGTGGTGTGTGTGTGTGTGTGTGGAGCTGCCGTGTGTGTGTGTGTGTGCTGAGTGTGCTGTGTGTGTTGTGAGGTGTGTGTCTGGAGCCCGTGCTCCGTGTCGTTGAGCGCAGTGCATCTCCTGTCTTCTGGTAGTCTGAGAGCTCGTGATGGTGGATCTCTTGATGAAGCTTGAGCTATGCTCTGTGACAAATGCCAGGCAAGAGCAGGCCCCTTCTCCGGAAGGCTGGAATAGCAGGATTTCTCCTGCACGTGGGCTGCGGCATACACTGATAGAGGGCACAAGATATGGCTGGGGAGAGGCAGGTTGGGAGAAGTCAGTCCCAGACACACATCCCGGTTGTCCTTCCTATGGTGCCAAAGCATCCGTCTTAGCTGGGGGTCTTCCCTGAACTCTGGGCTGCCCTGCCCTGCACATCCTGCCCCTCTTGGGTTTTCCTCTGGGATTCTCCTTTCTCAAGCTTGTGTCTCCTGCAGCAGAAACTGGCTCAAGGCACAGCCCCCGACCCCTCCGAGTGCCCCCAACCAAGCTGGCCAGATGGGCAGGCCGCTGTGGCCAGCAGCTCAGTGGGGGCTGGATCCAGCGGTGAGTCCCTCTGTCAGTCCCCAGAGGTGATGGCTGCACGTGGTGGACTTGAGTAAGGGTCCCCACTGGGAATCCCCAGAACTAGAGGGAGGAGAGGAGGCCCTGGTCTGACCATCCGAGTTTTCAGCCACTTTGAGAAGCAGAGCAGAACACTCAGCAGGCACGGGGTCCTTGCAGGAGCCTGCTGTAGCCTGGAGTCCTCACAACCTCCTGCCCCCCTGGGATGTTTCTGCTCCTGCCGTGGCTGCTGTCCCAGCCGCCTCTGACCCAGCTCCCTGTGTTGATTCTTGTCCAAGCTCGCTATCAGATAGAGGTGCCAGCCTCGTCGCAGGGCCTTCCTTTTCAGTGACCTCATTGATAGATGTCTTCACTCACGGCCCAGGGCAGCCGTGGGGAGAGAGCTTCATTTTGTCGCCTGGTGAGAATCCAGGTGTGTGGTGAGGCTGGGCCCGTGGGGATGGAGGGGTGGGTGAGATTCCCAGGTGTAAGTGGAGATGGAGGAGGTAGGTCGTGGGGCTCGGATCCGGTGTCGTGGTGGAGCCTCGGACGGGTAGGAGGTTCGGCGGTGTAGTATCACGTGTGAGGGTCAGCTGGGCCCCTGGGGAGACGATGGTCCGGGAGTGAAGATCAGAGCTGTGGGAGGACTGGCCTGGTAGAGGGATGGAAGGGAGATTCCAGGTGTGTCAGGAGCTTGGCCCCAGGGAAGGAGGGAGGGGTGAGAAGATCAAGGTATGGGAGTCTGGGCCCCCGGGGAGGAGGGGTGGTAAGATCAAAGGGTTGGTTCGGGTGGAAGCGGGTTCTGTACCTGGGGTCGAGGGCCAGTTGAGTGGGACTGGGAAGCTTAGGAGTGAGGCTTGTAGGGCTTGTTTCTACAAGTCCCTCACTAACCTTCTTCTTTCCTCGGCAGGTGGTGTTAATGCCATACAGACATTGCTTGGCCCTCCTTCTGCCTGAGTTCCGTGTCAGAGCGTCACACCAGCATCCCATCCAAGTCTCCGCCTGGCTTCCCACTAGGATCCTCTGGATCCTGAGGCGAACCTGCACCCACCACGGCATCTTTCAGGCTGCCACCTCTGACTAGGTCCTCGACCGTCCCTCCACCAAGGCCCATGCTATTCGAAGGTCCACTTGCTGGCCACAAGATTGCGAGGCTGTCTTCTCTGTAGCTCAGAGGACCCGAAGTCCTTTGTGGCAGAGAAGCCCACATTCCTGGGTCTGGCCTTTGCCAACCAGTATCGGGTGGTGGACTTGGCAGTAGAGGCTGCCGGCTCTGGGCAGGATGGTCGAGTGGCATTCCTGGTGGAACCTGTCCCCAGGGAGGGCTTCCTGGTACCTCAGGCGGAGTGGGGCAGGGCGACCCTGCTGTACTCGGCCCCACAATGAGCGGACCTCAGTACATAGCACCTCCTAGTCTTTAAGACTGAGGTTTCTTCCTGCCTGGCTGCCTAGCGCCAAGTTGGCTCTGAGTATAGCCAGGTCCCCAGGAGGCTGGGTACTGGGACGTGGCTGTAGTCTCAGGAAGCTGTGCTATGGGGCCTGGGTGGCAGTTCCCTCATGAATGAACAGCCTTCTGTTGTATGCAGTGCTCTCCATGGGATGAAGTTCCCAAGGAAGGAAAGGATTTGAGCAGGCTTCTTCACTTGAAGCCTTATCAATAAGGATTATTTCCTAAATATCAGCGCTGACAGAATGGTAGTATGTTCCAAGAGTCACTCTGACTCTTGAAGATTCCTAATCTAGTTTGGACATAGTTAGAATTGCAGACCTATCGAGAGCTGATATTGGCTGGAGAAAGGTCCTGAAGTGGGAGCTCCATCGAATTTTGTAAGGTTCTTGAGGAACAGAAGGTGACAGCCCTCATGGCAGTTATGGAGGCTGTGGGAGCTAGTGGGGGTGCCTGCAGGTGTGAAGTTTAGGGAGATCGGTTTCCCCTGCCAGTATTGTGAGCGCCCACGACCCGATGGAGAGACATTGTGTGCATGTGTGAGACCAGCATTACCATGCGCCTAGAACGGCAAGCTGCCAAACTGGAGTTGTACTTGACCAGTCTTGACTACGACATGAATATCACCCTATGGTCTCTTGCCTTGCGGGCCTGTGACGTCCCTACGGGGTGATTTTTACATCTGTGAAGAATGCAATTGCAGGGCACTGTGGCCCGAGGTCGGCTCCCTTCCATCGTGCCTGCGAGGTGGTACCCTGTGGCCTCTCTGTCCCCTCTCCAGTGAGTGTCTGTATTCCTAAGGCATCCGCTCATGAAGGCTGTTGTACTATCCAGTCGTCCAAGCTATGTCACACTTCCTGCTGGTTGCCTGTCTGGGCCTGTGAGTTAATTGCTATGTTTTTCTCTTGCTCCTTCTGTGTGACCAATGGGTAGGGGACAAAGACTGATTTCGCTGGGCTGGTGCCTCATACGTGTCCCAGCTTTCTCCTCTGTCTTCCTGTGCGCCGCTTATTTGTGTATCTTGAACAGGCCATAGGCCACCTTGGGGTCCTGGATTCGTGGCGACCTTTCTGCTGCAGTACCTGGGAGAGGCCTCTTCAGAGGGCAGGGTAGCCTGCGCGTTCCTCAAGAGGGTGTAGGTGGATTGGATGGACCCAGGTTCCCTCCTGTTCACTGCTCGGCCATCGGGGGGGAGGGAGGGAGTTGAGCTGGGATTGGCCACATTTGCACCTCATCTCAGTGCCTTCCCGCCAGCTTGGGCAGCATGCAGGCCAGGGGCTCTGCTGAAGCCCGGGCACTCCTGTGCCCCCCAGCATGGGCACTGGGGGCTGCGCTGGCCTTGATTTCTTTGGTTCATCTGACAACCTGCTCTCATCCACTTTGAGCTGGCAGGGACCCAAGTGGGGTGCTCCTCCAGGTCTTACATCCCCAGAGTGGATAGTCAGTCGGTGGCAGGGCAGGCCAGCTCTCCTGCTTTGGGGCAGTGCAGTATTAGTGAGTGCCCTGCTTCTTTTGTGGTACGGAGCCTGCTTTGTTAAAGTGCTGGTTCCTTCAAATATTTTATGCACAGAAGGAGGAGAAATTTATAGTGGCAATTATTTTCTCACAGTCTGGTGAGCAAGCAATTAGAAGTACGGGCATTTAAGCAAAGAGCAATGGCGTGTGGCAAGAGCCGCACAAAACGCACTCCCCAAGAGCACGGGCCCCAGTCCTGACAACACAGACTCCTGTGCAGGAAAATTAATCTACCGGCATTTAAGTCTGGGCCCCTCTGGTGGGTATAATCACCCGGAAATAAATTATCCGACGTGAAAAATGAGAAGGCGTCTTGGTGAGATTGGGCTCCCAGCCACCGCTCCTAAGCTCTGTGCTTCAGATTCCCTATGCTCCCCTCTGTGGAATCCTCCTCCTGCCCCTGCTTTTTTCTAACCTGTCAATAAGTTTGGTGCTCAGACTGGAAACAGCAATATATGTGTCTCTCAACTCAGGACATACTCACACTGGGTGCTTTGTGTCTGTTGCACTCTCAGCTCTGTGACCTGAACAGCCAATAACCACAGCTGTGCGGTCATCCAGTATGACCCTGCAGCTTGCCGCATAGCTTGCTCTAGAACCTGTGTGTTGGGTGGGAAGGTTCTTCCTGTGCAGCTTGTCTTAGGGTACAGGGGGCCAAGCTGGAGACGGGGATTGGCACCTTGTCTTCCGCCTCACAGGTATGCTTGCGCGCAGTATCTTTCGCTTTCCCCATGCGCACCTGAGAATGGTGATGCCAAGCCTAGCGCCTTCCCACCCCAGGTCCTCTTGCTCTCGTGCTCCCCACCTGTGCCCCCACCTCTCCGATGCCATCGAGGAGCTGCCAAAAATCCAGAAAAGCTGTCCTGGTTTGTAAAGAAAAGAAATCTTTATTAATCTTAATAATAATACTGTTAATTTGAATGGTCACACCGTGGAAGCATACAGAATGGTAAGAAAGGAAGCCTGGGGCTCGGCTGCAGTCCTGGGGTAGGGGTAGGGTGGGAGGGTCCGAGCTGCTGCAGGAAAAGGGTCCGAAACAGCAGAAGGCAAGGGGCTCTGTACAGAGGACAGAGCCAGAGGCAGGCGCAGGGCTATGTACAACAGGAATAGAAAAGGGGGGTTCCATTTTCATAGCTTCGGTAGCTGATGCTGGATAGAAAGTGAGGTGATTTTATTTTGAAGTTTCATGAGACTGGAGCCGTGTGGGAGCCATGGTTTCTGTCCTTTTTCCCCTGCTTCTCCTACCCCACCTATCCCTGCCTGGCCCTGGCCAGGGGCTCCTGCCCCCTGCCCCCTGGCACCTAGTGTGCCTGATGGCTCTCCTCTGCACCTCCCCACCCACCTTCCACGCCTGCCCTGGAGCAGGGGGAGACCTGTTGGGGTCCAGCGGCCTTCCCTGTGAAGGGGCCAGCCCAGACCTCCCCTATTCCTTTCCTTATGAGTCCTGCTCTGACTTTAGCCCACCATCATGGGCAGTTCTCGGACTCCGCCTACACGCATACTTCCCAACCTGCGAGGATGCGATGTCCACGTGCCACATCCCTCTCCCCCTAGCCCTCCACATAAGTGGGGCTGTAGCTCTACAGCAGGATCTGTGAGAGGAGGGTGGATCCTGGCAGACAGCGAGGTTGCCCTTTGAGCCCACAGTGCTCCCTACACACTATGCTCCACACACACAGGTCCTGTATCCCAGGGCCCCGCCTGTCCATGCTGGCAGCAGGTGTGTCCCTGCTGGCTGGGCTCGCTTGCTTTCTGCAGCGGGGAGCCCTCTCCTGTAGGGGAAAGGGGCGTGGGGTGCCCCAGAGCCTTGGAGCCATGTCAGCCCTTTGCGTTGGAGTCGGACCCCAGGCTGGTTGGACCCTGGCTGCACACTTGGTGGGGCCAGGTTGGAGACCTTGTGCGGGTGACATGCTCCCAGCCCCTCTCCAGGGGCTGCTCTACCCCAGAAACCCCCTGCCTGGGGAGCAGGGCGGGAAAGGAAGACTGGATAGAAACTGGAGCCCCCTGCCGGCCACACGAGGCCCCTTCCCCTCCATCTCTGCCCAGCGCCTTGCACTTCCCCCAGTCCAAGGCCAGGCCGGGTCTATCGGCCAGCTTTCCGCCGCGTATCTCCCTTCGCCGTGGATCGTGAGCGTCGCCACTCGGGTGCGCGATGGTCGCGACAGCCGTGGAACTTGGTTTGGTATGCCTCTTGGTTTCGGTATGTGTGATGTTTTTTTGGTTGTTTGCTCTGGTATCTATTAATCCATTTTTTTATGCTTAGTTGGTTTTGAGTTTTTTTGGTGATTTTTTTTATTGTTTTATTTGTTTTTGCCCTATCCAAGAAAGGAGACATTGAGAGGAAGGTTGTCACTAAATCAAAACATATGACGCGGCGGTGGGTTGCACGTTTCTCCCAGGAGCATGGGGCAATCCGGGGGGCGGGGCAGCTAGAGTGCCTGTGGCTTTCCCTGGTAACCATATAGCCCTTGAAGCCTTAGCAACACCCTAAAAGCCTGCCTCCTCCAGAGCTCCTGGGCCTTCCCTGCCACACAGTAACCTAAAGTTTGACTGGTCTTGCTGGATTGGTTTACAGGCTGTGTTGGTGACCTGGACTCTATACGGGAACAGAGTAAGCGCGTACGCCCTGTCAGCTGCCTGCAGAAATGGCCTCAGCCGGGCTGCAACTGCGGAGACAACTAGCTAGCCACGCCTGCTCGGTGATGGGGACCCTTGAAGTTACAGGGGCGGGATGCCGGTGGAGAAACAGTTGCCTAACCCACTGTGGCCTTACAGGAGGACCTTATCATCTCTTGTAGCCCTTGCTGCCCTAAGCTACTCACAGCCTGGTGCCAAATCGTGGCCGCAGGCCGAGCTCCCTGCCGCGCTTTTCTCCCAAGGCTCCCGGGCTGAAACCTCAGGTCTCTATAACCTCGCAATCCTTTTTTCACTCGGCAGGTGTAATGCCTGGGGTAGGGTGTTCCCCTGTGCATAGGAGACCACAGAAGCGACTTCAGTAACACTCATTACTGGGACAGAACAAGATGGCCCAGATCGGAGAAGGCTAGAATACTGGTGTCCTTATGCCTGACCTACCAGACCCTTTCCCTACTCTGGCAAGTAACACTGATTAAAAGATGCGTGAGTTGGGGCCTGGTCCGGATGCCGCGAGGGGTGGCTCGGGACATCAAAAGCGCCAACAACCACCGCAGAGTCATCACTGCCTTCAATGTTAGTCTGGGGAGGTTTTGGATGAGTCAGGCTCAGAGGAAAGGCTTCCAGGGCACCAGATCACAGCGACTTGGCCGATTTTCCAATTTCTCAACACAGCGGCTCTAAGAGGAATCCCGAGAGAGCCTGGTGTTGAACACAGCAAGCTATAACGTATTTAATGCGACCGCGAGGCCCAATACACTGCCTGTTGAACTTTGCGCTGTGTACAGGAACACAATCAGTAAACTTTAATAACGAAATGTGTAAGCCTCAGCTAGCTGGAAGTGGGCGTCCTCCAGACGTGGGTGAAGGTCTAGTGCTACTCCTGCCTATATGGTGCCCTGGTGTAAAGGTCAGGACGGGAGTACCCAGTCACTACCCCCAGCACTGGGGAACACCTCTACTGAACGGGTCCTGGAGAAACCCCTAGTCGTTTCCCTTATCTCTGCCGTGCACTCACCACACTGGAAGGACGGCCTGGCGGTCCTCGCAGTGACTGGGTACTGATGGTGGCTCAAAGTGGGGAGAGCTGACTGCCGCACTTTTATCTGTGAGCTAAGTGAGGGGATGGGCCTCGATTGGCTGCCCCGAGATTGTGGGCAATGCCCTGCGAGGGCTTGGCGCCTTCGCCGTTCCCCCCGCCCTGGCGCCCGCGCTGTCACGCATATATACCTTGGAGTGGCTTGGGATTGGGAACAACATCATGAACGTCAAGAATAGGGTATAATCCAAGGTTCAGGAGCAGTCATGGATATTAACCAGGGTCGAGGACACGACACATCCACGCGTGGGTGGGGTGGGGAGACCAGCTGGCTGGAGGTAAAAATCTATGGACTTTAGAGTCGCAGAGGGTCAGCGGCGCGTGTCGCTGACCGGGAGGGGCGCACTGTCCTCCTGGTGGCTGTGCTTGGTGTTGTGTCTGAGTCAGGCGTTTTGTTTGGAATAGGCAGGTGTGTGTGAATGTGTGAGGGTGTGTTTCATTGCTTAGTACGCGAGGGTGAAGCGTGGCTATCCTCTCCATCGTGGCTAGAGGTCTAGCCTACAACATCATATATATGATAAAAAACAGTCAAGCTAACCGGTGCCTCGTTGTAGTCAGGAGTGATAGAAGCAAAAAGAAATAAGGAAGAAACCAAAGAGAAATAGCTTAAGCGCCACTCTTCTTCCCGTCTTATTTTCCTTCGTGGAGAGCCAATTGGGCTTTCTGGTTCCATCGCGTGTAAAGCGAGTAGCCTGGTGTCCATGGTGGTGGTGGTGGTGCTTGTGCTGGTGGTGCTGGTGGTAGGTGGGGTTGGTCGGCTGTTGCGGTGCTGGGAGGAGTGATTCTCTGCCCTTCATAGTATCTTTGGACTAGTCTCTAGGGCACTTTTTGTGGCTTGTTGGCTGGCCCTCACTTTGTCCCTAGCCGGGTAGATGGATGAGCCCCTCCATCGTCGCTCAACAGTTCTCGGGCTGGTCGAAAGATCTCTGACTGTGGCATGCACGTAGGAGCAGAGTGGGGAAGCCCCGCCACGAGCTCAGGTTGGTTGACAGCCTGATCCCGAGGGGCTGGCTGTGGCTGCTGAGGGCTGTCCACCTTCGACTGGCCACATGCTTCGCAGAGGTGGTGGCTCCACCTTGAAGGGCTGGGCCTGCTGGGCATCACCAGCAACCTGGGGCTCTTGGGAATAGTCTGGATCTCTCAGGGGTGTGTCCAGTAAAGGGAGTTATCTTGGTGGAGACCCACCATCCACCAAATACGCGCCCATAACCAGGTACACCGTTTGTTGAAGAAGGGAATGAAGAACTCAAGAATGACATAGAGGAAGAAGTTGGGGGAAGAGAAACAGGAAATCGGTGGAGCGAGAGGTAGTGGGGAAGACAGGAACGGGAAGGCCCCTGTGAGTTAACGAAGCTTTTTAAGCTTAAGCAGCGTGCGTCGGAAGCTGCGCTGTGCAGAAGGAGCCCAGGGCCTATCAGGCCTCAGTGTTCCCAGGCCCTTCCGAGGAAGTGGGCGTGGCGCCCTTCCACCCGTATGCAAGGAGTCCGTTTCTCTTGTAATCTGAAAGGTTGCCACAAGCCCCCACAGAGGCTGCTCTGCAATGTTTGGGGCTTGGTTAAAGAGCCAACAAAGATAAAAAATTGCAAGAGGAGAGATAAGATTCAAAACCCAAGAGTGGTAATCCACAAACCCACCCGGTTGTCCTCTGAGTCCTCTCTCTCCTTACTGCCCCCCCCCAGGTGTTTTCATCTTTGATGCTGAATGCCAAGCTAGCTAAAAACACACATAAAGTNGCGGAGGTCAGAAGAGGGTCTCGGATTCCCCTGGAACTGGAGTTCTCCTGGAATTGGAGCTTCAGACGGTTCTCAGCCGCCATGTGGGTGCTGGGGATCGAACCCGGGTCCTCTGTAAGAGCGGTCGGTGCTCTTAACCGCTAGGCCATCTCTCCAGCCCCACCGAGCTAGATATTTCTTACAACAAACGCTGCCAGCCTCCTGAGAGTCTGATCTTCAGTCCTCTCTTGCAGCTGGCTGCTGTGAAGAACATGCCACGGTTTCTCCAGTACCTGACCGCCCAGCTCCATCAGCAGGTCCCGGGGGGGCTGGTGCTCTGGTATGACAGTGTACTGCAGAGCGGAGCTCTCAAGTGGCAGGATGAACTCAATGAGAAGAACAGGTGGGCACATGGGGTGGCCAGGAGGGCATTCAGGCTGGGTGCAGGTGGCTTTGGGTGGAAGGAGGGAGAAGCCTCCTGTCCTGGTCATCGGCAGGTGTGGCCAGTGCCAGAGTGCCTGGTGCAGCGCTGTGTGCTGCAGGTGACTGCTTCTGGGAGCAGCCTGTTCCTCGGCAGAGTGCCTGGTGCAGCGCTGTGTGCTGCAGGTGACTGCTTCTGGGAGCAGCCTGTTCCTCGGCAGAGTGCCTGGTGCAGCGCTGTGTGCTGCAGGTGACTGCTTCTGGGAGCAGCCTGTTCCTCGGCAGAGTGCCTGGTGCAGCGCTGTGTGCTGCAGGTGACTGCTTCTGGGAGCAGCCTGTTCCTCGGTAGCCCTGGTCTTTGGGTGATGAGTCCTGAGCATTGGGCAGGCTGACAGGTGCGCTGGAGGGGCCCGGCCTCAGCAGGTCCTTGCTGTCTCTCAGGGTCTTCTTTGACTCCTGTGATGGGTTCTTCACCAACTATAACTGGCGGGAGGAACACCTGGAGCGGATGCCGAGGCTGGCCGGGCAGCGCCTGGCCGACGTGTACGTGGGCGTGGATGTGTTTGCTCGGAGCAGTGTGCTTGGAGGCCAGTTTAATACTGACAAGGTGGGTGGTGGCCTTTGGACTGTTGGCCAGTGGCCTGCTGGCCCCGTGGCCTCTTCCTGTGGGCCTTCCGTTCTCATCTTCAAAGGAAAAAGGGCATCTGTTCTCCTGAGAAGGGAAACTAAGGCACTGAGGAGTACCAGCGACCTTCCCTGGGACTGAGCCGTCTCTTTGGCCACTTCTGCAGTCAGGGGATGTCTGCCTAGTCCATGAGTGTTAACGGGCAGAAGTCCTGTTGCTCTGCTTGTCCCATACCGAGGAGCACCAGCGACCTTCCCTGGGACTAAGCCGTCTCTTCGGCCACTGCTGCGGTCAGGGGATGTCTGCCTAGTCCATGAGGGTCAGTGGGCAGAAGTCCTGTTGCTCTGCTTGTCCCATTTCCCACAAGCCCAGACTTCCCTTCGGGCCACGTGCTTTGTTGAGTGGCGTTTCATGCCTCTCAGTAGACTAGAGGATGTGCACAGGGCTTAGTGAGGCTCCCTGTAGCTCAGGCTTCAACGACAGACATGAAGCACCTGGGTTTGGGACCTGCTGTGTAAGGACCTGTGAGATTTGCATGCAAGTCACCTCAGGAGGTAGGAAGGAAGCTGAGCAATAGCTTCTGGCTTTGGTCAGTCCTGCCCCTTCCGTGGGCGCAGGGAATCTCAGCCACGAGGAGGTTGTAAATGAGTCGGTCCATCCCATGCTCTGGCTGCATTTCTGTTGCTGTGATAGAATACCCTGATCAGAAGCAGCAAAGACAAAGGGGATGGTTGCAGTTTACTACTGCAGCTTGCAGTTGCCAGTCTGGAGAAGCCAAGGGAGGAACTTGATGCAGCTGGTCACACACATCGCAGTCAGGAGCAGAGAAAATGGGTGCGTTCCTGCTCGCTCAGTCTTGGGTAGCTCCCTCTTCTCCTGCACTCTTTGGGGACCCCTCACCCCCACCTAGGGAATGGTGCTGCCCACAGTAGGCTGGGTCTTGCTACATCAAGACAACCTCACAGCCATGCCCACAGCCCACCCACCAACCCCACGTACACAGCCCCTCATTGAGATTTTCTTCCCAGGCGAGTCTGCGTTGTATCAAGGTGACCATTACTAACCAGTGCATCCAGTAACTAGGGTCTCTGTCCTCTGAGATTCTGGTAGTGGTGTGAGAGGGGTTTGGAAAAGGAGGAGGAGACAGCACCAGTGAGCCGCGTCAGGCCTGAGCCTGCCGCGTGTTCCTCAGCTGCCTTGCAGAGCAGCAGGGGATGGAGCCCGAGACCTCTCAGCTGGAATGAGGGAGACGTGGACAGGTTCCTCAGCTTTTCTCAGTTGGGCCTGAGAGATCCTTCCCAGTGAGCTGATGTCCGATGTCTGTCCAGCCTGTGGCCCATGTGGTCAGCAGATCCCTCACTTCTGTTTGCCCAGTCGCTGGAGCTGATCCGGAAACATGGCTTCTCAGTAGCGCTGTTTGCTCCTGGCTGGGTCTATGAGTGTCTGGAGAAGAGCAACTTCTTCCAGAACCAGGACAAGTGAGTCTCGCCGTCTAAGGGCTTTGCATGGGCCGGCAGAGGGGAGGGCATCTGGCTCCGGTGTGACTCTCCAATACGGTAGTGACCAGAGGTTGAGGGGACGTAAGAGGAAGGTGACCACTCTTCATGCTTCCTGGGACCGTTGTGGAGCGAACAGAAGGAGCCAGCCCATGCATTCTCCCTGGAAGGCCCATCTTAGAGGGCCTAGGAGACTCCCCCCAGCTACACACAGGGTCCCAGGGATGTAGAAAGGCCCCTTCACTCTGGCTCCCATGTCCCCCTATCTCTGACAGGTTCTGGAGACTGTTGGAACGGTTCCTGCCCACACACAGCATCTGCTCACTGCCATTTGTCACCTCTTTCTGCCTGGGCATGGGGACACGAAGAGTCTCCTATGGCAAGGTGTGTGGGTCACTGGGCTGGGAGGACAAGGTGGGGCCATGCCCTTCTGTGTTGGGCTTCTGGCTTCAGCTGTGATAGGAAAGGGAGAGCTTCCAGGTGTGAGCCTGAGTGACCGTGTGTGGCCTTCCTGTCCCCCTGTCCTCCACATGCTCCTGCTCTGCTGACCTCTGAAGAGCCCCCCCCCCCAACCCTTGCCTCTGTTCTCACTCTGCGTCTTTTCAGGAGCAGGAAGTGGGGCCCTGGTACCATCCAAGTGCCCAGCAGACCCAGCCCCTTTTTGGTGAACATAAGCTGGCTGCGGACAGCCAGGGCTGGGTGAAGACACACTGCTGTTTGGCCGACGCCTGGCATGGGGGCAGCTCCTTGCTCCTCCGGGGGGTGATCCCACCAGAGATGGACAGTGTGGCCGTGAGGTGGGTGAGTGATGGGTAGGTGTGTGGGTCTAGCTCCCAGCTAGCTGGACTGGCCAGTGGACAGCAGAGCCTGGGGAGAGGGCAGGTCTCAGATTGCTTCTTTACACTGTGGTCAGATGCACTGCAGGACGCCATGGTATCCTCAAGGTCAAGTGCAGTGTCCTGTAGGAGACCCAGCAGCCCTCAGAGCTGCCTGCCCACTGCCTCACCCCCAGAGGCCCTTCTGCATGAGTGTGGCCCCCTTAGATGGCTCGTAGGAGGGGAGTCAGAACCAGGACGGTTCCGTGCACAGCAGGGTCCGGAGTCAGAACCAGGACGGTCCCGTGCACAGCAGGGTCCGGAGTCAGAACCCGGACGGTCCCGTGCACAGCAGGGTCCGGAGTCAGAACCCGGACGGTCCCGTGCACAGCAGGGTCCGGAGTCAGAACCCGGACGGTCCCGTGCACAGCAGGGTCCGGAGTCAGAACCAGGACGGTCCCGTGCACAGCAGGGTCCGGAGTCAGAACCCGGACGGTCCCGTGCACAGCAGGGTCCGGAGTCAGAACCCGGACGGTCCCGTGCACAGCAGGGTCCGGAGTCAGAACCCGGACGGTCCCGTGCACAGCAGGGTCCGGAGTCAGAACCAGGACGGTCCCGTGCACAGCAGGGTCCGGAGTCAGAACCCGGACGGTCCCGTGCACAGCAGGGTCTGGAGTCAGAACCCGGACGGTCCCGTGCACAGCAGGGTCCGGAGTCAGAACCCGGACGGTCCCGTGCACAGCAGGGTCCGGAGTCAGAACCCGGACGGTCCCGTGCACAGCAGGGTCCGGAGTCAGAACCCGGACGGTCCCGTGCACAGCAGGGCCTGGAATCAGAACCAGGACGGTCCTGTGCACAGCAGGGTCTGGAGTCAGAACCAGGACGGTCCTGTGCACAGCAGGGTCTGGCTATGGGGAAGGCTCTTCCCTAGCCTCAGTGGCACCTTTGCCATTCAGCTCATGTGCCCTCAGGGAGGGCTGGGTAGAGGATCTGTAGGTTCTCAGCTTCTCGGAGCCCAGCCTCATCTCTCATGGGGTCTCTCTTCTTCAGGTTGTTTTCCCTACAGGTCCCAGTGCCACCAAAGCTTTTCCTGTCCATGGTGTACAAGCTTGAAGGACCAGCCGATGTCCAGGTGTCTTTGGAGCTCACGACAGGAGATGCCAGCAGCTGTCATGTTGGTGGCATCACAGTGTTGAATGGTGAGGGCTCCGTGACCTCGTGGAAGGGGAGTGGAAAAGGCCCTGGTGCTAGTGGAGCTGTCGTGGGAGGCTGACATGAGTGTGTGTAGCTGGCATGTGTGTGTGTGTAGCTACTGTGTGTGTGTGTAGCTGCTGTGTGTGTAGGTGGGGTGTGTGTGCGCACGTGTGTGTGTCTGTGTGTGTGTAGGTGGTGTGTGTAGTTACTGTGTGTATGTATAGCCGGTGTGTGTTTGTGTGTAGCTGCTGTGTGTCTGTAGCTGGTGTGTATGTGTGTGTGTGTGGAATTACTGTGTGTGTAGCTGCTATGTGTGTGTGTGTAACTGGTGTATGTGTGTAGCTGATTGTGTGCGTGTGTGTCTGTGGAGCTGCTGTGTGTGTGTCTGTGGAGCTTTTGTGTGTGTGTGTCTGTCTGTGGAGCTGCTGTGTCTGTGTGTGTAGCTGCTACATGTGTGTGTGTAACTGGTGTGTGTGTAGCTGATTGTGTGTGTGTGTGTTTGTCTGTGGAGCTGCCGTGTGTGTGTGTGTGTGTGTAGCTGCTGTGTCTGTGTGTGTGTAACTGGTGTGTATGTGTAGCTGATTGTGTGTGTGTGTGTGTCTGTGGAGCTGCTGTGTGTGTGTGTGTCTGTGGAGCTGGTGTGTGTGTGTAGCTGCTACGTGTGTGTGTGTAACTGGTGTGTGTGTAGCTGATTGTGTGTGTGTGTGTGTGTGGAGCTGTCGTGTGTGTGTGTGTGTGTGTGTGTGTGTGTGTGTCTGGAGCTGCTGTGTGTGAGGCAGGCAGCTCCTGTCTTCTGGGTCTGAGGCTCGTGCATGTGGACTTCTGAGCTTGAGCTCTGCTCTGTGACAATGCCAGGCAGCAGCAGCCTTCTGGGAAGCTGGATACAGGATTCCTGCTGGCTGCGGCACACTGATGGGCACATAAGTGGGCTGGGGAGAGGCAGGTTGGGAGAAGTCAGTCCCAGACACACATCCCGGTTGTCCTTCCTATGGTGCCAAAGCATCCGTCTTAGCTGGGGGTCTTCCCTGAACTCTGGGCTGCCCTGCCCTGCACATCCTGCCCCTCTTGGGTTTTCCTCTGGGATTCTCCTTTCTCAAGCTTGTGTCTCCTGCAGCAGAAACTGGCTCAAGGCACAGCCCCCGACCCCTCCGAGTGCCCCCAACCAAGCTGGCCAGATGGGCAGGCCGCTGTGGCCAGCAGCTCAGTGGGGGCTGGATCCAGCGGTGAGTCCCTCTGCTGTCAGTCCCCAGAGGTGATGGCTGCACGTGGTGGACTTGAGTAAGGGTCCCCACTGGGAATCCCCAGAACTAGAGGGAGGAGAGGAGGCCCTGGTCTGACCATCCGAGTTTTCAGCCACTTTGAGAAGCAGAGCAGAACACTCAGCAGGCACGGGGTCCTTGCAGGAGCCTGCTGTAGCCTGGAGTCCTCACAACCTCCTGCCCCCCTGGGATGTTTCTGCTCCTGCCGTGGCTGCTGCCGGCCTCTGACCAGCCTGTGTGCTCTTCCAGCTGCTACGAGGTGAGCCTGCGCAGGTGCCTGCTTCAGGACCTCTTGGTGAGCTTCTCCCGGCCACAGGGCAGCCGGGGGGAGGAGAGCTTCATTTGTCGCCTTGGTGAGATCCAGGTGTGTGGGAGCTGGGCCCTGGGGAGGAGGGGTGGGTGAGATCCAGGTGTGTGGGAGCTGGGAGGAGGGGGGGTGAGATCCAGGTGTGTGGGAGCTGGACCCCGGGGAGGAGGTGGGGGTGAGATCCAGGTGTGTGGGAGCTGGGCCCTGGGGAGGAGGTGGGGGTGAGATCCAGGTGTGGGAGCTGGACCCTGGGGAGGAGGGATGGGTGAGATCCAGGTGTGTAGGAGCTGGGCCCCAGGGAGGAGGGAGGGGTGAGATCCAGGTGTGGGAGTTGGGCCCCGGGGAGGAGGGGTGGGTAGACAAAGGTTGGTCGGGTGGAAGGGGGTCTGAGCCTGTGGGGAGGGAGGGTGGACTGGGAAGCTTAGGAGTAGGCTTGTAGGGCTGGTGTTCTACAAGCCCCCAGAGCCTTCTCTTTCCTGGCAGGTGGTTGATGCCAACAGCTTGCTGGCCCCTCTGCCCCGGGTACAGAGCGTCACCATCTCGCAGCTCCGCTGGCTTCCACTGACCTCTGGATCCGAGGGACCCCCAGCCCGGCTCTTTCTCAGCTGCACTCTGAACTGGTCCTACCTCCTCCACCAGGCCCAGTGCTTTCGGATCCACTGCTGGCCACAGATGGGAGGCGGTTCTCTGAGCTCAGAGCCCCCTGGGGCAGAGAAGCCCACATTCCTGGGTCTGGCCTTTGCCAACCAGTATCGGGTGGTGGACTTGGCAGTAGAGGCTGCCGGCTCTGGGCAGGATGGTCGAGTGGCATTCCTGGTGGAACCTGTCCCCAGGGAGGGCTTCCTGGTACCTCAGGCGGAGTGGGGCAGGGCGACCCTGCTGTACTCGGCCCCACAATGAGCGGACCTCAGTACATAGCACCTCCTAGTCTTTAAGACTGAGGTTTCTTCCTGGCTGGCTGCCTAGCGCCAAGTTGGCTCTGAGTATAGCCAGGTCCCCAGGAGGCTGGGTACTGGGACGTGGCTGTAGTCTCAGGAAGCTGTGCTATGGGGCCTGGGTGGCAGTTCCCTCATGAATGAACAGCCTTCTGTTGTATGCAGTGCTCTCCATGGGATGAAGTTCCCAAGGAAGGAAAGGATTTGAGCAGGCTTCCTTCATAAGTTTCATAAAGGATATTCCTAATAGGCTGAAAGATGTTTGTGCCAAGAGTCACTGACCTTTGATTCCTACGGTTTGGACAAGTAGAATCAGACCTCACTGATATTGAGAAGGCTCCTGAGAGGGCCATGATTTGTAAGGTTCTTTGAGGACAGAGAGGTGACAGCCCTCAGGGTAGAGGTGGGAGCTAGGGGTGCCTGCAGGGTGTTGGGGATGGTTCCCCTGAGACTGGGAGCCCCACTAGATGGGAACTGTGTCATGTGGACCAGCCACCATCCAGACCAGCTGCACTGTTGGTGACTTTGACAGCTGACTACCACTAAACCCCAGGTCTCTTGCCTGGGCTGTGTCTCCCACGGGGTGTTCATGGTGAAGATGCAGAGGTGACAGGGCACTGGGGAGGCGGCTTCCTCCTCGTGCCCTCTGCGAGGGGACTGTGCCCTGCCTCCCTCCCAGTGTGTCTGTATCCTAGGCAGCCGCTCTGAAGGCCTGTTGACACCAGGCCAAGCAGACACTTCTGCTGTGTTCTGGGCCGTGAGTAATGTAGTTTTCCTGCTCCTTCTGGTGTGACCATGGGTAGGGACAAAGACTGAGGGTGCTGGTGCTGGGCTCATCTGTCCAGCTCTCCTGTCTCCTGTGCTGGGATGTGACTGACAGGCAGAGGCCACCTATGGGGTCTGATTGTGGACCTTCTGCTGCAGTACCGGGAGAGGCCACCAGAGGGCAGGGTAGCCTGCTGCGTTCCCCAGAGGTGTAGGGGTTGGATGGACCCAGCGTCCTCCTGTCTCCTGAGTGCCAGGCATGGGGGGAGGGAGGGAGTTGAGCTGGGATTGGCCACATTTGCACCTCATCTCAGTGCCTTCCCGCCAGCTTGGGCAGCATGCAGGCCAGGGGCTCTGCTGAAGCCCGGGCACTCCTGTGCCCCCCAGCATGGGCACTGGGGGCTGCGCTGGCCTTGATTTCTTTGGTTCATCTGACAACCTGCTCTCATCCACTTTGAGCTGGCAGGGACCCAAGTGGGGTGCTCCTCCAGGTCTTACATCCCCAGAGTGGATAGTCAGTCGGTGGCAGGGCAGGCCAGCTCTCCTGCTTTGGGGCAGTGCAGTATTAGTGAGTGCCCTGCTTCTTTTGTGGTACGGAGCCTGCTTTGTTAAAGTGCTGGTTCCTTCAAATATTTTATGCACAGAAGGAGGAGAAATTTATAGTGGCAATTATTTTCTCACAGTCTGGTGAGCAAGCAATTAGAAGTACGGGCTTAGCAGAGCATGGCGTGTGGCAGAGCCGCACAACGCCACTCCCCAAGAGCACGGGCCCCAGTCCTGACAACACAGACTCCTGTGCAGGAAAATTAATCTACCGGCATTTAAGTCTGGGCCCCTCTGGTGGGTATAATCACCCGGAAATAAATTATCCGACGTGAAAAATGAGAAGGCGTCTTGGTGAGATTGGGCTCCCAGCCACCGCTCCTAAGCTCTGTGCTTAGATTCTAGCTCCCCTCTGGGATCTCCTCCTTGCCCTGCTTTTTCTACCGGTCAAAAGTTGGGGCTCAGACTGGAACAGCAAAATGTGGCCCAACTCAGGACATCCACACTGGGGTGACTTGTGTTTTGCACTCTCAGCTCTGTGACCTGAACAGCCAATAACCACAGCTGTGCGGTCATCCAGTATGACCCTGCAGCTTGCCGCATAGCTTGCTCTAGAACCTGTGTGTTGGGTGGGAAGGTTCTTCCAGTGCAGCTTGTCTTAGGGTACAGGGGGCCAAGCTGGAGACGGGGATTGGCACCTCACAGTAATTTGCCCAGAGTCTTCGGCTTCCCCATCACCTGGCAGGAGCAAGCCAGCCCTTCCCACACCCCAGTCCTCTTGCTCTCGGTGCTCCCCACCTGTGCTCCCACCCTCGGTGCCAGGAGCTGCCAAATCAGAAAGCTGTCCTGGTTTGAAGAAAGAAATCTTTATTAATCTTAATAATAATACTGTTAATTTGAATGGTCACACCGTGGAAGCATACAGAATGGTAAGAAAGGAAGCCTGGGGCTCGGCTGCAGTCCTGGGGTAGGGGTAGGGTGGGAGGGTCCGAGCTGCTGCAGGAAAAGGGTCCAAAACAGCAGAAGGCAAGGGGCTCTGTACAGAGGACAGAGCCAGAGGCAGGCGCAGGGCTATGTACAACAGGAATAGAAAAGGGGGGTTCCATTTTCATAGCTTCGGTAGCTGATGCTGGATAGAAAGTGAGGTGATTTTATTTTGAAGTTTCATGAGACTGGAGCCGTGTGGGAGCCATGGTTTCTGTCCTTTTTCCCCTGCTTCTCCTACCCCACCTATCCCTGCCTGGCCAGGGGCTCCTGCCCCCTGCCCCCTGGCACCTAGTGTGCCTGATGCTTCCCTGCACCTCCCACCACTTCCACGCCTGCCCTGGGAGCAGGGGGGACCTGTGGTCCAGTGGCCTTCCCTGTGAAGGGGCCAGCCCAGACCTCCCCTATTCCTTTCCTTATGAGTCCTGCTCTGACTTTAGCCCACCAGACCCCTAGCACCATGACTCCCAACCTCTAGGTGCAGTCCAGGGCTGGCCCATCCCTCTCCCCCTGCCCCCCAATGGGGCTGAGCCCTACAGAGGAGGGGAGAGGAGGGTGGATCCTGGCAGACAGCGAGGTTGCCCTTTGAGCCCACAGTGCTCCCTACACACTATGCTCCACACACACAGGTCCTGTATCCCAGGGCCCCGCCTGTCCATGCTGGCAGCAGGTGTGTCCCTGCTGGCTGGGCTCGCTTGCTTTCTGCAGCGGGGAGCCCTCTCCTGTAGGGGAAAGGGGCGTGGGGTGCCCCAGAGCCTTGGAGCCATGTCAGCCCTTTGCGTTGGAGTCGGACCCCAGGCTGGTTGGACCCTGGCTGCACACTTGGTGGGGCCAGGTTGGAGACCTTGTGCGGGTGACATGCTCCCAGCCCCTCTCCAGGGGCTGCTCTACCCCAGAAACCCCCTGCCTGGGGAGCAGGGCGGGAAAGGAAGACTGGATAGAAACTGGAGCCCCCTGCCGGCCACACGAGGCCCCTTCCCCTCCATCTCTGCCCAGCGCCTTGCACTTCCCCCACGGCACCCAGCCGGGCAGGGCCGCTTTCCGGCGTCCCCTGCGGGACGTGCTCCCTCGGTGCGGGTGTGCGCCAGCCGTGGACTTGGTTGGATGCCTCTTGGTTTGGTTGTGATTGTTTTTTGTTGTTGCTTGGATCTTAACATCTTTTTTTTGTTTTGTTTTGTTTTTTTTGTGATTTTTTTTGTTTTTTTGTTTTTGCCCTTCATGGTCCAAGAAGGAGACGATGGAAGGTTTCACTACAACAGAAACAGAGAGGCGGGGTTTGCAGTTTCTCAGGAGCATGGGGGCAATGGGGGGGGGGCACAGTGCCTGTGGCTCCCTGGTCTAGCCTGAAGCCTTAGCACCCCTAAGCCTGCTCCTCCAGCTTCCTGGGCCCTGCCACAAGCTAGACCCTAAAGTTGACTGGTCTTCTAGGGATTGGGTACGGCTGTGGGTTGGTGACCTGGACCAAGGGAACAGAGACCTCCCTGTCAGCTTGCCTGCAGGAATGGCCTCAGGCTGCAATGGGGACAGCTAAGGCCACGCCTGCTGGGTGATGGGACCAAGTACAGGGCGGGATGGGTGGAGAACAGTTGCCAAGACACTGGGGCCTACAGGGACCTACATCTCTGTCAGCCTTGCTGCCCTAGCACCCCAGCCTGGGTGCCAATGTGTGTCCCAGGCCAGCTCCTGGGGGCTCTCCAGGGCTCCCGGGCTGACCTCAGGTCCAAACCTGCATCCTTTCTGGCAGTGGAGCCTGGTGGGTCCCTAGAGGCCACAGAAGCACTCAGTAACAGCCCATGTGACTGCAGAAAGGCCCAGGATGGAAGGCAGTACTGTGTCCTTTGCTGACTACCAGGACCCTTCCCTCTCTGGCAGGAACACTGATTAAAAGGCGTGTTGGGGCCTGTGGATGGGAGGGGTGGCTCTGGACATCAAGGACAACCACCCAGAGCCATCTGCTTCAGGTATCTGGGGAGGTGGTCAGGCTCAGGGAAGGCTTCCAGGCCCACAGTCAGGGCTTGGCCATTTCCATTTCTCACAGCGGCTCTAAGGAATCCCAGAGCCCTGTGTGACCACAGCAGTTTGCACACAGGACAATATGCCTGTGACTGCTTGGACAGGAAACATCATCAGTAAACTTTAATACGAAATGTTAGCCTCAGCAGAGTGGGGAGGTGGCTACTCCTGCCATTCCTGGTGAAGGTCAGACGGGAGTCATTCACCCCCCAGACTGGGGAAACCCACTGACGGCCTGGAACCCCTAGTGTTCCTCTATCCCTCACCAAACACTGGAGACGGCTGGGCCTCCAGGGGACTGGCTGAGGTGGCTCTGGGAGAGGCTGACTGGCACTTCTGGAGCTGTGAGGGAGGGCCTGTGCTGCCCCGAGATGTGGGCATGGCCCTGGCAGGGCGCCTTGCCGTCCCCCCGGCCTGGCCCCCGCTGTACGCATACTGTACCTGGAGTGGCTTGGGTGGAACAACATCAATAACGTCAAGATAGGAAACCAAGGTTCAGACATACAGGAAAACCAGGGTCAGAGACACACACACCAGCGTGGGTGGGGTGGGGAGACCAGCTGGCTGGAGGTAAAAATCTATGGACTTTAGAGTCGCAGAGGGTCAGCGGCGCGTGTCGCTGACCGGGAGGGGCGCACTGTCCTCCTGGTGGCTGTGCTTGGTGTTGGGGCTGTAGGGTTTGGTTTGGAATAGGCAGTGGTGTGAATGCTGTGAGGGGGGTCTCTTGCTAGTACGGGGTGAAGCGGCTGTACCCTCCTCGGCAGAGGCTAGCCTGCAACATCAAAGATGAAAAACAGCCAATCAGTACCGTCTCTTGGTAGCAGGAGGAAGAAGCAAAAAGAAAAAAAATAAGGAAGAACCAAAAGAGAAATAGCTAGATCCCACTCTTCTTCCCTCGTGATTTTCCTTCGGGAAGAATGGGCTTCTGGTTGTCATGGTAACTATAGCCTGGTTCCTCGGTGGTGGTGGTGGTGGTGGTGGTGGTGGTGGTGGTGTGGTCGTCTTGGGGCTGGGAGGAGGTGATCCTGCCTCATAGACTTTTGGACAGTCTCTGGGCACTTCTTGGGGCTTTGGCTGGCCTCACTTTGTCCCCGGGTAGAAGGGATGAGCCCCCTCTCCTCACAGTTGCTGGGCTGGTCAGGAAGATCCTGACTGTGCTGCACTATGGGAGCAGAGTCTGGGGAAGCCCCAGGCCACACCGGTTGGTGACAGCTCCCAGGGGCTGCTGTGCTCTGAGGGCTCCACTTCCTGGCCACAGCTTCCAGAGTGGGTCCACCTTGAGGGCTGGGCCTGCTGGGCACAGCACCTGGGGCTCTTGGGATCTGCTGGACTTAGGTGTGTCCTGTAAGGGAAGGTTTCTGTGGAGACCACCTCCCCAATACCCCTACCCACCAGTTTTGTTGAAAAAGGGAAGAAAATGGCAAATACAAGAGGAGAAAAGTTGGGGAAAGAACAGGAAATGTGAACAATAAGTGGGAAGACGAGGAAGGGAGCCCTGTGAGTTAACGGAAGCTTTTAGCTAGCAGCTGCGCGGAAGCTGCGCTGTGCAGGGAGCCCAGGCCTTCCAGCCTCAGTGTCAGGCCCTTCCAGGATGGCTGTGGCGCCCTCCCTAGCAAGAGTCTATTCTCTGAAGTTGCCACAGCCCCCACAGGGCTGCTCTGCATGTTTGGGGCTTGTTAAAAACCAACAAAGATAAAAATTGCAAGAGAATAATCAAAACCAAGGGTGGTAGAAAAAAACCCACGTTGCCTCTGAGCCCTCTCTCTCCTTACTGCCCCCCCCCCAGGTGTTTTCATCTTTGATGCTGAATGCCAAGCTAGCTAAAAACACACATTAACATCCCTGGAGGTGTGAGTGGACACAGGAATTGGGTGTGCACTGGACACAGACTTGGGATACAGAGGGGCTGGGCTATGTCCACAGCTGGGCATACACACGCACACACACATGCACACAGACACACTGGTCTACCCACACTACCACCCTGCCGGGGTCCTCCACCCTGAAGCACTGGAAGAGGCTAGGGGTGATCAGGCACCATTGCCCAGGGAAGTCTGGGAGGAGAGATTGGTAAGACACAGTGGTTGGCCCTTGGTGCCCTAGCCATATAAGAATTACAGTGTTTGCCCCAGGCCTCCCACAGGGAGGGACGGTGGCACCTGCAGGAGCTGCCAGGCCCCGGAGCCGCTGCAGGGGGGAGAGGCCATGGCTTTCCTGTGCTGAGAACGGAGGGTCCACATGGGACTGTGTTCGTGGGGTTCAGGAGCACAGATCACTCAGTAGGATGCTTCCCAGAGGACTGGCCATTACAGGATTGGACCTGCCTCCCCTCACTAAGGAAGGGCACAAGGGTCACCCTCTCCCAAGTGCTTCTTTCCAAGTCTCCAGGACAAGACACTGGCAGAGGGCTCAGCCTCTCCCCTAAGGCCTTGTCCAGCCCGTCCATTTACAGGGATGGAGCTTCCTGGCCATCAATGGCACCAAGGGCCAGGGGGGCCATTCGACTTACCATGGTTCCGATGCTGTAGGTCGCTGTGGGGCCGATGGTGTGATGATAGGGGTCAGCGGCTGCATAGACTCTGCCGTAACTAGGGGAAGAGCAGGGAGGGAGAGGGTGTGGGAGAAGCCGCTAAAGTAGGCAACGGCAGACCAGCCCTCCCGACGAGGACTCTTCCTCCCCCACGAGGCCCTCCTCACACTCTGTGTTTTCATGTTTGGAAGGAAGTTTCTGGAATTTAGGAGTCTACTTCAGTGTGTGGGCAGTGTGTCAGTGCATCCTGCTTGGTGATACAAGGAGGGAGAGGAGTCCTTCGCTGGTCCATCTGAGTCCATCCCCAGCAAGAATAGGGCTAAGGGGAGAGAGATGGAGGCAGACCAGGGAGACCCTCACCCAGGAGGCAGCACTCTGCTCCAGATAACCTTGCACTCACCTAACTTGTGCAGTGGCAGCTTCTTAGAGGACAGGGTTAGACCACAAGGCCCAGCATGCCCTGTAACTTAGGAGCAGAGTGGGGAGGTAGCACAGCAATCTGGGAAGAGACCCTGACACTGCGGCCAGAAGGCCTGGGCTCCCTGCAGGGTGCAGCTTCCATACAGCTGCCAGCTAAAAGCTTTCATCAGCTCACAGGGCTCCTTTCCCTGTTTCCATTCCTTATGGACACCTTGTAGAGTAGCACAAAAAGCTGCAAGGAGGGCCTGGGTTGCAGGTCCCACCGGGTGCTGGAGGGCCTGTGGGTAAGACTGACAGCTTTCTTGAATGATCTATGAGCAAGGAGCTCTGTAGCCACCAGCCCTGAGGGAAAAGGCATCAGGCTCAGCTGCCTATGCGGAACAAACCCAGCCACCACTGCCTGCCTTGGCATGCACACAACAGGGGCGGGGAGAGCTGGTGGCACTGGGATGGCACACCCTGGACCACAGTTGTTTCCTAAAGGCAAGTGGAGGCTCCTAGTTTTCCTTCGTACATGGGGCCTTAAGAGCTGGGGGCTGTCAGACCTCTGGGTTAGGAATCCGGTATCTGTTGAGCCATCAGGAAGAGACTGGTCACGGGAGCTCATTGGCTCTGGAGTCTGAGCTGCATCTGGGTCTCTTCCTCTGTGCAGAACCTCTACCCACCAGACACAGGCACCCACCAGTCCCTAGCGGCCAGTGAGGCTTTGTGTCCTTGTGGACTGAGCCCTTTGGCAACTGGTCCTGGTTTGTCTTCTCCCCACAATGAACCCCCACTGTAGCCTGCTGCCCCCAGCCTCACCTGTCGCTGTAGGCTGCGGCTGCTGCTGCTGCGGGCTGAGCGTATCTGTAGGCTGCATAGCCTCCCTGCAGGGGAGGTGGGAAGGAGAGATGGCAGATAGACTTAGCAGGGCTCACTCGGTGAGGCCAAGCTAGAAAGACTGAGGTGGACACAGACCCAACAGGCCTGGGCCCTTAGGAGGGCTGCTCACCCTCTAAGTCTTTCCCCAACTTTCAATTTCCACCGTGGCCTGGTGTGGCTTAGGTGGTCCTGGCCTGGGAACCTGGTCTCTGGCCTGATAGAGGTCTGAGAGGACCATTAAGAAGCATTGTTCAAGATGAGGCAGGCCTGCCCATCCATCCATCCATCCATCCATCCATCCATCCACCCACCCACCCATCCACCCACCCACCCATCCATCCACCTATCCATCCATCCATCCATCCATCCACCCACCCACCCACCCATCCACCCATCCACCCACCCATCCACCCATCCACACACCCATCCACCCATCCATCCACCCATCCATCCACCCCCCCCACCCTCCATCCAATCCACCCATTCCATCCACCCATCCATCCACCACCCACCCACCCTCCAATCCACCACACCACCCATCATCCATCCTACCCCACCAATCCATCCATCCACAACCACCACCCACCCACCATCCACCCTCATCCATCCATCCATCCCATCACCCATCCATCCACTCACCCACCCATCCCTCCCATCCAACCCAATCATCCACCCTCCATCCATCCATCAACCCATCCATCCATCCACCCATCCACCATCACTCCACCCACCCATCCATCCACCCCACCATCCATCCACCCACCCTCCATCCACCCATCCATCCATCCACCCACCACCCACCCATCATCCACTCCACCCCACCACCCCATCCATCCATCCAACCCATCCATGCCATCCCACCATCCCACACCACCATCCACTCCAATCCACCTCAATCCACCATTCACCCATCCATCCCCATCCACCATCCCCATCCATCCATCCCCCATCCATCCATCCACCCATCACCTCCCGCCATCCACCCATCCATCCATCCACCCATCCACCAACCCCATCCAGCCATCACCCATCCATCCATCCACCCCATCACCCATTTCATCCTCCATCACTCCATCATCCATCCATCCATTCCATCCACCCATCCTTCCACCCACCCACCATCCATCCACCCATCCATCCACCCACCCACCCATCATCCATCCATCCATCCATCCAATCATTCATTAACCTATTAATCTGTTCTCACCCCCATTTGTGATTTTTTTTTGTCTTTTTGAGACAGGGTCTCCCTGTAGCCCCAGCTGTCCTGGAACTCACTATGTAGACCAAGCTGCCCTTGAACTCATAGAGATCTGCTTGCCTCTGCCTCCCTAGTGCTGGGATTAAAGGTGTGCGACACCACACCCAGCCCCCATTTGTGATTTTAACACACACTAGTGAGCACCAATTGGTAGGAATTGGTTCAAATATGCCTTGGCTTTAGATGAGTGGAAAGTTGAATTATGGGTGATTTCGAGGTTCATTGGGTGGGAGGCTCAGTGAGGGTCTGAGCCACAGGAGGCAAAGAGCACAGGTGCAGGAGAGGGAGGCATAGGACCCTACACAGAGGCCTGAGAAGAGGCACCCTGGGGCCTGCTTCTGGTCTCTCTCAGGGACTCAACACCCAGGCGTGTTCTTGAGTGTTGATTTTAGTGTGGTTAGGGATAAGGGAGTCACCTGCTGCCCCTCATGTAACACCTTGCCACGTGTGGCTACAGGGTTGCTAGAACACAGATGACCCAGGCTGTGCAGTGCTGGCGTCCCTAGAGATGCCATACTCTATGTGCACAGGTGTCTTGGGATCCTGAGTATCCCAAGGGTAGGAGGAGTGAGGCCGTGTGGACAAATGCTGACCTTTCACGGACACAAACAGAACTTTGGACCTCTCCCTTCCCCTCCCCAGGGCTACACTTACATAAATCTCAGCACCATAAAATCCATCCTGATACACGACCCTGGAAGCAAACGGACAAGAGAGTGGTGGGAAGGCTGGAGAGGTGGGGTAGGCCGGCTCCGGAGTCTGCTGAGGAGGGAGGGGGCACGGCGCCAGCCCCGCCCACGGGACTGGCATTTTAACAAGCGTTTGCTCCAGTGCCCTGTTTGGTATAACAATAGAGTAACACCCTTGCTGGTCAGCTCCTTTCTCCCAAAACCCAGGGGCCCATCAGCCCAGGCCTGTTATCCTCCCCTTCCTCTCCCGGGCAGCTGCCACCCTTCAGCACTGGAGGACACTGGATCCCAGGGAAGGGTTCAGAGAGGGCTCCCAGAAAGCCCTCGCTGGACCCAAGGGCCAGCAAATGCCCCATGTGGCATCCAGATCAGGTGATGATGCTAAATGACTCCTTAAAGGCCAATGAGCCTCAGAGGTGTCCACTATGTGGGATGAGGCAGGAAGGTGCAGTGCTGGGTTCTGGGGTCCCCACTACCCTGCCCTGCTCCCCAGTTCTAGGAGGGCTGTTGAGCCCCCTCTGCTGCACAGGGCCACCTCCCCCCACCATGCCCCCAGCCTTCCTTCAGTCTCCCCTTCCAGGTACTCACGCTCCGTAAGTCGGGATTGGGGGTGGAGGTGGTGCAGCTCGAAATGTATTATACACGGCCCGGCCCCGGCCCCGCAGGTGTGCACCCCGGTAGGCAACGGCTGTGCCTGTGGTCGGGTAGGGGAAACCAGTCACTGCAAGAAAGGGACATGGGAGAGTGGGTGAGAGAAAGCCAAGACTTGCAGCCCCCGTTACCCTCCATCACCCCATCCTACCTGTCCCTGCCCCCGACTTTTACCTGCATAGAATTCAGGCCCATAGACAGCCCCTACCACAGGGTTTAGCTTCCAGCCTAGAACAGAAAGAAATGCAGTCACTGGTTTCTTGAACCTACTCCCACTTCTCTTTATGCCAGGGACCTCACAGCCAGTGGCCAGGCCTATGGGGAAGATCCAAGGCTTGGCTTCTGCAGAGGGTAAGTCCCTTTCAGAGACTGGCAGAGGAGGTGGGACACTAACCCCAGATCCCTCTCCCCACACTGTAGCCCCACACTGGTGCAAGAACCGCGGGGCACCTTCACTGTAGCTCATCACCTGGGCTCCTTCCTGCACCAGGCCCTCCCCAGCCTGCTTCTGGGCACTCCTGATTTGGGCACCCTTGCCCCAAGCTTGGAATACAAGGGAAAGTTGAGAACATCTGGATTCACAGCTGGGATGAAGGGTTCCCATCTTCCTGCAGGGATGCTGGTGGGGGGAGGAGAAGGAGGAGGAGGAGGAGGAGGAGGAGGAGGAAGAGGAGGAGGAGAGGAGAGGGAGAGGAGGAGGAGGAAGAGGAGAGAGGAGAGGAGGAGGAGGAAGAGGAGGAGGAAGAGGAGGAAGAGGAGGAAGAAGACAAGGAGGGCCATTGGATTGAAGACAGGAACAATGACAGGGCCAGCAAAATGGCTCAGTGGGTCAAGGTGCTTGCTGCCAAACCTGGTGACCTGAGCTCAATCTCCTGGACCCGCATGGTAGAGGGAGAAAATTGACTCTTGCACGTTGTCCTCTGACCTTTGCACACATGCTGTGATATGCCCATGCACACACAGGCCAACAGAGATAAAATATTAAAAAATATAATAATGGCAGTTAATAGTTCTGAGCACTCCAAGAGTGCCATAAAGATTTCTCAATCCGGGGGCTTCTCAGTGCTCACGGGGCAGATGTCACAATCTTCCTGCTTTACATGCTGAGGCACAGAGAGATAATGAGGTGGGGTGGCAGAGCGGACCCAAATCCGCATCCTCAAGCCAGACGGGGTTCCTAGCTCCCTGGGGCTTCAGCTGGACTCTGCACCTCCTGCAGGTGGCCAGTCTTCGTTACCCACTGGGACTCAGAGCAAAGCCCTGATTACCCTGAGGCCTCTGGGGCAGGGGCAGAATCCAGCTGGATTCCAGGAGGCTCCAGGTCAGGCTGTCGGATGTGGGAAGGCTTAGCTCACTCACCATCCTCAGTTTACCCAGGTCTGATCTGTGCAGTCCTCACTCCAGTGCATGGTAAGGAGGGACAGACAACCTGAGTCCCTGGCCTGCCACGAGAGGGCAGCACGGGGCCCTGGGTAGCATAAGTAGCAGGATATGCATGGAGTCTCTAACACCAATTCTTTTTTTTTTTTTTAATCTTATCTATTTCTAACACCAATTCTAACTGCTTCGTAGGATGTGACGGGGTAGAGTGTCCAGGCCTACCCCTCCTGGAGACCTCCTCCCCTTACCCCACAAGACTAAGCTGTCGCCTGTCCTCATCCTGCTAGCACTTCACCTTGTGTCCGAACTCGGTGGGACTCTGGGATCTTTCTGCTAAGGTCAAGAGGGTAGATATGTTTATTTGGGAAAACCTCTCAGACTAAGAATGGACTTTGGTTGGCTGTAGACCCACAATGGAGCAGAGCCCCAAGGCCGAGGTGGTCTCACCCTCCCAAGGCTTCTTCCCAGAGTCTTCTCTGTCTTGGAAAAGGAGAGTCAGAGGCTGCATGCCTGTCTCAGACGCCCTGGGCGCCTCGACCTGTCGTCTGGCTCGCTTGCCTGCTGGGCCCACTTCAGTTAGGCAATCTGAGGAGCCACCTGATGACTCTGTATCTTCGGTAAGAAGGGGATCTGGTGAAGCCTGGTGGCTTTGCTTCTTTCAGTTAGGACTCCCCTGCCTTCCCAGGGATGAACTTCTGAGTCCTCTGTGTTAAAACACCTATGGACTACTCCCACTCCTGGCCAGGCCGCGGAGAACCCAGGCCATCTCTCTGAAGCCTTGGGATTCCTGGCTGGCCAGTGGATGCACTGAAGCGAAGCTTTCCTGCAGCACAGTGAGCAGAGCTTTCTGCCTCTCCCTATCCCGACATCAGCCAGCATCAGTACCCTAAGGAGCCCAGGGCATAGCTGCTTGGGGCTGGATTTGCTTTGCATAGCTCACTCTTCGGCCATCCTGTTCCACCCAGACAGCAAAGGTCCAAGGATCCTGAATGAAGAGTGGGAAGGGTTTCTAGCTGTGTCGTGGCTGCAGGGGACCACATGAGCCCTGTGAACTCTGAATCCACAGAAGCAGACCAGGCTCCTTCACTGCTGCGGCTGGTGTGCAATGGCTGACCTTAGAGACAGACTTTCCAGTGGGTGTCATGCTTCTACCCTCATGGCCAGTCTAGGGTCAATCAAGAGGCCTTCGGTGGTGAGTGTTCACACTGGCTAGGTCACTGTGGTCATCTATCCCAAGATCCAGAATAGGGAGCCTGTGACCGAGGCCCCATACAAGGCCAAGTTCAAGTTCTCTGGCTGCCAGAATATCTGCATCTTAAAGAAGAGGATCTTGGGGCTGAGGAGATGGCTCAGGAGTTAAGATCACTGGCCACTCTTGCAGAGGACCTGAGTTCAGTTCCTGGTACCCACATGGCAGGTAACAACTGACCATAACTCCAGTTCTAGAGGATCAGATGCCCTCTTCTGACCTCCACAGGCATTGCACAATATGGGTGCACTTATACACATGTAGGCAATACACTCATACACATAAAATAAATATAAAAATGATAAAATATTTTTTAAAAGATGATCTACTAAGTTAAATTGGGGTGAATGTGAAGATGTGGCGGCTCACTGGGGTGCTTTGGGGTCACGGGTCTCTGGACAGTGGCAGGACTTGGCTTCATGAGGACTTATTGCTTATTCCTTAACTATAGTCACAGATAAACCCCACATCCTGCCCACCTGTGCTAAGCACCGGCTCATGGAAGTCCACCAGGTTTACTAGGGACACGGGTAAACACAGGGTACCTTCGAGTTCTTAGAAAGATGTTTGAGACCAAAATCTTGAAAAAGTGGAAAATTGCAATATTTAGTTCTAAACAGGAACTGGCTGGAATCCTGGAGTCCTACCTAGGACTTGACACCCGAATGAAATCTGAGCGTATGGAAGATGGGCTTGCTCCCCCTCCCCAGGCTTTCTGACCTTGTGGGCCATCCCCACTTTATGCCCTTAGGGGTGGGATGGCTGACCATGGCGTGGCAGGTCATTGAGGTGTCTGTGGGTGGCACCACAGGGTCTGACTATAGAAACTGTTCTTCAGGGATCTCTAGGAACTAGAAAAGACCTGGGACACAGCCAGCTATGCTCAGAGCAGACCCCTCACCAACGAGCCCTAAGAGTCTACAAACCAGTCACCAGCACTCCAGGAAAACAGCACCTCTGACAGGTATGCGCAGAACTACGCACCACCCACAGCGCAGGCAGCTAGGAGCCTCATGGCATAATTAACACTTTCAAGGTCCAAGGGACACGTTCCTTCCCTCAGCAGCAGCTCGCTCAACACTGATGCCTCCATCCCCAGCCCCGAGTGTCCCTTAGAGATGCAATATGTCATTCCCAGCCCCTGAACACCGAGAGTCCCGGCTCTCACCATTGGCGTACGGGTTTCCTGGCTTCTTGTTGGTCATAACCCGGGCTGTGGCATTATTGACCTGTCCAGAGACACAGAGAGAATAAGGAAGGGTCACCTCTTCCCAGGCCCCCAGCCACCCTGAGTTTTGCCCCTGGGGTGTGGCCTCTGGAGAGGAAACCCCTGGAGATTCTAGGCTGCTCCGCAGTGGGGCCCAGGATCCTAGCCCAGTCTAGTGCTGTTCGTAGAGTTGTTCCAATCCCCCTGAGATACTAAGGCCCTCAGCGGTACCCCCAGGCTAGCTAGCAGGCCAGGCTCCCTGACACACTCTCCCAAGTAAATTGCCAAGGTCCTGCTATGTACACGTGCAATACGGCCACTCCCACTGCCATGGGGGGCACTCCTATCCCTGGGGACAGCGGGTCTTTGAGCTCTTTGGACAGCATGAAACTTTCTGATGAAGTCAGTAGAGGACAAGGTGGTGAGGAAGGCTCTGGAAAGACAGTGCTCAGGAGCTAGGTCCCGTGTTCCAGCAATATGAAGGCCTGGCCAGGCTGCTGTGAGGTGGGCTGGGGGTGAGGCCCATATAGAAGTGAGGGGGGGATGGGGCGGGCAGCGCCTGAGGAAGGTGTCTAGGCCGCACAAGCCCCACCTCCCTACTGTGAGCCTCGAGGCCTGGGCAGGGGCCTCAGAACCACTGGGCACCGGGCTGGGTCAGGGATGTCAGAATCCCTTCAGCTTCTAGGCCCCTCTTCAGCCACCTTCCCTCCTGCTTCAGGCTAGGTCACCACCCCAGAGCCACCACGAGGCACCAAGGATGAGGAGGAGACGGGGATCTGGGTGGTCCTCCTGACTCTGCTCCTTGCTGCCCTCTGGCCACTTGCTGTTGCTTCTGCTTGTAGGCAGCAAGGTGGCAGCTAAGGCTGTCCCGTCAGAGGGGTCGGGCGGAGGACAGGCAGGGCTGCCCACAGTCCTGGAAACCACCAGGCCTTATGCGGTTTCTGGGATCCCTTAGTGTGTGGATGGAGACAGGCTTCTTCCAGGCAGTGGAAGGAGAAGGGATATGGGACCCCCGGGATGTGCCTCAAGCCTCCACCGACCAGGGCAACAAGGGCTTCAGCTCGGCTACAAGCTGATGTGGTGACGTCGGCTTCAGGGCCATCATTCCTCCAGCTTGGTGGCCCCTGGTGGGCTCTTTGCAGAGCAGACAGCAGCAGTCAGACTGGTGGGGACCCGGGAGTGGGGTGTGCTGTCCAGGACCTCCCTGCCCTGCCGCCGCACACTTATCTGAGCACCTCAATTTTCCGTCCCTCTACGATGGTCCCGTTCAGCTTCTCCCGGGCTCGGTCAGCATCTGAGCTAGTTTCAAAAGTTACAAACCCAAAACCCTGTGAGCAGAGGAGGACAGACAGGGGAAGACAGGATGAGAAGAAGGGAGGAGAGGAACAGGGAGGGGAGGGGCAGAGGGAGGGAGAGAGAGGGGGGCAAGTCAGGTGACTGGAGAGACCCCTCATGGTCAGAACTCTGTCCTGGTGCCGGCTCTAGAGGGATGCGGGGGGGGGGCACAGGCCTGAGCCCAGCCTGCGCTGACCACTGCCCTAATACCTCCTGGGAAGACAAGCCAAAGAGATGCCAACCTGGCCAGGGACCAAGCTTGCCACTTGCTTTGGGGTAAGGGGCTGAGGCCGGGCATCCAAGCCCTTCCACCTTTGCTCTGGGAGACCAAGATTGGTGAGGGTGGGGTCTCATCTTCCTGGAGAGGGGGGCAGAGCTTGTCTTTGCTGGGTGCCCCCCCAGCCTTGCCACTCTGCAGCCCCTCCCTCCCACAAGCCTCCAGACCCTAAGGGTGAGTGGTTGGGTGGGGCTGGGGATCCAGGCCCAGGGTGGAGGGGCTCTGGGAGCTCAGAGAGAAGTAGCCTGGCAGCAATGACACAGACAGCTGGGGGTGGGGGTGGAAGAGCGGGGAGTACAAGCACCCGTGTGGCTCAGGGGTCCTCGGGCAGGCGGGCGCGAAGCTCTCCAGGAAGGAAACGCACATTTCACACGTTAGCCTGGCGGGACCTACAGCCGGCGCGGTAATGGTGGTGGCCTCTGTGCGGCACCCACCTTGGAGCCCCGCTCGTTAAAAATGATCTCCACGTCTAAAATTTTCCCGAATTGCTGCAGAGACAGAGAGAAGGAGGGGTGGGAGACAGGACAAAGGGGTTAAGACAGCAGAGGTCTTATCCACTTTATCCCCAAGATGCCACAAGGCTCGGGAAGGGAGAATCCCAGGGAAACCCTCCCCATCTTTCCCTGGAAGCCTATGGTCTTTAAGGAGCATGTGTCATAGCACCGGGGCCCCTTGGGACTCATCCACAGCAGGGATGGAGCACCCCAGGGTAATGCTGCCCTCAGTACACACTAACAGGTAACGCTCTACTGAGAGATCCTTCTCCAAAGGTTGCGAGGAGTGGGAAAAGGGAGCTGGACTAGGAAATAGAGGTGGAAGATGATAGGAGACTGGGACTGTTGGTTGGGTTAAGGGACCCTCAGACCTCTCTGAGATGGGGAGGAGGCTTGGCAAGAGAAAGGACTTAAGGAACCAGGGATGGGACTGAGGGAGGAGAGAGGGAAGTTCTTACACAGGTGACTCCTGGGTCCCTGTACTGCCCGTGGGTACTAGGGAAAGAGCCTGTGTGCTGTAACCTAGGCCTCTTGCTGGTTCAGGATGTCCTGCCATCCAGACCATACCACTTGGGGTCTGGTTGACACCCTCCAGCCCCATGGCTAGCCTGGGGTCCCTATGGACCGCCTCATCTCCTGGTTGATACCTTCCAGCCCCATGGCTAGCCTGGGGTCCCTATGGACCGCCTCGTCTCCTGGTTGATACCTTCCAGCCCCATGGCTAGCCTGGGGTCCCTATGGACTGCCTTGTCTCTTGGTTGACACCTTCCAGATCCATGGCCAGCCTGGGGTCCCTATGGACTGCCCCATGGCTAGCCTGGGGTCCCTATGGACTGCCCCTCTAGTTGAACTTCGCCCTGCTAGCCTGGGGTCCCTATGGACCGCCTCGTCTCCCTCACTGGCAACTGGTGACCCACGTCNGCCTTGTCTCTTGGTTGACACCTTCCAGATCCATGGCCAGCCTGGGGTCCCTATGGACTGCCCCATGGCTAGCCTGGGGTCCCTATGGACTGCCTCGCCTCCTGGTTGACACCTTCTAGATCCATGGCCAGCCTTGGGTCCCTATGGACTGCCTTGTCTCCTGGTTGACACCTTCCAGATCCATGGCCAGCCTGGGGTCCCTATGGACTGCCCCATGGCTAGCCTTAGGTCCTATGGACTGCCTTGTCTCCTAGTTGACACCTTCCAGATCCATGGCCAGCCTGGGGTCCCTATGGACTGCCTCATCTCCTAGTTGACACCTTCCAGCCCCATGGCTAGCCTGGGGTCCCTATGGACCGCCTCGTCTCCCTCACTGGCAACTGGTGACCCACGTCTCCAAACAATGCCAGTGAGGTCCTTAGGGGTCTTGCAGTCTTGCAGCCTCCTGGTTTGGCAACTGATGGGGGGGTCCCCTCACCTCACAGGGGAAGGAGACTCAAAGGGACAGGGGATCAGACAGCTACAGGGCGGTCTGTGGTAGGTTCACAGAGAAAGGTAATTCTTTACCTCATTCTACAGTGCCCCAGAGATCTGACACAGACGGTTGCCATTTGTCTGGTAGGGCCCCATGAGCAGGTACAAGTAAAGGGACCATGTGAGTGATCGTCTGTAGTGCAGCTGCTTCAGACTTAAGGGGACCAGTGGTTCCAGACCCATGACCGAGAGGGTCAATTACTGCTTCTGAATCATGGCACCGTCCATTGTAACTGGGTCACACATCCTGGGTCTGCTCAGAGACCCTGCAGGGCCCTACACGTCCCTACACATCCCAGCTGTGGTGGGAAAGACTGAGTGGGAGGGTGAGGCTTGAGGGCTGCGTGGCCGGCTGCGTGGCCGGCTTCGTGGCCGGCTCAGTGGCAGAGCTGAGGCAGGTGCTGGGCAGGCAGAGAAATGGTAGTTGAAGCGATAACGGGGTCTGAGAGAGGGAACATGGCAGCCCACACAGTGCTCTGTGATCAGGACAAGTCCAGGAGCCCAAGTGGCTACGCTCCAGCCTGCCTGGTCCGCCTCTCCATGGCAGTCTCAGAATCCGCGAATAGCAGCACGTGTTGGTGATCGTGTCTGAAGGTAGCCCTCCAGGGCAGCCTGGCACGGTGGGGCAGGGGCGGTCACAGGAACGCTGCCCTGGCCGGAGGTGCTGGGAAGGGGACCTCTACCTGCTTGGTCCCCATCACCTGTATTTCCAAGTTGTCCCTCCCCGGGGGAACCAGGAGGACACAGGCCTTGAGGCTGGGCTCCTTTTGCTGGGAGGCAGCAAGAATCAGGCAGCCTGCTGGGGCCCAGAAGTCTAAGGCCCCTGGGAACAGATGGCAGACAGATTTCTGGCAGGGGATCAAGGACATTATATAAGGTTCCTCTGACCCCCGACACTGAGCTTGGGTTCCCCCTCTTGTGCTCTGCAAACAGGCTGAAGTGAGAGCTGACTGGACCTAGGTGGGAGGAATCTGAGGACCCTACCTGCCCTTTCCTAGAGCAGGCTCTCTGTAATGTCCGGGTGAGGACAGGGGTACAGGGGTACGCACACTCACCCCAAACATTTGCCGCAGGTCAGGGTCCCTGAACCGGAAGGGGATGTTGGAGACATGTAGCCGTTTGGGCTGCTGCTTCTCTGTGGGGTCGGAGGGGTGGAGCTGCTGGCTGTCCGTCTGTGCCGCCTCATCTGTCTGCTGCAGAGAGAAGACTGTGCTGTAAGGCAGCCCTGCAGCCTGTGCAGGCCCACCCACCTGCTCCATTCCAGCCTTTCCCATGCCTGGGCTGGGGTCTTCAAGAGAAGACCAGCAGACAATGCCCAGGGTTCACGTGGCAACCCGAGGCCCTCACCTTCAAGCTTCACTGGCCAGGCCTGTGGGTCCCTGTCTCTTCTGCCACGCCAGCGTAAGGCCTCCTTGGTCAGGTCCACTCTGAGCTCCCTCAGCTCAAGCCTGTCCACTGAGGTCTGCCCTCAGTGGCCTTTCAGCCCAATACCTCTATTTCTCTCAAGGAAGTTCTGGAACGTGAGACTCAGGTTTCAGGACCAGCTTCCTGGATACAGTTATCTGCCTGGCATGCATGGCCCCTGCCCTTCCTGGCTCCTTACCTTAGTCATGTTGTTTTACTCAGAACCCCTGGGGCCACACTATTATCAAGGTCAGTCTGACAGTCTGTCCTCATTTAGAGTCAATCTCTGGCTGGCAGATGGCTTGGAAGGACACGGGTTTCAAGCCCACCACCCTACAGCTCAATTCATGATGGCTGGGAACCTAGAGGCAGCATTGCAGGGGATCTGTGTGCACGAGGCTCAGCCTACGTGGCTCTCTTCAGTGACACTGCCCTTCAGCTTGGTTTGCTGCACCCCCAGCTGCGAAGGCAGATTGGGCAGTATTTTGTGAGCACTGGCTGGTGAGTGGTGAGTGGTGAGTGGGTGGCTGATCCAAGCTGATGGAGCTCATCACCTTCCCGGATGCTCAGACCTGAGGTCTTCTATGGGGCAGTCACGTCTGTAGCCCAGCCACAGACCAGCCTGCACCCGGTTCTCTATTCAGCCTGACGGCCAGGCTGCAGGCAGGGTGAAGCGTTAGTGTCCAGGACAGACACATGGGGGTGGTGCCCGAGCTCCCGTCCTGTGCTTTCTCCTTGTCGTTGCTCTAGTTCCTCCAGTGGGGCTGAGCTCAGCTGTGCGGAGACACCAGGCACAGAACGCAGCTTCCAGTGCCTTCCTTCCTGTCCCAATGCCCTCTGGCTTCTCGGGGTTTTAAGGGATCACCTCCCAAATACCTCCAATGTACTTGAGTCCTTGGCTCTGGGGCTGGCTCTGGGACAGGGCACCAGCTGATGGCCCTGGGAGAAAGAGAAGTCTGACTCCAGACCCTCTGAGTCTTTCTCAGGCAGAGGTAGAAGCATGTGCTGGATGGTACAGAGGGAGATGCCATTCCCACGGACCTCCAGGAAGTCCACACTGGTGCTCAGGACAGTGTGGGGCTGTGCCCAGGGTCACTGTGCCTGGGGTCTGTGCTATAGCTGAAAGACCTGGTGGGGAGGGCAGGGACTCTCCCAGACCCTACTAAGGTAAGAGGTGAGTTCCTGGGCTTTAGTCTTAATGACTCTCCAACTTTCCTCTAAGTTCCTTTCTGGAGAGCTAGACCCCCCTTGCTCACATGTCTGTGCTTTAGCCTCTGACCAGGTTTCAGGCAGCAAGAATCAGAGGTGACCAGAGTAGGAGGTAGTTCCCAGAGGCCAGGTAGCCAGCTGGGGTGGGGTTGGGAGGCCTGCAGGCCTCTAGGGCATATATTCAAATGTCCTATGGATGAAACTCTGCCTTGCCACAGTGGGAAGTTAGTATATGGCTCACAGCCGTGGGCATGGGAGCCACCCTTCTCCTGCTCCCTTGGGTGGCCACATGGCTTATCTTAGAAAGTGAGCCACTGCTGGGTGTGGTGGCGCACGCCTTTAAGCCCAGCACTTGGGAGGCAGAGGCAGGCGGATCTCTGTGAGTTCAAGGCCAGCCTGGTCTACAGAGAGAGTTCCAGGACAGCCAGAGCTACGGGGAGACTCTGTCTCAAACACACACACACACATGCACGCGCGTACGCGCACACGCGCACACGCACACACACACACAAGAAAGTGAGCCACTTATATCTGGGCAATTCTGGCAAACGTATCTTTTGAGCCCCATGTCTGGAGCTGTAGATATGGCCAGGGCCTCTAGAGTGCTCCTGGGAGGCAGTGGGTGGCCAGGGGCCTTGGGACAGCCAGAGGCCTCAGGCTTTGGCAAGTTGGGGATTCTTAGGGATCAAATAATGCCATCCAGGAGCCCAGTGGGAGGAGCTGGGCTCAGGCAGGAAGACAGGGGACAGGAGGGCACACTTCAGGTGTGTCCTGCACCTGATGCCCACCTCTGTTGGGCAACACAGTGCAGCAGACTGGCCGTACGGGAGCTGACTGGCTCTGCAGGGGCATACCGGAGCTCCTGTTACAGCCTGGGGGATTGGAGGCACCTGGGAGTCCCACTCTTCAGTGGGACTGCTATCCTCCTTGTAACAGGTCTTGCTGCAGAAAGTGAGCCTGGGCTAGACTCCAGAGCAATGTCTGTACCACCAGATGAAAGCAAATGGCCCAGACAACCTACGATTATTGTGTAGGTATGAGCTCCACACACTGCCTGTGACTGCTGTGGCCCCTTCCTCTCCTACAGAATCTGTGCAGTGGTCATACACCTCCCCCATGTGTTCTGCACACGTGTGCCTGCAGGTGCAGGTGTCTAATTAAGTCATCCTTGATTGGAGGAATCTAGCCTGCTTAGGGACCTGCAATGCCAGATTCTGACCAGCAGAGGGCAGTGGTCAACATAGCCGGGTGGCCACCTTAGCCCAGGAATCTGTCCAGTGTATGTGTGGGCAGAGGAGGCATAAGATTGCACTGATGAATGTGCGGTATTGGGAGCTTGGGGTCCCTCACCCCGATTAGTTGTGAGCAGAATAAAAATAATGGGTTCAGCCATTGCAAAAGTGTAAGAGCTGCTGAGAACCCCCATGTGTAACTGAACACAGCTAGCCCCAAGCAAGGGTAAGGCCTTCTCACCGTTTACCACAACGGTGCAGGTGGCCTGGCTGCCCTTCCCTGGGCCTCTGTCCTCTCCCATCTCCACCCATTTAAGGCTGGGAGCCAGCTCTTGGAGGCTAGGGCAAGGTTAAGAAGTCTGACCCTCTTTGCCTGGGCCTGCCAAGCCCTGCACCGAGCAGTGAGGAGTCCCCTGAGTAGGCTGGGGGTGGGGGAGGGCCTAGGAAGGCCTTGAGCAGCAGGCAAGACCTAACTACCCCATGACTGGGCTGCAGCCAAGGTTAGCTGATGTGGCACAAGCCAGACCGGCTGTTGATCTTTCTCCTCAGCCTGTCTCTGCTCCTCCGGGTCCTTCAGAGCACTCACGCAAAGACCCAGCCCATATCGCTGGTGGGCAGTCAGAGGCCCGGGAGGAGGGGCTCTTTACATGTGACCTTGAGCTGCCTGTCTTCTTGGAGCACATTCTTCAGAACCCTGGAGCTTTGTGCTTCCCCATGGATGTTGAATGACACACAGCGAGGTGCCTGCTGCCTGGCTACGCCTCTGCAGTGCTCCCAGCTGACTCGTTGCTTGGCCTTGTCTCACCATTTCCGTCCACAGCCAGGCTGGAGAGCGGCCCTACTGAAGAGTGACTGCATCCTGGTTTGGGGGCTGATACCTCTTCACCTTGTATCTCTCTTCAACCACAGTCAACCCTTGGGCAGACAAGAAGCCAGGGCTAGAGGTTTCAACTCCCAATGGAGGAAGGACACTCCATCGCCTGCCTCCCTCCACCTGGAAGCCCTTCCGGAGCAGCCTGCCTGCTCCACCCTGGCATCGCATTTACCAGGCTACATCAGCTTTGTTGAAGTTCCATCAAGCACATAGATGGGGTGTGACCCACTGGGCCCTGCGTGCTGGCAGTCATGTGGCCTTTGAGGGAATAAATGAATGCTTGTGGGGGTGCTCCCCCACATGTGGGGCAGATCTCTGGATGCTGCGGAGTTCTCAGTAGCTCTGATGAGATGCCCCACATGTCATGTTGTCTTTTGTCCACAAACAGCAGGTGGCCCAGGATGGTAAGAAAAGTGAGACTCTGTGTCTGAATCCACCTACAGATAGAGCTCTGGACCTTCCAGTGTTCCTGCAAGCAGGGCACGTGGGGACGGTCCTTCCAGATGAGACTTCTCGACGACAGGACACGGAATGAGGAGCTATCCCAGGAATGGCCCCCAGTGGACGTTGCTGGAGGTGTTAGGACAAGACTTGGGAAATGGCCCAGTTCTGCATTCAGAGACCGTTTGTGGCCAAGGCTGTTGGGACTCACAGATGACGGGTGGACTGGGTCCTTTAGTACCTCTACTCTTCTCTTACAGGGACAGTTACTCTGTTACTTGGTGGGTCTCTGGGCATTTTGTGGGATGTCAGACAGGGTCCTGAGCTGACAGGGATGGGGCTTCTCCAGTTACCAGCTAGAAAGGGAGAAGAGGAGAAGCCTGCTGGCTGCAGTGGTTCCAGGAGCCTTGCCAAGCCATAGTCTGGGGTGGCTGTCTCTGAGGGGAATAGAAGGGAGGGGTAGGCAAGGCAGACGTGCTGACTACCAGGGCACATGATCCCTCCTACCCATCAGCCTCAGGCCAAGGAGAAAACAGACCTCCTATGTCACCCTGGGCCTGGGCAGGAGGAACCTTCTAGAGTTGACTTAGTGGTACCTACCAGTGAGGTGGCTGATGGGAACTTGGGAAAGCTCTGCTCATCAGTGGGAGAAAAATCCCACCAGGAAGAAAAGGGGAGCCCATCCGCCCGGTGTCCATGGAGGTGTGTGGGAGGACAGACACACACATCCCGAGTGGTCGGGAAAGAGACCAGAGCACTTGATGTGGGGTCTGGGGACTCAAGGGAGTCCTGACTCAGGTGGGAGGGGTCTGGGGACTCAAGGGAGTCCTGACTCAGGTGGGAGGGAGTCTGGGGACTCAAAGGAGTCCTGACTCAGATGGGAGGGGGTCTGGGGACTCAAGGGAGTCCTGACTCAGGTGGGAGGGGTCTGGGGACTCAAGGGAGTCCTGACTCAGGTGGGAGGGGGTCTGGGGACTCAAGGGAGTCCTGACTCAGGTGGGAGGGGTCTGGGGACTCAAGGGAGTCCTGACTCAGGTGAGAGAGGCTAGGTTCAGACGAGAGAACTGAACTCCAAAAACTAAAAATAACAGTAAATTTCTAAATTACTTTTACTTTTTTTTTCTTCTGAAGGAGAGCTCGCAGCTCACCTTGCCTGTCACCCTTGTACCCCCCAATCCTCGTACCCCTCAATCCTAGTCCCAAGCTGTTTAGGGAAGGAAGAGCTCAGAGGAGGCCTGAGTGGAAAGAGCTCTCTAAATGTCTGCGAGGACAGGCCAGCGACACCTGACCCAGCCAGCAGGTGCTGGGCTTTGCTGCCAGCCGAGCGACGGCTCTGAGGGAGGCAACTCCTCTGGGAACAAAGCGGCTCCTGGAATCTTAGAACAGGACACACAGCTGTCCTCTACAGAGCTCGCTCCCAGCAGGCAGCTCTGCTTGCGTAAGCTCCAAAGTCACCAAGCCTAGACACCCAAGTCTTTTCGGGCAGATCCCAGTGTCCTCGATGTCTTCTTGCTGGGTGACAGAGATGGGCCTGGCCCCAGATAGGCCCTTGTGGCAGAATAGCGTGTAGGCAGAATATCTGGCACCATGACCCCCTTTCAGGGTCCGAACACCCGACCTGGAGACCAGGACAGTCAAGGCTGTGTGTTCCTCAGGGCTCCGGTGTTTCTCAAGTAGGCTGCCACTTGGGAGGCACTTGGGTCCTGAATGAGATTCAGCATGTCCAGGGTTTCCCAAGATGACTGGTCCCCTGCTTTATTCCCCATCTCCCACCTTCTGACATCTCTGCCCGTGGCCAGTGGGAACCAGAGGACAGGGCTGTCACACATTTTCTGTACCCCCGGTCCGAGTGAAGTGTAGGACAGAGAACTTGACTACAGTCTTGGCGATTGTGTTCGGTGGTCCCACAGCTGATTTCTGCTTTTCGGTCATAAGCCATCAGTTCCTGCATGGTGTTGTCTGTGACGCCAACTTGTTTTTGACCAGGTAAACTCCCTGTGGTTCACAGTAAGAGAGCCCCTCCCCCATTTGTTGATAAGGATATCATTAGAGGCTCGGCCAGATGGGCCTCGTCCGCCAAAGTCCGTCTAAGTCACCTGGCTGTGACTTGCTTCCAGTCTCTCTGTCTCCAGGGTCACCTCTGTCTTTCCTGAACATGTACAGGCTGTGGATCTGATGACCCAGAGCCAGGCTCGCAATTCCATGATCCAGGAGTCTGACCCTCTTTCAGTCTACGGCCTGTAGCTGGAAGAATCCTGGGAGAGAGGTGTCAGCTGCCTTGTATTGGGGTGCGGGGGCGTGGGTCCTGCTGACTTCAGAAAGCTCAGTCTGGTAGTGCTGGCGTAGGGAGGAGGACACTGGCCGGGGACAGGGTGAGTGAGATGCTGCTCAGGGTACCACAGGGCGGGCTTGTTCCACAGAGCTTTGAGCACACTGGAGGAAGCCTTTGGCCATGTGGGGAGGGCACCATTTGGGTCTCCACAACATCTGGGAGACAGAGGATAAGGCTGGGAGAGCGCAGTGGAGGCCCCTGGGGGGGCACCAGGGCGGTGCCACTGCCTGGGGAGACAGAGCGTGCTGGCCTTCTGCCCAGTCCCTGCCCGCCAGCACCAGCTGCTGGGACGGAGCCAGCAGGGTTGAGTGGATGAACCCAAAGCCTCAGAAGGGAGGGGAAGGCCCACAGGGGATGCAGCGCAAAGGGTCAGGGATGAGGCTGGGGCAGCAGCAGCCAGAGCTGGGGAGGGGCCGCGGGCAGAGCCCACCCAGGCGGCCCTGGGCTCCCACTCCTCTCTCCATGAGGAAACCTGAGAAGCGCCTCGCTCAGCACTTTCGCCTCTGAGCTGCATTACAACCACATAATTGAAGCTATCTGATTGGAGGGCAGCCAAGCAGGTAGATTACAAGTGATTAGAAATGATAGGAGGGCCTGCAACCCAAGACAGCTGCGCTGCCTCCCACTGCCCACCCTGGCTTGCCCGGGAGACCCTAGCCAGCCCAAGCCTCTGACCCCAGCTGTATGTAGCCTCGCTTTCTTTTAACAGGTCACCAGCAGCCACGGCCACACACCCCACTTCCCAGATGAGGTGAGAGTCTATCTGAAGCTTGGGGGGCAAGTGGGGTCACTGCCCCACCCCATGGTCCCCTGGTGGTACCTGTTTGGTGTCAGAGGGGGTGGGGTGGAGCCTGCGGCTGGAAGCAGGTTCAGTGTGGGTGAGGACCTCTTCAGTAGGTGCCCAGCTCGGAAGCTGGCCCCTCTGTACATACAAAGAAGCCCTTCCCGGGACCCTACCCACTCAGTGTACACTGGCCACACCCCACTCCACAGTCCTGGGCTGGTCCAGTGTGGCAGGGGTCTCTTACCAGCACTGTCTGGGTCCCAGCGATGGGCTGTGTGCTGGCCTCAGTGCCTGGCTGCTCGGGGTGCGTCTGTGCTGGTGTATAGAGGGCCATGCTGTGCTCTGGGGGGACGGGGGTCTGGCCAGAGTAGTCCTGCGTGGGGTGTGGTGGAGGTGGGGCGTACTCTGCTGGGATGCCGTTCTGAGGTGGAGGGGGGTACTGGGCAGGGGGGTAAGGCTGGGCCATCGCTTCAGGAGGAGCCGTGGCGTCCTGATTGCCCTGTAGGGAGGAGAGAGAAAGCCCTGGTTAGAACCCTGTCCCTTTTGAAGCCCAGGTCTGCGGTCTCCACACAGTACTTCAGTGTCAGTTCCCAGGTCCCCAGGATGGGGCTCCCCTAGTTAGGGGCAGCTCAGAGAGGCAGGAAGAGCTGGGCTGGGGATAATGGGAGCCCCCGGTCTGAAGTGAGCGCCCTTGGCTGCGATCACTTATCCTTGCCAGACAAGACCATACAACTTCAGAATTCTTTCTTCCCACCTTAATTTAAAAATCAACCATTTTCTATTGACACCATTACAGACTCATGTGCAGTTGGAGGAAACAACTGGGTAGATTCACAGGCCTTCCATCTGATGTCCCCCAACAGCACACCCAGAATACAGTTATCTGCAATGCAAGAAGTGGCCTGTTCCCTCTCCGCGAAGCTCCTTCCCAGTCCGTCCATCTGCCCTGCCTTCCTGGGGGTTCCAAGCTTTGGTCTCCCACTTGAAGGCAGGAGATAGGGTGCAGCATCAACGCCTGCCTTGATTGTGTGGAAGAGTGGGCCCATCCCAACCCTTCAGTGACAGGACCACAGGGTGGGTCACGGCTGGGTCCAGAAGGATCTCAGAGGTCTAACACTTCTTGACCTCTGGAAAGCCTGGTGCTCAGGGACACAAAGAATACTCTGTTGATGCTGACCACACCCTCCCTCCCACCGCTGGCAGGGCCTCTGCAGCACTTCTCAAGGCAGGTGCCGGGGTGCTGTGTGTTGGCATCGCCAGGGAACCTGGAAGCTGAGGGTGCAGGTCTGGTCCCTACCCCAGGCCTCTTGGGCCCCTGTGAAGAAAACTAATTAAAGGTCTACGAGCAGCTCAGCGAGGAACCTTCCACCAGGGGCTTCAAACCTGCAGGTCAGGCGCAGGCAGAGCCGGAAGGAAGGAGACTCTGGTCTGCTTTCTCCGTCCTCCGCGCAGACGCACCCGAGGCATAGTCCCTTCTGGGCAGGCGATGCCCTCACTCTCCGGTGTGTGTGACACCAAGGCCCGTCTCCCCCTGGAGCTGTCCCCTGAGGGGATGCACCCATGTCCTTGAGGGTGGCTCTGCTGAGGTGGGGAAGGGGGCAGGGCAGAGGGAGCCTTCTCCCACTTGTGTCTTCACCGTGGCCTCCCCTGCGGCCTGCAACTCTGGGTGCTTCTGCTTACTGAAGATCTACCAGGTACAGGCAGGCCTTGCAGGCCCGACTTTCGTCTGCTTCCCTCTGTGCCTGTGTGACCCTTTGACAGTGCTGTCTTGTTCTCTCAACATGGGTATGTCCACTTGAGCCTTGGGGTTGCAGGCAAAAGGTCAGCCAAGGGCACCCTCTCATGCGTCCTGTGCTCCCCACGGCCAACCCCAGATGCTTTAACATCCCATCTTCTCTGAGAAGAGAGTCTTTCACTTCAGAGAACATGCTAGGCCTTGTTCCTGCCCAGACACATCACTAGGTTTCTGTCTCCCAGATGTTTCTTGGGCATTTGGGATGTGACAGGCCCTAGGTGAGGCCTGGTTACCTCAGGAAGCAAGGACAGCCCTGCCTGTATCAGGCTTGCTGCAGGCAGGCCACAGCTGCCCAGATGCTGGATGCTTTGAAACGGTGCTTGAGGGGCTGGGCCACCACACGGCCACAGCAAATGCCAGGGAGCTACCTGGCCTGGCTCAAGCCATGTCTTTCTGGCGACTAGCTGTGAGTGGTTAGCCTTGTGCTCTGCAAAACGCACAGTGCCGGCTGCCCTGGGACAGACTCGCCAAGTAGCAGACTCTGCCTGGCACCCATGTCCTCTTTCTTCTTTTTTTTTTCTTCCTCCTCAGTGAAGGTCCTTCCTTGTCTATGCAGAAACAGTGCTTAAGCTCTGAAGGGACATCTCTCTCTCTCTCAATCTCTCCCCACCCCCACGCATGCGCCTGGACGCAGCGAATCCTCTTGCCAGAGGTTCCTGCCTCATTGCTCTGCCATAGGTCAGGAAGTCATGCTACATGTTATTACCAGACATACCGTTCCCCAACAGGGAAGTGGCTCGTGGACAGGGGTGGAAGAGAGGCAGGGAGAGATGGGAGTGTCCGGTAGGGGTAGGTAGGGGCCATCTAGTACCCGGGATGATTGAGGAGGAAGAACCGGGCAGAGCAGGAGGCCAGAGGATGTGGAAGGCAAGGGGGAGGGAGGAAGGGGCCTGTCCGCGGCCTGGCAGACGCCAGGGAGATCAATTCCCCGGTAAATATTTGATGAGAGCCTTTACTAAGTGACACTGCTTCACGGCTCCCCTCTCCCTTCTCCTGGGCGGCTTTGGCTGTGAGTCGCCTCAGCTGCCAGGGAGCCTTGATTGGACGTCTGCAAGTAAGGAGGGTGTGCGGCTGTCTGAGGGCCACCTGGGACATAGTCACCCCTAGCATGGCGAAGTGGAGACACAGGTGAAGGAGGATGTGAACCGCCTTAGGACTGACTCAGACACACCCGTTTATTCTGCACCCCTGGATCTAGGCACCACAACGACCATTTGCAGATGGAGAGACCCATGTACTGGGAGGGCACTCAGTGACCAGGACCACTTAACAGGGACCAACCCTCACCTCTGTGCCTACCAGGATCTCAACTATCATGGCCCTCTCCTGAAGAACCTCCTGGGACAGATCACAGTTCTCCATGGAGGACAACGGCTGTGACAAGGCCTGATGTCGTTACCTCAATCTGCTCTGACAGCTGTGAAGCAGGACAGACTAGATGAGGTCATTCCGTATGTTCACGTGCCTTCCAGAGTTCCAAAAAAGCCTGATGTGGTCCCACAGGGATCCTTGATTTCCTCGCAACACCTAGCGGGATCTGTAGCTCCGTGGTCTTCCCAGCCCGGGACGAACCATCCCTTGAGAGTTCAGCATGCAGTCCTAACCCAAGGGTCATGGTGGATACTCTACGGGTCCACTTCCCACAGCCATTTCTAACTTGCTTTTAGGAACCCAGAATCCCACCTTGTTCCGGCTGCCTCATTCCCACTCACCTTCCTGCTTCTGTTCCAGCCTCTGTAGTCAGTTCCCTGCAGAGTAAAATCCAAAGTCCTCAGGGAGCCCTGGGCCACCTGACCCAAATCCCCGCACCTCCCAAGTCTTTTCTAGTTTGTTCCGCTCAGACACAAGTGTCTCTGATGCTCCCTGAGCACCCGCTCTGTGCTCAAGGCCTCACTCTGGCTGCTCACTTTGCAGAGATGCTCCTGGTCTTTCCTCAGCAGACCCCCCCCCAACTGCCCCACACTCTCCCCCTTTCAGTGCTGCTTTCCCAGGGAGGCCTTTGTAAATCAGGGTTCCCTGCCCCCTTGCCACTTGTCATTCCTTGATCCACATTCTCATCCCGGCAGTTTCCCCCAGGTGTCTGTCACCCAGGGTCACTATGCTCCAGCCTGGGATATGAGATGACCTCAGGGAGCAAGGACTGTCTCCCTCCCTACTGCTGACCCTGTGGTGGCAGAGCGGCGTACAGCACACAGTAGAGCCGAGGTAGACACAGCCTCCAAGCAATGAGCGGATGTGCAAGGTGGGGGGGCATCTGTGCAGACACAGTCACTCTCCAACGGAGCCCTTTGCAAATCACTGTGCCCAGTCCCCCGGCCCTAAGCTCAGAGATGCACTCAGGTATCACTTCCCTCTGCAGGTCAGGAAGTACAGGCTCAGAGCCACGATTCCCCAGGCACCGTGTGTGGAACTTGCCCAGCATCTTTGAGACTCAGGCTGCAAGGGGCCTCACCTGAAGCTCCCCTAGCCCACCCCCAGCTTTGTAGCATCAACCCATGGCTGCTCACTGCCTGTCTTCCACACAGCAGGTACCACAGCTGCCATTCTTGCAGAGGCACCACAGTGCCTGTGCAGGGATGGAGCAGGCAAGACACAGACCTGGGGTTCTGTTGGAGATCCAGCCCATGACCTACATGACTTCTGAAGACTGGGGGGGGGGAGGTTAGGAGGGGTCCCTAGGCTGACAGAGGGGGGCAGATTGTCCCGGAAAACCCAAACCGCATCGGCCCAGCACATTTTGGCCAGCTAGGAGCACCTCTGACAGTTCCAGGTGAGCAAGCTCACCTCTCTGGCTAAAACCTGGCCACACTTCCAAGTATTTATACCACTGGAATTGCAAAAGCTGCATATCGGGGCTGGGGTTGTCTCAAGACAGGATGATCAGACAATCATTAGCACACCCCACCTGGCTCCTGCAGTTCATACCACAGGGGCACCCCCAGGGCTGACCTGGGGTCTGATGTTAGGGCAGACAAATGATGCCAACCATCCTTTCTAATTATTTAAAAATACAGCGCACGCGCACGTGTGTGTGTGTGTGTGTGTGTGTGTGTGTGTACACGTGTGTGAACAATGTGTTGGCATGCATGCCACGGTGAATGCATGTGTCCAGATCAGAGGACAACTTCTGGAGTCATCTCTCTCCCTTCACCTTTATGTGTGTTTAGGGAATCAAACCCGGGTCATCAGGCTCCCTCGACGGGTGCTTTTAACCCACTGAATCATCTCTCTGGCCCTCAGTGTTTTAAAACAACATAAGTTCAGCAACATTTGTAGAAGTCCTTCTTGGAGCCCCTATCACAGGGGCTGAGATGAACTCTGCTGCTGAGCAGTCTCTGGTCTTGGGGCTACTGCTCCAGGCAGTATGACAGGTGATGGATGGTGGGGGATCTCCAGGGAGAAGATGTCTTGTGTTTTGTGAAACTGGGCAGTGTGGACAGGACATCCTGTCCTTTGGCGTCCTGGTGGTGATACCACCATCTTGGGCTAGTTCTGTGCTGGGTCCAGGTGGGCCTGGCCTCCTCTTATGGGGGCTCCTTTGTGAGCTGCCTCTTTCTTGGTTCTAATTACTTCCTCTTCCTCTTCTGGCAGCTCTGGACTCCTGTGTTGTGTCCCTTCCCCTGCCTTTCCGATTCATCAGAGATTGTGCTAGAGAGGGAACCACCTGCTGCCTTTTGGGTCCTGGTGACATGATGGAATGGAAGGGTGCTTCTTGCTTTGAGATGGGCAGGTATTATAGCTAATCACTGATCTTAGCCTCGTCTGGCTCCTTTACATGGGTGGCTGTGCCCTTGAATTTGGACTCCATCGGCTCTGTGGGTGAGGCTGGGTGTGACCTTGGCCTCTTTGGTCTCTGGATGTGGACTGGGGACAGGGGGAGGGAATAGACCCCTCCATCTGCAGATCTATTGCTGAAGATGCCCATGGTCTAGCCTGAGATAGCTGGCCCAGCTTCCTCCACCCAACCTGCGTCCTGCAGTTTGTATGTGGGGTGCTGGGCAAGGCAAGATGCTCCGGGTGTCAGCTGGTGGAGGGGACAGAAAGCTGGAGGTCTGGCAGCAGAAGGAACCCCTGCCCACCCAGCCTGGCCGCTCGTCCTCTGCAGTCCCTTGCTGGCTCACTCTGCTATCAGGCCCTCCAGGACAATTAAACTAATTGCTTTCTGACTCCTCACCCCTGGAGAGAGGGCGCCGCCTGCCTGAAGTCCACTGGCCAGGCTGTAGGGAGAAGTGGGCACTGGGCCATTTCTCCTCCTTCCTGGGCAAAGCCAGCTGTGGGCAGTAAGGAAGACAACAGTGGGAGACCGCAGCACTGTCCCCCAAGTCCCCCAAGTGCTACGTGTTCTATTGGTGTGTGCCACCCACCTCCCGAGATGGATCCTCGACTGCATCTGTGCCTGCCTGGGCAAGGGCCCTGGTAGCCACCCGCTACTCATTTAATCCTCCTGGTGCGCTCTCAGAGCTAGTGGCTGTGTGTTCGGGGTCGGGGAGCTACCTACCCCACCCCCAAGTCTCCCGGTGCCTTCTTGCTACACTGACTCTGGGAATGGGGTCAGAACATGGACATACGAAGGGCTTGGGAAGGGGTCCTGGGTCCACTGGGTGGAACCAAGATAGGATGGCTAGGTATTTCCTAAGCCTTAGAAGGAGGCAAGGGCTGAGTAATCGCATTCAGAGTCCAGTGTTACCTGGCCCATGTCAGAAAGTAAACAAAGGAAAGAGCCATGCTCGTGTGTCCTGAGCATACCTGGCCAGTTGACAGGCCTATCCAAACCTCTGCACAATTCAGAGTCCACAAGAGAGGCTGGCCACCCCTGGGGGATAAGCTCTGGCAGGTAGCCAGTCAGGGCTCTAGTCACCGGCCCCCATGACTGAGCCAGGCGATAAGATGGTTCATCTTCACTGTCATTGTGAATGGATTTGGAATCACCTAGGAGACACACCTTGGGTATATCTGTGAGGGAGTTTTCAGAGAGGTTCAACTCAGGAGGATGAACCCACCTTGAGGGGAGGGGCACCATTTCTGGGCTGTGGTCCTGGCTGAACAAAAAGGAGGAAGTGAGCTGAGCATCGGCATCCCTCTCTCTCTGCATCCTAAGTGTGGGTGCAGTGTGACAGACACCTCACATTCCTGCCGCCATGCCTTCCTCACCATCATGAGATGATCCTATCCCATGTGGGGCTGGGCTCGTCTCTCTGGACACTAGGGCTCTGTCCCCTCATCTTGGACTGTAGTTGAGCAAACTAAATACTCCTTCAATTCTGAAGCCTTCAGACAGCTGACAGCAAGAAGCATTGTCTTAACATTCTAGCACTCCTTGGGTACCTGCCACTATCAGTGAGGAGGCTTTCAGTCACACCACTCATAGAGCTAAACTCTTTCTAGAAACTTCCATTAGACAGCTGGGTCTATGGACTTGACCTCTGTGAGCTGACCTTCTGAGGATCAGAAATATCCAGGGCTGAGGGCCACTTTTCTTCTTGATGCCCACCTGTAGAGGGAGAGGCCCACAGGTACAGTCCATGGGTGTCCAGTGGTCCTTGTTAACAGCACATGTTTGGGGGCTAATAGAGACAGCACGCGATGCCTGGTGAGGTCAGACAGCAGAAGGCTGTGGGCAAAGCAGGAGCCAGGCTCAAAGCATCTGGGTGGTGACAGCCCTGTTTTCTTTTTCCAGCATGCACATCGCAGGACAGCGGAGTTTTAAGGACAAAGATTCGCTAAGAGGAACGAGGAGAGGGCATGCGAATGTCCAGGGAAGATGCCTGGCAGCTCCTGGCTGTCATCCCTGTGATCCCGCGTGGAGACCTGTCTGTGTCCCTGTTGCCATGCTGCTCGGCTTGGCTCTGGGGAAGGGATGCTGCTGTAATCACAGGGCTCTAGGCAGGACCAGCGAGATGTACAGGAATGGTGGAGTTGGGCTGACTACCAGGAGATCCTCTGATCCCAAGGGCTTTGAACAGAAGGGGTTTGAGATCATTCTTTTCTACTTTGCCCATCTGCTGCTGAGTACTGTGGGTCTAGTGTCCTTTGCATCTGTGCCAACAAAATGGTTAGCATTGGTGTCAACTTGCTCACCAAGTATGTTCCACGCTGCCATTTGGTGGAGCATACCGGCCAACGGAGGCCGGTCCTTAGGCAGAGGTCAGCTTGGGTGAGGCCCAACATACATTAACTAATTGGAGATGTACCATCTGGTTATTCTGGGGCTGATCAATTAGCTTCTCTTCTGGGAGGAAGGGGTGGCTCAGGTTAACACCTGGATGTCCTGTGTAGCCACGTGACGTCAGAATGGAGCATTCCTTGGTGACTCATACAAAGGCTCCCTGTGGATATAGACAGGGGCTGTTTTCCCATGGATGTAGAAATGAGACAAGTATTCTGTAAACCCAGTGCTCAGCAGGACCTCAGGGTGGGGAGAGGGGGAGAGGCAGGGGGCCTGTGAGGCCACAGCCTGGCCTCCCTCACGGGTTCTTGCCTTCTGAGTCAGTTACTTCCTAAACTGAGGCCACCTCCAGGGATCATAGCTCCAGACCCCAAGTCCTGTGGCTCAGATGGCATTAGAGAAGAAAGGGGGTTTCTGTCAGATGGGAGTCAGTTCTCCAGCCAGCCTGGATGGCTGGGATAGCCAAGAGGCAGCAGGGGTGGTAGGAGGCTCCCTGGTTCCTCCTGGCCAGGGTATCTGTGGGCCTTCTTGTTGTCTAGACAGCACTCCGAGGAGCTAGGTATGAGAGGCCAATCATGCCAAAGCTAGGGAATTGAGCAGTGGCCCTGTTTAGAGAGTGGGCTAAATAAAGGTGCAGATTCAGCAGGGCCACTGTCCCCATGCAAGGGTCTCTGGGGGAGGCCTGTGTTTCAGTACCCGAGTCCTATGAACATTCCAGAACCTTGGCTGTAGAGATTGGAGCTCTGAACCTGGAGACCTGAGTACAGGGATTTGTGCCTCTGCCCCACTCAGGCACCCAGCAGGTGCTCAGGACACGGGCATGCTGATGGTGGATGGTGAGGACGGTGGTGGCCACTGGCTGAGTGAGGGCTCAGGAGGACTCAGCACACACTCTACACACACTCCTTTTAAATACAGAATAGTCCTGTGAACTGGCATTCTCCATACCAGGAAAGAAGCTTAGACTGAGCAAAGTTACTTGCCCAAGCACACACAACTACTACATGCCTGATGTAGGACTGGAAGGTAGGCTTCCCTGACTCTGCTATCCGACACCACCCCACAGGGGTGGACCACTGTCCAACTGGAAATAAGCGGGTGTGCTCTCTGCCCCAGCAGCCCCGAGGTTCTTCCATGCAGGTATTCTGGCCCTGAACTTCCAGAACTGGCCAGACCCCTAGATTGGGCCTGCCTCTGCCGAGAGCACTGGCAGCCTCTGCACCAGCTGCCCAGTCTCTCACTGTCCTCACCAGGAGGGCAGTGGTGTGCTAGCAAGCATTTAAAAGGGCTCTGGGGAGGTCCCCCTCTGCAGCATCTGCCCATTTCACTTGTGTAAAGACTTCCAGGACAGCTGCTTCATGCAGCCAGTCCGATGTCAGTCAGGATGCAGCAGGGGACAGATGCCCAACAGAAACTTTTCCTGAGGACTCCAGCACCAAAGGCATGGAGGAGGAGCCATCTCAGGGGCTGCAGTGCATCCCCTTGGTCCATGATGGGAAGTCTGGGGAGGGGGCAGGACACAAGGCGCAAGCGGCCTCTAGATCTAGGGCAGGAGTCTACTTCAGACACCTGCTCCTCCAATCCACTCTGTCCCAACAGCCCATTTAATATTTCTGATTAATCGGGGCTGTCGGACGATTTGTCACACTGCGTACCGCGTCATTCAGGGACCATTAGGGCCCCGTGTTCTGTGGTCACTAGCTCTTCTCACCTTCTCCATGAAGGCTCCAGAGCCCATGCTGATCCGACCAGAGTATCTCAGGGGGAGGAAGGTCTTCCCTTGTTCCTGGGACCTAGAGAGGCTTTAGCAGGCCCTCATGTAGGTGAGCCAGGCCCCGAAGCCCAGAGTCACCCAGCAGGTTAAGGTTAATTCGTAGAGGCTGCGCCCTGAGGTCCCAGCAATCTTCCTTTTACCAGAACCGGTTGCTTACTAACTCTTCTAGATTTTTCTCTAGTTTACAGCTTCTGGGATTCCCAGGAGGACCTTGGAGCTCTCTGTGGTGTGGAGATCCCTGGGCCACATTACTGTCATTGGGTGGCCAATTGGCCTCATGGCAAACCTGAGGCCTGAGTGTGAAGCCTGCTCGCCAGGGCCCCACTCTGAGCACCCATGGTGCCAACGTGGGTTTAGCTCCCTCCATGGCTCCTTGCAGCATGCCGAGCACTGGCTCAGCTCTTGACTGGCACGAGCAGGGCTGCCTTCATCTCTGGCCTCCCTGCTCCAGGTGGGACCTGCTGCAAGCCTCTGTGCCCTGGCTACTTTCCTTACTGCTCTGTGGAGGCTGACAGTTACACAGAGCCGTGGTCACAAGAGGATGAGATGTGTGTGAATGAGGGAAGCAGCTGCAAGGCGCGTGTTCTGCGGGCTCCCTGTGCACCGTGTGCTCTGTGGGCTCTGTAGCTCAGGAATGCTGCCTGCTCTGTGGGTTCTGCGGGCTCCCTGGGTTCTAGTGCTCCTTGGATTCTCATGAATGTTATATGGCTTCATGTACACTGTGTGTTCTGTATATTCTATAGGTTCAGTGTATACTGTTTTCATGTGTCCTGCATGTTCTCAGGGCTCCGTTTGGTCCTTGGGTTCTGTGTACCCTGCATGTCACGTGGGATCGACATGGGTGCAATGTGTTCAATGTGTGGAATGTGTTCCCAGGGCTCTGCGTGCACTGCTTGTGTTAGGGACTCCATGTGCCTTGTGTGTTCCCTGGGGTTTGTGTGTAAAACTCACATCAGGGAGTTCATGAACCCTGTGTGTTCCCTGGACTCTGTGTGCACAGCATGTGTCATGGTCTCCGTGTGTCCTGTGGGTTCCCTGAGCTTTGTATATACAGCATGCATTATGGAGTCTGTACACTGCATGTTCCATCCCTAGTGCTCTGTGTACACAGCATGTGCCAGACTCCGTGTGCTCTGTGTGTTCCCAGGGCTTTGTGTATATTGCATGTGTCACTGAGTCTGTGTACCCTACATCTGTTTACCTAGCATGTGCTCTGGACTCCATGTGTCCTGCTTGTTACCTGGCAGTACCTCCACCCACACATGACCACAAGCCCTGGGTATGTGACCTGAGACTTCATCTTCAGCAGAGATGCCGGGCCTTCTCCCATGCCTCAGCCACCCTAGCACATCCCCACGTCAGGTTTACCTGGCTACAAAGCCAGAGTGGACCGGACCAGACTGGCGTCTCTTGCACTGGTCCAGCCTCACGGGTGTCACAGAGACCTGCTTTCTCTCTTCTGGTAACTGTATTTCAATATAATTCTTCTTCATAAGGCCATGAGTTTTATTCTGTGCATTTAACACCATTTCATAGAAGGTTGGTCTTTTACCAGATGTTCAGGGGATTGAGGCACAAGACACTGTAGAACTGCTGGCACTGTGGATGCCATGGCACCCCTGCCCAGCTACTGAGAGATGCCGGCCCAGCAGAACCCCACCTCTGTACCATGAGCATCCCAGCCTAGCCCCTTCCTGCTTAAGGCAAGCAGAGATTTTTGGCTGAAAAGCCCCAGGCCAGGGGACGGATTTTCACACGATTAGGCTGTAATTCTTCCCAAGCTCACAGCATACCAATCATATGGAACGTGGCTCCACAAATCCTCTTCTCCCTGGCCTCACCTCCACCACCTTGCTGTCCTGCCTGGGGAAATGAGCCAGCAGTCGTCCTGCCTGGCTTTGGGGAAGTAGGGGCTGGTCCCCAGGAAATGGTGCCTGTGGTTGGTCCAATTGGCAAGACTGACAGAAATGCTGGAGTTAGCTGGGACAGCGTTGGGGGTGGGGTGGAGGTTGGGGCCTCGCTCCCTGGTCCCCCACTGCTCTCCTGGGGAGCAGCTGGCTGTCTGTTCTCCAGGAGGTGCCAGCTCCATGGCTGCCCACTGGCTTTCTCTCTGATAATCAAAAGACTGCGGAGCGGCAAGAAGGGAGAAGACAAGGGATGCTGGGGACACAGGGAGGTGGAGCACCCGACCCCGAGAGGCAACAGAGGAGCTGGAGAGAGCAGACCCCTTTGCTTGGCCATGGTGGGTGCAGTCTGCCGGCCCCCCAGGAGCTCTTCATTCCATTCCCACTCACTCTTCCATCCACAGAGAGCTTCAGTGACGTTCCAAGGAATTCCACACCTGGCTTGAGCCACAAGGGTAGTGAAGTGGCCAAGGCTGGGGCCCAGGACCCAGTGCGTGGGTACCAAAGGACGTGCCACAGCCACAGGGTGCTTCCCCTTCAGCGAGTCTGGCTGCCCTGCCTGCGCCCAGGGTGGAGGAGGACCAATTTTCTGAGACAACTGTGGAACAGCAGAGCCCGGGGCTGGTAGAAGAATTCAGAAAAATCCATAGAAATATTGGAGAGGTAGAGAAAGCAGAGGGGAGGCTCCAAGGGGCGGCCCCAGCCTGGCCCAGCCAACCCCACGTCTCCAAGGGGCGGCCCCAGCCTGGCCCAGCCAACCCCATACCTCCTACTGCAGCTCCTACAACATATTCTGTTCCCTGCCTACATCTCCAGCCTGCTTGGCCGAGGATGGTTTGCCGAGCACTTAATTAGTTTGCTCAACACCCACCCTATCAAAGGAAAGACACAGCCCAATGTTTGGTCCTAGACAGACTCTGGGCAGAGATTCTCCGCTATGACCTGCACCTCCTCTGACCCTCCCCCATGTCCTGGAGGTAGCCAGCCGCCTCCTCTGGGAAGCCTTCCAAGTCCTCCCTCCTAGCTGTCATCTCCACTTTCCTCCTTCCTTGAGGCTTGCAGAGAATGCACAGCTGACTGAGTACACCCTAGGGTGGACCAGCGGACAGCAGGCTAACTCAGGTTGGAGACTGGGTATAATGCGGCCAAGGCTTGCTTTCAGGCGGAACGTAGAGGTCAAAGAAAAGAGAGGGGCCCAGTCCAGTTAAAAGGGTACAATGAGCCAGCCAGCCTCTGGACCATGTTCCCCCAAAGTCCCCTGGCAGCTCACTCTGCACCCCCAGGACAAGCCTTCTGGGCACCTCATGGCTGTTCCCTGCACACCATTAGGGAATATTAGCATTATTAATGGTCCATGTTCTTTGTTTAGCAAATCGAACAGGATATTAAGCAGGGTGCCCAGGACACGTCATGGGCCAGCAGGGTGGAGACAGTGTGGGGGGTAGTACCAGTAGAAAGCTGGGTCTACCTTGGAAGCGGCCCACAGCCTGTGCACATTTCCCTCCCATAGTGCCCTCGAGCTCCCAACAGCCCCCTCCTAGCTACAGTTGATCCCTGGGAGGGCACTCAAACAACAATTTGCAAAATTTAATCAGGGAGGGTAAATTTCCTGGCAATGAAAATTATGTAACACACCCCACATCCAAACACCCACCAGGTGGATTCTGGTTTGAGAAGTTCAGGTTTATTTGTCATTTGGCTGATTCCCCTGAGGATCCCTTTTTTCATGGGGATGTGTGGGAGTTGGGGGTTCCAATAGTGGTGGTGCCTCTGGGAGGGTGAGAGTTCCAGAGGACAGAGAATCTGGGTGGTCATGCCTGGTCATATGTGTTCACACTTAGAAGTGTCTGTGCCTTTTAGCCCTGCTGCTGGGACCCAGAAAGGCCTCCCTTGGGTGACTGTGGGATGGGTCCAGAGTTTGTTCCCCAAATGCAGCCTGGAGACCAGTACCCAACCATCAACAGGAGCTCCCAGAAATGCTGATGTGCCCGTGGACCTGTTACTCTGCTCACAGACTACACATTCCTGGAGCCAGGCCTGAACCTATGGCCTCTGCTTCAGCCGAGCCCACCCCAGTGCTGGGGACTGACAGCTGTGCAGCAACTTCCACCCAGGGCAAAGTGGAGAAGGGAGACACTCCCACTTCAGCCTGGAAGAACAGCTCCAAATACCAGGTGACAGTGGGATTTCCAGGTCAGCGGGTGGGCTCCATCGGGAGCCCACCGGACAGTTCTGGATGCCCCCACTATCAAGGCAGGGTGTGTGGGTCCTGGACAGATGGGGAAGATGAATCAGAGGTGAACAGCCACCTGGTCCAGCAGCAGAACCGGCTCCTTCCCCATCAGCATCACACACACTGGTTCTATCTACTTCACAGCTTCAGGGCAGAAGGAGTAGCCCATGCCAGCTGGGGAGACTGAGGCAGCACAGCAGCGCTAGCTTGGGGCTGGGAGGGACAAGGGTGAAGGCCAGACCTGAAGAGAAGCCAGACTAACTCCAAGGGCTGTCCCTAGCTATGGCTGCCTGTTCTTAGCAGGGACACCCTGCTCTTAGCTGGCTCCTGAGGCCTGGAACTCACTTTCAGAGGTGGGGTTACATGGGGGGCTTGGGCCCCAGCCTCTCACAGCCCTCCCTAGTAACAGGGCTTTCAGCAGGTTGTCTGGGCAAAAGGTCAGGACCTTTCCTCCAGGTATTCTGCAAGGGAGGGTGAGAAGTGGGATCCCAGGGTCACCTGGGTGACCACCCAGCCACCTCACAGCCCACACAGGATCTCTACGGGGCCATTACTGCTGCTGTTGGCCAAGGTTTGGGAAACTGCTTTTTGTACATCTTTTCTCCCACCCATCACTCCAGCGTTCTTGCTCTCTTCCCCATGGCTAAGGCAGAAGCCAAAGATGCAGAACTGGTAGCTGGGGGTGTGCAGGGTTGGGGGGTCCCACCCCATATTCAGGCAGGATGCTCAGAGCCTACGGCTTGTGGCTTCAATTGCCTGAGGGTAGAGGTTGGTCTGGGTCCTACTGTCAACTCCAGTCTTTCCTGCTGGAAGTTTGGGCCCCTTTGTCCCTCCCTGCTTTGCTTGCCTCTCAGCTAGGATGGAGGTTGGGTTCCCCTTCTGCAAACCCAGTGGATTGAGTTAAGCATCCTGCCCCCAAGGACCCACCTGCTGCAGGCTTCTGCTGCCCCAGAGTCAAGACTGTGTCTCTGCCCATCTTATTCTCCCCAGCACAGACCTGTTAGACCCTGCAACACACTGGCAGAGTTGGCAGTGCCACCCTCTACTGGGAGCCGTCCATGCTGAGCACAGTCTAGGCACAGTGGGACGAGCACCTCTGGGGTCAACCCTGCTGAAGCTGGGAGTCTAGAACCTGGACTAGGAGGTGAGCTCGGAAATTATTCATGACAACTTGGTCTAGCAAGGACAGTGGCTGGTGCAGGAGAGGACAGGGGACGGGGGCTGGCACAGGCAGGACGAATCCCCAGGTTGAGAAGACGTGAGCCCACCAGGTCAGGGTGCAGCCTCCTGTGTGAGGACACGGTACCATTCTGTGTGGCCAAGCTTCCCAGCCTCCCAGGACCCTGCACCCATCTTGCCCAAACTCTGTTCACAGGGACAGCTTGGCTGAATAGAAGGGGATAAAGTGCCAAATGCCCCCTAGGGGCAGCACTCTAAGCCACAGACCCCGCAGATGCCTTCTCAAATAGTCCCCAAACAGGAAAATTAGGGCAGAGACCCCAGGGAGCTGGGACCCAGCTACCTCAGCTCGGGGGGGGGGGGGGCAAGCACACCCTCAGCTATCATGGCCACTTCTCAGGGGACAGCTGACACAGGCCCGCACCCTCACTACCTGGAACCAAGCGGACACTTCACATTGCCGTGGTTTGGTCTGCAAGGTCCCTCATGTGTTGAAGCTTTGGGTACCAGCTCGTGGGACTGAGAAGATGGACATTCAGGAGGTGGGGACCCGGGAGCAGAAGTTAGCCTGATGGGAGAGGCCTCTTCCTCCCCTCTCCACGCTACCCACCCATTGTGAGCAGGGCGGTTCTGCTCCACCATGAGCTCCCCGCAGTGACACTCTGTCTCATCAGAGCCAAACAGCAGAGTGGAAATGAATGAAAAGCTCTGAGACCGTGAACCAAATAAACATTTCCTCCACGTTGTCTGTCTTTGTATTTTGTCACAGTGACAGAAAGATGACTAACACACAGGCTGATAAACAACATCCTTCCCTGGGGACTCAGGGGTTGCTTGCCTGTCCATGTCTAGCAGGGAGCTGTGCTCACCAGAGGCACCCTGTGCTCTGCTCTGAACACATCTGTGAGCTGTGACAACTCAGAACTCCTCAGGTATTATTACCCGGAGTCCCCAGGTGGAGGCTGGGCCAACCCGAGAACCACGGACCTGGGTCCCCCCCCTGCCCCCCGCCCCCCTACCTCCTCATTCAGACACCCTTCAGTGCACCTGCACAGAGGGCTTGCACCTTGCCCCGTGAGCCTGCAGGGCACACCGGCCCCTCACCGGTCCACCAACAGCCTCCAGTCCCATTGGGCCTGGGCACCTCCTGTCCCCACAGCCAAGCCACAGGCGCCTGGCCGCCTGGACCCACACAGGAGTCAGGCAGAAGGCGATGCTTCCTTCCCCGTAGGCGCCTGGCACATGGAAGAGGAGAGTGTGGATCTAATCTTCAGCTGATTAAATGTCCCTCATTAATGAGTTTCTTTAATTAATGAAGTTTTTGGGTCTGCTCCACTTTGTTCCAGCCACACTGCCTCCTCAGCACAAAGCGGGGCCATTTCCTCCTGGGTAATTGAGGGAGCTGCGGCCGTTCCTGCCGACGCTGCACTTTGCTGACTGCGCCTGTCAACTTGGGGCTGACAACTCCATTTTTAAACATTTTCTCTCCAGAAGCCATGAACACATGTGTGCTGGCACACACCGACGGGGTCACATCCCAGGCACCCCCCTGTATGTCTCACCTCGGACACATGTCTGCACACTTGTGCTCATGCCCAAAGGCAGGTCTGTTTTGCTACAGAGAGGTCTGCACTGAACAGCCCCTCTTGTAGCGTGTAGGCCACACCTCCACTCCAGTGCGCTTGTGAGAACACACCCTTCAATTCCACCAATGAAAGCTAGCAACATGCATACACAGTTTGGGGTAACATATCATCCTCATAGGGTACATGTGTTTATACACCTGTATTCCCCGTGCATATCCATGCACCATGCAGTCTCACACTGTGCACGCTGACTCCTGAGCACAGGTGTGTGCGTGGCGGCATACACGTGGATGCGCAGTGTGTGCAGTCTCACTAGTCAGCCTCATTCCTGAGCTCATACACATACCTACCACCTTAACCCAACATGTATACCCTCACTGCAGCCATACACATATGAACCTTCACAGACATGCATACACCACCCAGGTCCAGGTAATGTGTACCTCTCTACTGCATCCACATATGTATACGCTCACGTCCTTATACCCGAGTCCCCTGCAGACATACCACACACACACACCCATTCACACAACACATTAACAGTCCAATGCAAGCACACTCCAACCAGAGTTCATATTTACCCATCCACATGCAATTCCTGTACTTATGCCAGGGATGCCCCCACCCAAGCACACAGTGCCACCTCAAGCCAGGGGACCACAAGGTACTGATATCAGAGGGCCGCTCCCATCCCGGTAGAAGCCGAGTTTGCTGTGGAAACCCAGGATGCTAGGTGACCAGATCCACACAAAAACTGGTTGTACCAGTGCATTCCTGTAACTCAGCACTGCTGAAAGGAGGCAGGAGGGTCTGGGGCTTGCTGGCCAGCCGGTGAGCTTCAGATGCAGTAAGAAGCTCCGTCTCAAAAAAGGAGGGTGGGCGGGGTGTGGTGGCACATACCTTTAATCCTGGTGAAAGGAGGCAGAGGCAGGTGGATCTCTGTGAGTTCAAGGCCAGCCTGGTCTACAAAGTGAGTTCCAGGCCAGCTGGGGCTACAGAGAGACTCAAAAAGACAAAAAAAAAGGAGGGTGGGAGCCAAGCATGGTAACGCATGCCTTTAATCCCAGCATTGGGAGGCAGAGGCAGGCAGATCTCTGAGAGTGAGGCCAGCCTGGTCTATAGGAAATTCTAAGCCAATTGGAGTTACAGGGAACCCTGTTTCAAAAATTTTTAAAAAGTAGGAAGTGACAGAGGAAAGACATCCCAAAATCAACCAACCTTTGGTGTCCACACATGCCTGCGAATGGACCTACACACACGTGTGTACACACACAGAGTGTCCATGGCAAAATTTCCCAGCAAGCTGCACTGTGCTGTCCCTAGAAAAGGCTTGAGGACTTTTGTCGTAAAGTGTTATTTGCTTTTTAGAATATTTTATTTTATTTCTTTTTAATTTTATGTGTATGAGTGTATTGCCTGCATGTGTGTAAGTGCACCCATGTCATCCAATGCCCAAGGAAGTCAGGAGATAGTGTTGGATTCCCTGGAACTGGAGTTACAGATGGTTGTTAGCTGCCATATGGGTGCTGGGAATCAAACCCAGGTCCTTGGCAAGAGCAGCCAGTGTCCTAATTGCCAAGCCATCTCTTCAGCTCCGTAAAGTGGTGTGCAGAGCCTGGGTCATCAAAATACTCTTGTCCTAAATATTTTTTCTTTTCTTTTCTTTTCTTTTTTTTTTGCCAAAGCCATAGCAGACAGGAAGGTCTCTAGGAGGGAGGCTGGCACCACGTCGGTGGGGAGGCTGGTCCCCTCAAATGGCAGCTGGCAAGGCAAATGGCCCCTCCTTGGTTACCGTGAAGCTCTTGCCGAGTGACTGGCCATGATGCCTACCAGGAGCTGAGGGCTCTGGGAACACAGGTAGGGACAGGAGCATGTGGTAACTTTGGGGTGCATGGCCAACTTTGGGGTGAGTCCTGGACACAGAATGCCACAGCTGTTTTCTGAGGACCTGGCGAGGACAAAGCCTCACAGTAGAGGGGGGCCAAGGGCCCTAGCAGGGTGGCAGCTGTGGGTGGTGAGGGATGGGGAACAGAAACGAGGGGATCAGACCCGAGGGGACACCTGGGCAACATGAGTGGGGGCTGCAGCAGCCGGGGCAACAATGGAACGAGATTCCATCTAGCCTTTCTTTTTAAAAAAAGATTTACTTTTTATGTGTATGTGTGTATGTGCCCGTGTGAGCTCATGTGTGCCGTGTTCATGCAGGAGCCTGGGGCCGCCAGAAGCAGGTTGTCAGATCTCTTGTAACTGGAGTTACAGGAGATTCTGAGCTGACATGTAGGTGCAAGGAACCGAACTTGGATCTTCTGCAAGAATGCTAAGTTCTTAATCACTGAACCATCTCTCCAGCACCACCACCTGCACCGCCCCACCTTTCTATAAACTAGGAGAATGGGGTCTCAACCTATTACTTTTGTGACTAGAATCAGTTAAAACAGAACAAAGTAGGAAGCTGGACCTGCAGGTGGGACCAGGTAGGGAACTCCGTCTACTTCTGGGGGTTACCGGGAGAAGGTCATAGAATGGACAGAATTCGGAGAAACTGCCTGTGGTTAGGTAGGGAAGGTGGTCTTAAAGGCTCTTTCCTGGACACCTGACTCTGAAATTGCAGTTACACCATGGGAAACCAGTGTTAGATTTCTCTTTTCAGAGGTTCAGAGAGGGCAGAGGGCTTGAGATCACACAGCAAATCAGCAGGTGGAGGGGCAGGTATTTGGGGGTGGGGTAAGGCTGGACATTCTGGTACCTAAATTTTTTTTTTTTTTGGTCTTTTTGAGACAGGGTCTCCCTGCAGCCCCAGCTGTACTGGAACTCACTGTGTAGACCAGACTGGCCTTGAACTCACAGAGATCCTCCTGCCTCTGCCTCCCAAGTGCTGGGATGAAAGGCCTGCACCACGACGCTGGGCTTCTGGTATCCCAATTCTTACAGGAAGTCACCACCGGGGTTAGGCAATTCGGAGCCTGTGGCCTAAGAGGATGAGGGTTCTCTGATAAAACCCTTTCCTCACCTATAAAGCAGGTTATTATAACAGCCCACCTAGGCAGTACACAGATTAGGGGTACTGCCACAGGTGATCAGACAGTGGGTACCTTGAACTGGGCAATGCTGGTGTGATTCTGGAAAGTCTGTGGCCTGTAGACACTCCAGGGAGTTTTGGAGAACCGGTCTGGGCCCTCCTGGACCTCGGAGGGGAAGGAGGAACAGGAGGAGGAACAGGAGGAGGAGCAGGAGGAGGAGGAGGAGGAGGAGGAGGAGGAGGAGGAGGAGGAGGAGGGCCAGGGGCTTCTGATGCCTCAGAGTTTGTGGGAGAGAGGAGGGAAAGTAGAGTTTATCTCACTCTATGATGCTTTTGAAATACTGTCTGGATCAAGGGAAATTAAATACTGCAGCTTTTAACTGGGGCCATGCTGAAAACACACCCTCGCCGTAAATAAAAATACGATTCGCCACCATGACACTTTCATTTAACAAACCCCCTGTGTGGCTCATTTGTAATTACTCCCCTCCCCACGTGGTGCGGGCCAGCTGTGAGCCCTCACTATATCATTCGTCCCCAGGTGGGCAGTCGGCCCAGGAGTGCTTGGGGGCTGGCTGTGTGGGGAGGGGAAGTCCAGTCTGAGGAAGCTGACGGGGCCTGAATGTGGCTCATTATGATTGAGATTAAACTGAAAAATCAATTTTTAATTGAATGTATTCTTTGAACAGGCCCCACTGCCCAGTACTGCACACTAATGCAAGTTTACACTCCGAACTGCCCTGCCTTGCATGTCCTACAACCTCTCCCCACCTGCTGACCCTGGCAAGATTGGCCAGGCCAGCAGAGCACGCCCTCCTGGGCTGTAATAAAGCTGTGAGCAAGATGCCACTAGAGACCATCCTTGGGGTGCAGGTGGAAAGGGCTGGCCGGGACAGCCCATCTTTAAGTGGGTAGAGAAGATCCCCCTCTCCCCGTAGGCCAAGCCCTTCCACCTCTATAGATGCCCCTTCTTCCAGCCCACAATGTCTAGGCCCTGGACTGACATTAAACAGAGAACCCTGGGCTGGAGAGATGGCCTAGCAGTTAAGAGCGCCGACCGCTCTTGCAGAGGACCCGGGTTCGATCCCCAGCACCCACATGGCGGCCAAGAGCCGTCTGAAACTCCAATTCCAGGAGAACTCCAGTTCCAGGGGAGTCCGACACCCTCTTCTGACCTCCGTGGCATTGCGCGTCATGGGTGCACAGACTTGCATGCAGACAATACATTCATACACATATGGAAATAAATTAAATTAAAAAACAAAACAAAACAGAGAACCCTGAGGCAGCATGGGAACACAGGGAAGGACTGGCCTGATCTCTTTGTCCCACGCCACAGAGATGTCAGCAACCTCCTAGGATTGGTCTCACAGCAGAAAGAATGAGACCTTTGACTTCTGTTCTTACATTTCTTTGTGGTACTGGGGCTTGAACCTAGGTCCTCATGTGTGCTAGGCACTCTACCACTGAGTCCAGTCTTTTAGCTGCTTCTGTCCTCTAATGGGAATAGCTGCCCAGAGAAGTCCAGTATCCTACCAGGATGTGGGTTCCTATGCCCACACCGTGGACAACCTCATTATCTGGGGTTGGGCAGTCCCGCCATGCCCGCTGCCACCCAGGTCTGCTGCGTGTACAGGCCCCTGGGTGGCTATACTGACTCATGTAACCCAGGAGCTAGTGTGTTGTTGCACATTTGCTGGCTGGCTAGAAGGAGGTGCACAGGTTAGCCCTCCCCTCAGGAGGGTCTTTAGTCACTCCCAGAGTTCCACTTCTGACTCTTTGTGCTCCACTTGGCCCCCACAGCTCCTGGGCCAGCTTGCCCATAGTGCAGGGTCCCTGCAGACACAACGTAATGCTCAGTGGTTCACGGCATCTCCTGATGTGGATTGTGCTTAGCCACTCGAGCCTTCCCAGCAGGGACACCCCCTTATCCCTTAGCTAACTCAACACCAGGCACAGGGGCTCCCCAGGGGTGGGGGTTCAGAGGATGCTGCTGCCTCACACAAGTCCCCTTGCCTGGATGCTGCCCTGGACCTGAGGGCCAGGTGGGCTTCTGGTGGAAAGGCAGGTGGCACTCACAGAAGGCTCACTGAGTTCCCATGGGGCCCTGGCATGGAGCCTGTGAGCCTCACACTCATGTGTCTCCATCTTGTTGGGGGCACCTAAGAGTCCTGATTCAGGGGTGTAGGGCTACATACTATGCATAATTCACACAGGCTCCAGGGAGGGTCTCAAACATGGCTACACACAAAGTCACCTGTGAAGATTAAAAACATGTCTGGGCCGGGCAAAGTGGTGCATGCCTTTAATCCCAGCACTCTGGAGGCAGAGGCAGGCAGATCTCCACAAGTTCAAGGCCAGCCTGGTCTACAGAGGGAGTTCCAGGACAGCTGGGGCTACCGGGAGACCCTGTTTTGAAAAGACCAAAAAATACATGTCTGGATCTCACCCTTACGGGGTCTGATGTCACTGGTCTGGGAGCGGGTAGGTGAGAGCTGGAAGCAGGGACTTTATAGAATGCCAGTTAGGTGACTCTGAGCTACACGGAGGCAGAGGACTCCTGGAGGGGACAGGCCTGCTTCTGTCCTACGACAAGAGAGGGCCTTCCAGGCTTGCGACAGTCTGGTGACCTTACCAGTTGCTCTTGGGTTCTTTCTGGTTGCCAGACGCCTGTCTAGGCCCCTAAGGCTAAGGCTAGCTCTCCCTCAGGGACCTCTTCCCACCACTTAAACAGGGAACAACGGACAGGCAAGGTGCACTGCTCTCTGTGGAGTGCCCGGCAGAAGCCTGGCATGCTACTCAGTTTCCCTGAGCAAGAAGCCAGGAGCACCCTCACTCTTTCCAAATGTCCCCTGGGCAGCTGCTTGCTGCTGGGCTGAGCAAGCACTCCCCCCTTCCTCAGCTGCTAGGCCACCATCCTGTGGCCCCAGGCTCACTTTAAGGAATGGTTTATAGAGGGTTGCTCCCCTGAGAACCACACAGAAGGCATTCAGTAAAGGTAAGGCCTGTTCCCCAAGCCAGGGAGCAGAAGTGGCTCAGTTCTGAGTGGGCACTTCTAGGACTTGAGCTAGGGAACCAGGCTGGGGCTCAGCCTCCAGTCCTCTTGTCTCTGTAACACTTTGGTTCAGTGACACAGGCCTAGACCCTGTATGGTGTCTGGCGTCTAGGCAAAGCCAGTTGGTTCCCAGGGCAGCTGATGGGTCTTCTGTCCAGCCTGGGGGAGCAGCTGCGGGACAGTTTGCATGGGATGTGTGTAGCATGGCGCTGTGCACCTCAGACCACAGCAGGTCTGCGCTTGTGGTTTGTGTCCAATTTGGCTGCGGCCTGGGAGCCTCCTGACCACAGAAGCTAGGTTGGGGAGACACTGGCCTTTGGCTTCAGCCTGACTCTACCACTGGGGGTGGACAAATGCTCTGAGCACAGTGGGAATCCCTTGCTTCCTGCCACTGGGCAGAATGTCCTCTCTGGTTTTAGCAAAACCCAGGCAACACAGGCCTCTGCGGGCTCTGGGTGCTCAATGGCCTGATCCCTCACCTCTGATGTTTAACAGGAAGACAGGCCTCTGGGCCTACTGCACTCTACAGGGAGAGCAGCACACTGACGCCAGCCCGAGGGACTCCAAGACCGCTCATTTCCCTTCCTGTCTTCACTGTTCTCAGAAACAAGACAGCCTAAGTCAGAGGACACTGTGGTCATGGGATAGGGTCAGCTCAGGCCCTTGGGTTTGGTAGAAATGAGGAGGCCTCACACGCACAGGATGGGGTATGGCCTTCCAGAAAAGTAGGAAATCACTTCTGCCCCCTCCGTGGGGGCCTTGGATAAATTCACGATTAATGCCAGAGTTAGGTAGCCCATTTTACAGAAGCAGAAACTGAGGCACAGAGAACACACACAATCGCCACTCTCAAAGCCTGGAAGTGGGTTGCTCCCCTGGTACTCTGACCCTTCAGGGGTTCCTTTAGGCTGTGCTACAGGGTGGGTGGGGAGACCCTGGAAGAGCTCACCTGGTGAGGCAGGGAGAGTAAGCAGGGGTGGGATGGCCCACCCATCAGTTGTGTGCACCCCAACTCTGCGCCTGCTGCCCTCCCGCATGGGTCCCACACCCAACCCTGCTGGCTGTGACAAGACGGCAGCTTGTCCCCAGCTCTGACAAGCGCCTTCGATCCAGCCTCTCTCTCAATGCTAATGGCTGTCAACATGAAACAGAGGCTGTGAAGGGGAAGAAAATTACTCCCTGAAAAGGAATTGACTGATCCCCATCATTTCTCAAGGAATCACTGACCTGTGAATATTTCATTACCCAAAATGCTGTACCATCCATACAAAGCAGCCACCGCTGCGGTGCGGCCCCGCAAGCGCCTTCTGAGATTTGGGGTGGAGGGTGGATGTGGAGTGTGGGCAGGTGTAGAGCAGGTGCGGTGGGTATGGTGGGGGCCTGGGGCCACCAGGTATGTGACATAGCCAGTGAGCTCATTCCACGAGTGTCAGGAGCCAGCTTGGCCTGTATGCTGCTGCCTCTCCTGAAAGGCTGTGGCCAGACTCACTGCCTTATCCATGGGAGCCCTGGAGAACCCAAGAGAGGCCTGGAGAACCCAAGAGAGGCCTGGAGAACCCAAGGGAGGCCTGGAGACAGGCGCTAAAGTGCACTGAAGGACCACTAGGGTTGGGGGTGGTGTTAGCCAACAGTCTCTGTTATGTCATGCCTGGAGCCACCGTGTGGTGTCTCCTGAGCTTCCTGGGGGCAGGGCTTCTGGGGTCTACCTTCCTGCCTACCATCCCTTCCTGAACTCCAGCTGTCTGTACCCGCAGGGTCCTTCAAATACTCTATAGGTTTCCTGCTCTCAGGCAGACCTGTCTAGAATATTCTAGGAGTTCATCCTGTCTTGCTCGCTCTTGCTGTGGTAGAAGTGACAGCTGAGAAGGGGCATGGGAGTACCACTGACTCCGATGCCAAAAGCTCAGGTCCTGCCTCTGCCCGGCAGGCTACTGCCCCCCAGACCCCGCAGGCCAGTGGATCTCTCTGGGTTCAACTGTCTGATCCTAAAGCAAGACTGATAATGGAGAGCCTTACAGGTGGCTGAGTGTAACCTAGAAGAGATCTGACCTGGGGAGGGGTCTACTATTTCATGGGGGTCTGGCTAGAAGGCCCTCTCTGCTGTGTAGCTTTCAGGGGCTGAGGAGGCAAGGGGGAGTCCTTTCCATCAGGGTCCCTCAGCCTCCAGGGTCTGGAGAGGTCAGAGTCCCCACAAAGATGGGGTCTAGTGTCCTGAGTGCAGTGGGCTCCTGAAGGTGAGGGGACAGTCTGGAGTTTTCTCTAGTGAATTCAAACGGCTGGAAAAGAAATCTGTTCAAGAAGCCCCTGCAGGGGCTGGAGAGATAGCCTAGCAGTTAAGAGCGCCGACCGCTCTTACAGAGGACCCGGGTTCAATCCCCAGCACCCACATGGCGGCTGAGAACCGTCTGAAGCTCCAATTCCAGGAGAACTCCAGTACCAGGGGAATCCGAGACCCTCTTCTGACCTCCGCGGCATTGCACGACACGGGTGCACAAACTTGCATGCAGACAGTACATTCATACACATACAAAAATAAATAAAATTAATAAAAAAAAAAAAGAAGCCCCTGCAATAAGCCTCCCTTGGCAGACAGGGCTTCAACTGGGTCAAAGCCTAACCTCTGGGGCTCTCACTGAGTGATGAGGGGGTACCTTGAAGCTCAAGATGGCAAGAGACCCTCAGGGCCCATAGGCTCCAAGGTCCCCCAAGGGAGCCACCCCAGCCAGCTGCTGGGGTAAATGCGCCGGCTGTGTTATCGCCGCAGTTACATTGGAGACGGTGTTTCAAATTAGCAAGAGCCCCGGAAGGTGCCGGGCATTCATCTGGGGATTAGTAGAGCGTGGGAGGCAGTGTCTCATGACCCCTCCCTGGCACTGTGTGGCTGCAGGGGGCTGGGATGCATGCTGCAGGGGGTGGGAGGGGAGGAAGGAAGAAGAGCCAGAGGAAGGGGCTCCCGGCCAGCCCCCAACAGCCTCTGGTGGCTTTTCTCATGGGGGGGGGAGAAGGGAGACTTGGACTGCAGCAGAAGGGACAAGGGCTAGCTACATGGAGATGCTCTGGGCAGCAAGGCTAGTACTACTGGCAGGCATGGCTGGGGCATGGGTGGAAAATTCCTCCCTTAGGCCTGCACCAGGGCTGCCTTCTCTGACAGCTGGAGTGGGGGTGAGGGACCCCAGAAGACCAGGACTGACTTGTGTGGTCACCACACCTACTCGAGCCTTCTCTTGCTCCCGATTGGGGTTGGCCCAAGGGACCTCTAGCTCCTGGAGAATGGGGTGGGCCGGAAGCTATGCCTCAAGGTACACAGAGTTCTGGTTGAGCATGTCAGAATACAGTGGGGCACTGGACAGAGGTGGGCAGGCTTACCTAGGGTTCAGGTTAAGTGCTGGGGTATACATTTAGTTAGAGTCCAGCAGGGGCTCTTGGGAACTGCCATCTTTGGTAGAGGGGTACCAGGCTGCCTGATGGCTACAGTGGACAGCAGCAGACACACCCTGCTTCCCCCAAGACATGAGGTCTGAGAGGTCCTGGCTGGTGTCCAGGATGACCCTGCCAGGGTAGGACACGCTGTTTCAAGGGGGCAGCAGGGACGGCCCAACAGCTAGGTACCAGGGATTTGGGCTGAGGACTGGGACAGGACAGGGAGGAGCCTGGGAGGGAAACTCAGAGACAGGAGACAGAGGGCGGAGTCCTCCCAGGCCTGGTGGTTAGACAGACAGTTTGAGCAGGTGGCTTGGAGCAGGAAAAGCTAGTGTGGCCCGAGGGAGTTAAGCAATGCAGCCAGACCCTGTCCCCTGGGCTGGCAGGGCGGCCGAGCCCCAGACCAGATGCACCTGCACCTCCTCTTCTAACTGGCTCTTCTAGTCCAAATGACCGTCCTCTGCCCCTCTGCAGCATCCTGCATCCTCTGTCCACATTTCTCAGGACAAGAGGTGGCCCAGTGACAAGCCCCCCTTCAGGTGGTCAGGGCAGCTCTGAAGACCAGGGAAGGACAGTCAAATTATTACCAGTGATACCAATGGCTTAGCCATTCTGGCAGGCTGGCGGAGGTGGGAGGTGGTAAGATTCAATTCTCCCTGTTTCTTCATATTTCCCTAGAAATTCCTGCATCCTCAGGGTCCCAGCCTCCCATAGTGGAGGTAGAAGGGGATAGGTCCCTCTGAGGAAAGAGGAGGACCACAGGACGGGGCAGCATCAATGGCCCCGGGGGGTAACCTTGGAAATGATTGCAGCTCTAGCTGCCATTCCTGTGTGCGTGGCTCTGCCAGGCAGGGTCACCTCCCCAAGCCACAGCTGGCAGATGTGCAGCAGACATTGTCCTTTGCCTTGGTGGCTGCTTTTGGACTCTGAGAACAACAACACCGGTTGTTGATGCGGATTCTGGATTTGGTCTCCATAGTGCTTCCTTCCTCTGTACCTGACCCGGGCTGCTATTCAGCTTCCACCCTGGTCGGGAGTTTGCACGGGCCACGGGAAGATAAGACAAACCCCCTGGAGAGTAAGGAAGGCCCAGTGTCTCCCTGGAGAGCCATCTGAGCAGGCAGGGGTCAGGAACTCTGAACAGAGGCTGGATCAAGGCATACAGGTCCTCCACTGGGAGAGGAGGACCAGGGGGAAGAGGATGTGCAGACGGGAGGAGTCTGGTGGGCGTGAGGCTACAGAGAGAAGAGGAAGACGGAGCAACAGGACCACTGGGGACCAGAGACCCAAGCAGACATCCCAGACAGCATGTGGGTGAGAGCTACCCCACCCAGAGTCAGGTCAGGCAGGAGGGTGTGGGGGGTGAACTCCAGAGGGCATTGTCCCTGCAGGGCCTGGCCGTGTCTAGCTTGGCCACAGTGGCTCTGATTCGGTTCGGCACTCATGCTACCGCCTGCCAGATAAATCAAAAGCACTGCACCAGGTGGCCACAGAGGAGGAACGGGCTGCAGGAGCGGCAGGGCAGGGCCAGGGGTCCTTTCCAGCAGGGTTTGGGGTCACTTGGGGGAGAGTGCACTTATTCTGTGAGCATCTCTACCCCGCTTGTCATCTCCCATGAGGGCCCCACATCCTCTGTGCAGTAGACAGCAACCAAAGAACTGGGAGAGGCCCAGGGACTCCAGGGGTAGGTTCAGGGGGCACAGAGAAGAGAGCGTGCAGAGGCAGATGCTGCAGGGGGTGTGGCAGTCCACTACGACAGCTTGCGATGAAGGAAGCAAACCCAGAAGGGGGCTGGACGGCCTGTGGCCACCACCCAGAGATCCCAGTGTCTCCATCACTCTGCCCTACCTGGCGGCAAGCTTAGCCTGCTTGGCTGAGCCTGAGTGGGTGGGCTGGTCTCACTGAGGTGCTTTTCCAGGGAGACTGGACAGGAAGGGCCTGCAGGTGTCTGGCTCCTACACCTGTTCTCCAGACCCTGCTGGCCCTCATCCTGCAGCAGAGCTCTGTGACTGTCGCCATCTTGCCCTGACTTTTACACGGCTGCAGCTGGATCTGGCCCTGGCCAGCTCTGCCCTGCATCCTTCCCGTTGTACAGAATTGCAGAGGTGAAGCCTGGGCTGGGGCTGGGGCTGTGGTGGGGGGGTGAGAGCTGAACCGGAAGCTGCCCCACCCCTGGCACAGACTTTTCCTTGTATCCTCCTGGCAGAGATGTGCTGAGGGTGTGGCCAGGGAAGCCAAGGAAACAGGCTTTCTAGAATGTGCCGAGGCACCTGGGAGATCCTTTCTCTGCAGGAAGCCCATCTTTGGTGCTGAAGGGGGGAGGGGGTGTGAGCCCAGAGAAGCCTCCCTGTCAGGGTTGGGTATTGAGAAGAAAAGCGGTGGGTAAAGCTGACAGCCATTTGGGAGGCACAGTGGACCGGACTCCTGCTAGCCCGGGACGCAAAGGGACATGCCTTAGGCTGAGACACCACCTCAGTAAGTCGCCCAGGCTAGCCCTGAATTTGCGATTCTTCTGTCTCAGCCTTCCTAGTGGCTGGGATGACAGGCTTGTGGCATCAAGGCCTGGCCCAGCATCTCTGCTTTCTCCATCCTCCCTCTCTTCGCCTGTTCTCTCTCTCTCTCTCTCTCTCTCTCTCTCTCTCTCTCTCTCTCTCTCTCTCTCTTTGGTCTTTTTCTAGACAGGGTCTCCCTATAGCCCCAGCTAGCCTGGAACTCACTCTGTAGACCAGGCTGGACTTGAACTCACAAAGATCCGCCTGCCTCTGCCTCCCAAGTGCTAGGATTAAAGGTGTGCGCCACCACGCCTGGCTCCTGCCCTCTCTACGTGCTGCACAGACAGTATACACACTTCCTGTTTGGGTGGCAGCAACGGACCCTAGCTGTCCAGGGAGCAGGAATCTGGGACTGGTGGCGAAAGACAGTGCAACTGGACGAGAGCTCATGATTCTTCTTTGGTCATATTCCCGCCTCCATCTCCGGTGCTGCCTGGCTCATCTGGGCCCAGCTACTGAGTTGGCCTTCAGTTCTCTGAACGCTAAGTTCTGCTGCCCCATCTTGTGTGCTTGCTAGTCCCTACACCCTACAGTGCTGTTTCCTTTGGCCTTTCCTCATTCTGCTTTCCGGTTTGCTTAAGAGTTACCTGGAGGATGGCTCGGTTGCAAATAATGCCTGAGGATCCGAGTTTAAGTTCCCGGCACCCCCATGAAAAGTGGATGTGATCATGGGCATGGGCCTAGAATTCCCATGGCAGGCAGAGACAGAAAGATTGCTGAAGCTTGCTGACTTCCAGCCAAGCTTCAAGTTCAGTGAGAGACCCTGACTCAGGTGTATAAAGTAGAGAATGGCAACACAACGTATCTGTTGTGTGCCGATGTCCCGTGAAATGAGATACTCCATTCTTTAGGGACGCACCTTAAGTTCAGGAAGTAAAGCAAAAGCTTCAGAAAGTCCCTGAAACTGACCAGATTCGCTAGGCCTGTCCCTCCCTAAGCAGACCCAAGCCCTAAGGACTGCTGAGAGACACTCTCCAACCTGCTGGGCTGCGTGGAAGGGACACTCTCCAACCTGCTGGGCTGCGTGGAAGGGACACTCTCCAACCTGCTGGGCTGCGTGGAAGGGACACTTTCCAACCTGCTGGGCTGCGTGGAAGGGACACTCTCCAACCTGCTGGGCTGCGTGGAAGGGACACTTTCCAACCTGCTGGGCTGCGTGGAAGGGACACTCTCCAACCTGCTGGGCTGCCTGCAGGTTGTGCAGTGAGCTCCACATTTCCATCTTCCTGAGCTGTCACCCATGCTGGGGTAGGCTTTGTTGATGCAGCTGTCTATGAGTCATTTCTGTAAGTCACCCCTAACCTATACCATAAGTAACCCCAACAAAACTCATTGCTTCACCAAGTTCAACTTTGGTGATGTCCTTACTTCGGTCTGTCCTTGGTTCCCTATGAGGGGTAAACAGACATTAGTTCATGTTTCCTGGGGACAGTGCCTCACAGCAACGCCCAATGCCCCCCACTGACCTCTGTGCTTGTACAGGTGTACACACACACACATACTATACACACGTTACTCCCTCATAGATATCTTCCCTGACCACCCTGTCTGAACCCAGAACCATCCTTAGTTCCTGTTTCTGTTGCATTGAAGCCCAACTGGCACAGGTTTTCCTATTTACTCAGCCCTACGGCCCAGCAGGCAGTGGATCCCTGAGGGCAAAGACTGTCTGTCTTGTTCCACAGACATCATGATGCCTGGTATGCAGCAGGTGTTGAATACTGGACAGCGGCAAGGCAGGTGGATGGGGGAGTTGAAGGCCTATGTTGAAGGAAATCTGGCTGAGGGCACAGCAAGAAAGAATGCTGGCTTATTGCATGTCCTTGCCAAGCATGTAGAGACCAGGCAGTGACTAGCTGTGGCTGATACTCTGCCTCTTCTAGAGTGACCCCACCATGCCTGACTCCATTGGCTGGGAGCCCATAGTGGCATCAACAGGCTACACCACAGTCCTCGGTGCTCACGACTGCTGGGCCCGTCTGCCCAGCTGTCCTTGCTCTGCTGTGCTCTGCCGGGCTGTGGATGGGGGGTGGGGGTATCAGGGAGGGTTTCACGTACTCAGGGGCAGTGCCAGGTCTTCTCCTGCCAAGCACAAAGCCCGTGTTGGTGACACACAGGCACATATGTCTATGTGGGGCTCTGTCCCCACCTGTCCTTTCTAGGTCTCCTGAATGCCTCTAAGTTCCCTTTGGGTCTAGGATTTTTTTAGCCATTGGTGGTGGTGATGCAGGATTCCTGACCTCAGAGTCTGGGGAAAGGTGCAGCTGCTGTGTCAGGGATCCCAGGGGCTTGCAAGGTAGGTGGCAATGGTCTTCTCTTCCCAGAGCTTCCCTGGGGAATAACAGCTCCTGTTCGGGCATTACTGAAAAGCGGCCATCCAGGACATGTGGTCCCCACCGTTCCCTGCTCTCTGCCTCAGAAAGACTTTTTTTTTTTCTGACTGCCCAGTCTACCAAGTGGGGGTGTAGCTGTAAGCCTAGAGCCTTTCCACCCTGCCAGACCTTGACAGGCCCCCAACAGCCACTTGAACTTCTCCATATGTGTCCCCTTCCCCCTCTCCCCCCAGGCAGGCTCAGCGCAGCTAAAGGGCCAGGCACGGCCCGCCATCGGGCAGGAAGCCAGCGGGCAGGGAGGACCAGGGCAGCAGTCTCCACTCCATCAGACGGATACCTCAGAGCGAAGCCAGCATGAAATATTCATGCAGTAAATGGTGCAATTTTGTCTGCATTCAGCCAAGTTCATGTATATTTCAGAATATTATGGGATGATAATGTACCACAGAGGCAGCAGGACCGGGAGGGCTGGAGCTCAAGGCGAGGGAACCTCAGGGCGGAGACGAGGCAGGTGGGGAGGAGGACCATGGCTCTCGGAGCAAGGACAGGGGCCAGCCAACTGTCTGAACAGAGTGGGCAAGACAAGAGAGAGCCGTGGCCACCTCCAGGACAGAACTACAGGGTGGCAGGTGGGCCACGGGAGCCCTGGAGGCTCGGCTGGCCAGGAGGCTGTTGATTCCTCTGTCCACGGATGTAGGCTCCCTGGACGCTCCCCCCCCTCGGCCCTCCCCATGGTGGAGGTGGTAGAACTGCTCCTGCTTCTTGCCAGCTCGCTCGTCCACTTGCTTTTCTATTTGACCAGCCACAGGGCTTGGGTTTCCGGTCAAGACCTTGGTGCTGATTCAGCAAGTGCTGTCTCCTCTGCGGGGCCGGAGCAGCAGGGAGCTCCTGCCTAGAGAGCCCAAAGGCAGACAGACATGCCCTGAATTTTCTGGGTTTACATCATTCAGCCAGGAAGCCCCGACTCAGGCCTCTGTCTAAAGAACTGAGGCATATGGGAGATACTTCACAGAAAGGAGGACACTCGGCTCCCTTGTTGGACTCTGGGACATCTCCCAGGGGTCTGGGGCCAGGGCAGTTTGGGTATAGGGAGGTCACCAGTGAGAGAAACTGTTCTTCAGTCTCTGATACTAGGTGTCAGGCCGGGGCTCTGGTTTGGGGGCTCCACTGAGGTTACCCCAGTGATCTGTCACTTCATCTGCTGAGTTGCCGACTGCTTTTTTAACAGAGGCCTCCCTAGGTCCCCAGCAAGGGAATAAATCCATCCACGGGCTTCCTGTTCCAAGTAATACTGTCCCTAGAGGTCAGGCCCAGAGTGGGGCAGCTTTTCCCTGGGCTGCTGGGCTGGTGACCAGTTCCCATGGCAACTTGGGGTCCTTCTACAGCTGGGCAGGTCTAAGCACCATGGTCAGCTCCTCCAGGGGGTGCAATCTCAGCCTGGGCCAGACTCTAGGCTGTTTCCTACCATGGCTTCACTGAGGAGTCGGTCAGAGTGGACAGCCTTAAAGCCCATATGCTGTGGACCATGGGGCCTGCAGGGAACAGCTTGCCACCCCCAGACTAGGCATCAGGGCGTTTTCCTGCTCCCTGGGATCCCCGTGGCTTCTGCAGATGGGAACTGGGCCGTCTGCGGAGTCCTGAGAACACAGGGTACTTTGGAGGGAGCAGAGACTCCGTGCCCTTGGCTGGCTGCATCTGCTCCACTGTGGTCACTGGGTGAGAATGAATTTCATCCCCGGCAAACCACAGAGCCACACAGTCTGGTTTGCAGCTTCGCAAGGGTGGAGGCCCTTCTCCCTTCTGCCCCTGTGTGGGCCAGGGAGGAGGAGGAGGGGGCTGAAGGGCAGGAGTCTCCTGGGGAGAGTCCCGAGTGCCCAGTGCAAAAGTCTCCCTTTCCTCTTCTTCCCCTCCCCTCCCCTCCAGCCTGGCTTTCCATTCTTGCTCTGTCCCCACACTCTGTGCCTGCCTGGCCTGGCACACCCCAGTGCCATGGGCACCTGGGCACTCTTCAGTCTGCAGCTGGCCCGTGTGGCATGAATGCCCAGCAGCTCCTGGCTGATGGCCTTCCTGCAAACATTTGGCAAACTGCTGCTGTCCACCTTCCTACCAAGTGTGCCTCTTCTCCAGGTTCTTAGAGGCCACCAGTGCCCACTGCTGTCCATCTCTTCCACACACATTGACCATAATGTTCCTCTCATGGGGCCAAGTAAGCTGCATCAGGGCCTCTGTGGACGGAAGATCCAGAATCTGACCCAGACAGCAAGATGTGGCAGGCTGTAGGGGTCTGGGGTGGGGAGGGCTGGGAGCCTGGGCGTGAGGCTGCGTGAAGCCGGGACTCCTTAAACACCTTTGGGTTGAGCTCTCTGAGTCTGAGCTAGCCCATCTTCCAGTCTAGGGGCACATCTCTGTCGGCCAACAGAACAGGTGCTTTCCTAGGCCCACACCATCCCCGCTGCAGACACCGGATGCTCCACCCCATCCCCGGAAGTGAAGAGCAGCAGGGTCTGACTAGCTTGGCACTGGGTGGTGCATTGACATGAAGCAGCCATCTTGGCTGGCCTGTACCAGGGACCTTTCGCCATTGTGGCTATGTATGAAACCGAGTGGCCAGCTTAGCAGGCTCCTCCAGATAAGGTGGAGGTGGAGAGAGCTGCATCTGTCAGGCAACGTGCTGAGCTGTGCTCCTGACACCCACCTAGCACCCGAGGATATCCGTGCATGTGAAGACATAGTCTTTACACAGGCCGCCAGGTCATACTGAGGTGCTATGATAATCCTAATCCAGTCTGACTATCCTTGTGAAAAGAGACAAGGAAGGGGCGGAGGAGCTAGCTCCGTAAGCATGAAGACCTTAGTTTGAATCTCTAGCACCCAGGCATGTACACCCAGGCTTGGCTGTATGTGCCTATAACCCCGGCACTGGGAAGGGGCCATGGAAATAGGTGGATCCTAAGAGCTTGTTTGCTGGTCAACCTAACTGAAAGGGGAGCTTCCGGCTCAGTGAGAAACCCTGTCTCAAGGCAGTAAATCGGACAGTGATAAAGGAAGACATATGCCATCCTCTTCTGGCTTCCACATACGTGTACATGGGTGTATGTTCCTGTATACACGTGTATGCAACATACACTCATATAATACACATTCTACACCCCTCCCACCCACACACAAGGAGAGAAGGACAGCAACACACAGCGACAATCATTTGAGGATAGAGAGAAGAGAGACTCCTGCATGACCGGCCTGTACCTCCACCTGGGCCTCCCACCCCCAAGAAGACATGGGCCTGTAGTCTAAACTCCAGTCTGTCGCTGTCTAGGACAGCCACTCGCTTGCTGCCTGATGCAGGCAGATGTGCACGCTGGACCTCTATCTTCTGTGTTATGAAATGGGATGCCTGGTGCTCACCTCCAGGCTGCGGTGAGGGCCAGGGAGACAGGCAGCATGGAGTGAGGGAGGTGGGCAGCATGGAGGAGAGGGAGGTAGGCAGCATGGAGGAGAGGGAGGTAGGCAGCATGGAGGAGAGGGAGGGGGCAGCATGGAGGAGAGGGAGGGGGCAGCATGGAGGAGAGGGAGGGGGCAGCATGGAACATGGGGAAGCTGCTCTCCTTTCCTCTCTTTATACTTCCTCAGTCTGCAGAAGGCTGGAGACCCCTGCACCAACTCATAGGTCATCCATACACATCCAAGTACAGTCAGTCAGTGCCTCAGCAAAGATGGTAGAGAGATGGGTGAAGAGATAGCCTGCTATGAATGCCTGTGTGACGTCAGCAGAGGCAGGCAGCCAGACCCAGGGCCACTGTTTTCTGGCAGGAAAGCTTAACCATAAATGAATAGAAGGCCCTCGGGCTGAGTAGGGGTGGCAACTTCTGGGGCAGGAGCACTGTTGACTTAGGATCATCACAGAGACCTGGCAGCCCTTGTGTGGCCCACTGGTGACAGTGGGCCTCTGCTGGACTCCTGGCATGTAAGGCAAACAGTCTGGAAAAACAAAATTTTCTCAATGGAGGGGTGTCTTTCCATCCTCCCACAGAGACTGTGTTGGGCCCAGGAGCCTCGTGAGTTCTCATGGGATGATATAGCCTGGGGGGAGGCACCTAGGGAGAGTGCAGGCCTGGACTCAGCAGGAGCAAGCCATGGCTTGGAGAGAACTGAAGTCTGCTCAGCAGCAGCCAGGGCTGCGGACAGTGCACCTCAGAGTCCAGGTCCCACACACTCGCCCAGTTCAGCAGGACAGCCAGCATGTCTCAGAGGACAGGATGGGAGCCACACTTAGGTGGCTCGGGCACAGGCCCAGCCCTTCGTTTGTTGGACCTTCAGGCTACTAGTGGCCTCACCTCGGGACTTCGGCTTCCGAGGCTCTTCTGTTACCTGTGGACTGCTGCCAGCCTGGCTGCCCCAAAGGCATTCAGAGCAAACAGGTGCTGACCAGGAGACTGAGCACATTATGCCGAGCTGCTGTGTGGCCGGAGGACAGGGGAATCTTCCAGGGGTGAAGGAGGACGGTGTAGCATGTGGAGTAAAGCCCCGCATGTGCTGCTGTCATGTAAATGTTCATGCACACTATAGCCTGGCTAGAGGCCACATGAAGCCCAGGGCACAGCACGGCGATACAGCTTTTGAGGCCAGTGGACGTCTCTATGGGAGACAGGAGGGGTATGGCCGTGACTTGGAGGGTAGGATGGGGATGGCTGTGCTGGGCAGCCTGTTACAACACCCTGTGCCACCGAGACTGGGTGAGCGGAGCTGGAGTGCCAGGCCATCTGCTGGGGAAAGGCTGGATGAGTGGCACTGGGCAAGCCCCCTCCTTGCTCCCCAGAGTGAAAAGGAAGGACAGACATGGTGTCAGGGATGACAGAGAGGAGGGGTGGACAGCACCGGGTCCAGGTGCCTCATCATCACAGACCCGGACTCTGCTCACAGGCTCACAACCCTCACATCAATTCCACAGGGTCCTCAGGGATTGCTCTCATGGTCTGGGGAACACCAAGACACTCATGCGGAATGAGTAAAAGGATGGACAAGTAGCGGATTGGATGAGACCCTCAGGGCTCTGTACACACGGAGCTTGGCTACCATAGGCTGCAGACACACACGCAGACGGGGCCTGTCACCGAGCACCACCACTGGGGCACAGTTATGGCCGTGATCAGCCATTCACATTCACCACACACACTTGCTCTCTGACACTCACACTCACAGCAACTGTGCACACTTCCCCTCACACCTAAAGAAAGGCAGATAGTATCCAAATGCCTTGCAGGGAAATGCATGGGTATCTGTCCTGCATGCACCCTAGGGAGACTGAGAGAGTACAGAAGGTGTGTCTCTTCATGGCCCCCTGGCTAGGGCAGAGTTCCCAGGGGCAGGTGACCTTGAGTGTTCAGTGTCTCTTCTTGTGGCCCCAGGCCAGGGTGACCAAGGTCCTGCCCCTACCCAGTTCATTTGCCATTCCTTGAGCAGATAATTGGGTCAGAAAACTCTTTGAGGAAGAAAAGAGGGTCTCAGGGCAGTGAGGAGGGCTGCCACTCACTCGGCAACTCATCCTTTCTAGAGTAGAGCATGGTGGGTCAGTAAGATGGCCCTCGGGCTCTCACTTAATGGAATCTACAGGTTAAAGACACAAGCCCAGGGCTGGAGAGATGGCTCAGTGGTTAAGAGCTCTGGCTGCTCTTACAGAAGGCCTGGCTTTGTATCCCAGCACCTACATGTGGCCAACAACCATATGTAACTCCAGGCATTGCACGACGTGGGTACACTTACATATATGCAGGCAATACACCCATACACATAAAATAAAATAAATGAAATATTTTTTTTTTTTTTGGTCTTTTTGAGACAGGGTCTCCCTGTAGTCCCAGCTGTCCTGGAACTCACTCTGTAGACCAGGCTGGCCTTGAACTCACAAAGATCTGCCTGCCTCTGCCTCCCAAGTTCTAGGATTAAAGGCATGCGCCACCACGCCCGGCCAATATTTTTTAAAAGATACACACAACCCCCTCGGTAGTGATCTGATGCTGTAGCAGGACAGAGAACAGAGTCTGGCTATGATGAGGTCACTCAGCTTGGTTAGGGGTGGCTCCACAGGCAAAGGTGGCCCAGCTGGAGCCTTGAAGGATGCTTAGGAGCTAGCCAAGCAGTGACCAATACAAGTCAGGTCACCGAAGCGAGAAGCCCGAATGTTTCCAGATCCTAGGGAATAGGTTGGGTGAGAGGGGGACATGAAGAACTCCTAAGAAACCTGTCTTTAGCTGCCAACCTTCCATATACCCCCCCATGAAGCCCCCAGCAAGGCCTAGAAGGGCTCCAGAGCTCAGCCACCACACCTGTGCCATCCGCCTTCGCCTTCAGACTCCTGAAGTAGCTGGCACCTGAAGTGACCTCCCACCTGAAGTGTGCCTTCCCTCAATGCAGTACCCAGGGGCTCGGATGTTGACCTGCCCTTTCCTGTGGCTGGTGGCTAAAGTCCTCACTCTTGTTATTGTGGCCCCTTTCCAAGTCACAGCCATACTCTGCTGGGGAGGAGGAGAGCAGAGCTTCCATAACATCAAACCCCGCAACTACGGAAGGAATCTGAGGGCCACAGCAGGACTCTCAGGAAGGAGCTGCGAGGAGAGCCTATGGACCCACAGGCCAGAAACCTGCGAGGAGAGCCTATGGACCCACAGGCCAGAAACCTGCGAGGAGAGCCTGTGGACCCACAGGCCAGAAACCTGCGAGGAGAGCCTGTGGACCCACAGGCCAGAAACCTGCGAGGAGAGCCTGTGGACCCACAGGCCAGAAACCTGCGAGGAGAGCCTGTGGACCCACAGGCCAGAAACCTGCACAGCTCTCCTCTTCTTGCCATCCCTGCTGGGACTCAGGAGCCACAAAGCAGGACAGGTCTGGGGCTAAAGCTCCCTGTGACCTCTGCTCCCACTGGACGGGCTGCACAGCCCCAGATGTACCTTGCCGAGCCAGACATAATGGGGCATTAGAAGGGAATTGAATTTCCCCTTAATTACAATGGCCCACAGATATTGTTTAATTTGAATAGGGAGTTAATGTGGTTTTCCCCTCCTGCAATCACGGGGCTGGCTGTGCACACAAGATCCCTTCCACACAGACGGGCACCTCATCCTATGGTGCTGACCTACGCGTGGCCATCCCTGCTGGGGGAGCGCTGTGCTCCGGCCCCGCCTCTAGCCAAGCCCACCTCACAGAAGACCCTCACGTGTCACATGTGCGCACATGCATGAACCACCCTAATAGGCAGGCAAGAGCATAATTTTTCCTCTAATTACATATTCAGCACTTCTGAGAAAATGAGATTTTAGTAATTCAATTGGACTGAGAAGCGGGGCTATAATAAAATGAAATTTGTAACAATCGTGCACTTAAATTAGTTAAATGGAGAGGAAGGAGCTGTGGAAAATTGACCCCGCGATCTCCTAAGGACTAATCAGACATTTGAACCAAGTTGTGCTAACAAAGCCCTCGGGTATTGCAGGGTGTGAGGACGGGAGGGAGAGTAGGGCTGGGGGCGGGGCCGGGGGCAGCAGGCAGCAGGTGGAGAAGGAGGGGACAGGCTGCCTGGGACCTGGCAGGCAAGCGGAACCCAGCCCAGTCAGGGAAATGCAGGCGCCAGAGTGGAAAAGCCAACTGCCTGCTTTCCTGCTCTCTCTCCTGCATGGTGGTTCTCCACAGCATCCGTGGGTGCCACTGGGAGAGAGGCACCGCCCAGGAGACCAAAGCCTGTCCCTCAAAGCTGTCCAGCGCAGTGGGATATTGGGGAAGACAGGTGACAGCAGGGGCCAAAGTTGCAGGATTCCCCTAGCACAGAGGATCTATGTGGGGAGACAGGGCAGTAGGGCCTCCCTGCCTGCCCAGCATAGCCGCTTCCCCATCTTACGTGGAGCATCCTGCTGTGTCTCCAGCTACTGTTCCCAGGGTAGCTTCTGCCCTGACTCAGGCCTTGGAGTCAGGATGGAGTGGGGTGGGCGGGGACTTGGGATTAGTAAAGCAGGATGGATACACACCAAACCTTGGGGTAACAACCTGGACCCTAGAAACGAGGCTCTCAGGCCAGGGAGTGGAGTAGCTGGGTGTCCTACACCAGACTGTCTAACCCTGTCAGGCTGCTCACCTCTCAGGGATGTCATCATTTCCTATTGAGAAGCTCTGAACAGGGAAGAAGTCTGTCCCCAAGGCCCAGCCCATTCAATGCCTGCACAGGGCTGGGACCCACCCTGCTTGAGTGGGAAACAATCTAAGGAAGGTCCCATGGCCAGGCCCCTGGCTGCCAGCTCCTTATCCACTGCAGACAGGTTGTCTGCCTTCATCAGGATGGCCAGATGCAGAACAGCACCCCTGCTGAGCTCCTGCCTGCTGGGTGCTGTGGGTGTCTCTGGGCCAGATGGTGTCCAGACAAGCCTGCTGGAGCCCACCACACCCGGGGCCTCCCCCGAACCTTTCTGCTGAGCCATGCAAACAGAAGAATCTGCTCCAAGGTGAACAAGCTGGTCCCTTGCCCCGAGACCTTGCATTTGGTGCATTCTAGAAAGTCAGGAGAACAGCTTCCTGCTCTTCTCTGCTGGTCGGGCTGCCTCCACTCGGCAGCTCCAGTTGAGACAACAGCAGGTAAGTCAATACAGAAGCCTGCAGATTTTGGTGTCAGGACTCGTTCTGTGTGGAGGTTCAGGCAAGTCAAATGGGTGCTCAAGGCTGGGTTTACGAAAAGGAATATGACAGAGTCAACTCTGGAAACTCCAGGAACTTGAAGGACAGTGAGCAGGGACCCAGCTGAGCTGGGGGTGAGGACTGTTTCTATCTAACCCTGGGCACCCTCAAGGCAGGTGTTGGAGTGTCCTAGATCTACAAAGAACAGGGAGTGCAGCTCTGCGGTCGGGCTGTACCTCAGGTGTTCAGAGGCTCCACTAGACGTATCCCATCCCTTCATCTTAGCAAGAGAGGCTGCAGAGTCCAGGCCTTGGGTGCCCATGGGAATGGCCAACTTGGTCAACAGAAATGGCATCATGGGCTCTCTGTGGGAGGCCAGACATTAGGTGCAGGGTGCATGTGTTACACAGGGTGCCACAGAGAAGGTGGAGGACCCCCTCAGTTAACCCTTAGCAGCCTGAGGGCCCAGAAGACTCCTCTGAGCCTCACCCAGAAGGCCCCCCAGCTGGCTGGCTGATGGAAAGGGCCTCCAGGGTCCAACTTCAGAAGACACACAGGGAGTGGGGGATGAGACAGTGAGCGGAGGGGGTCTACCCTTAACTTCTCTTGTCCTGGCTCTCTGTATTGGAACATAACAGGGGCCCAGCCTCATGTGTATCTCACATGTATCTCTCCACCCAAGTGCCACGAACAAAATGAACCTCAGAACCACACCTTCAGCCTTCCAGAGTGCCCAGAACTAACCGGCTGGCCAGGGCCAGAGAAGGAGGGGGAGCAGATCAGAGAGGAGGTGTATGTGTACTGGGGGGAGGGACCTAGCCCATCTTCTGGCCTCCGCTGTCGTCCCCCCCCCGCCCAACTGGCTTCCACCTCCCGAGCTACAACAAGCCATTCAAATATTTATCCTTGATTCATTTTCCAAAAGGGGAGTATCAAGAAAGCAATGGAAAAGAGAGGGAGAGAGGAAAAAAATTCCAAGTTTCTCATTTGAAAGTTAATTAGTCTAATTAGGTCTAATTAAGAGCCCCCACACAATGCAACTCAGGAATGAATTGCCTGTCTCCTGTCTCCTTCAGTTCTCATTTTAGACTGAGCCTGAGGAAAGCCTGAAAAGGGGACTGATGGAGGTGAGTAGGCGGTGAGGGGACGCCCTGGGGGGGGGGACAACTGTGGGGGGCCCACTGAGGCAGATGAAGCTGGAAACAGGTTTGGGAGTCCTCTGAGACCCCTTCCCATGACTCATGAGGAAGCACTTCAACCATTTTTAAAGTGACCCTGTTTCCTGCCTCCCCACCCACGAGAGGGCTCCTGGCTTCCAGACACGGTTCCTGGCTCTTCACATGGGGACACAGACTACTGGAAGCTGCCTAGGAGGGGATGTGTCTTGTTCCCCAGGACCTGAAGGCTTCCAGAAGTTGGATGGGATCAGGTAACTTTGGGTTAAGTTCTACTTTGGGGTCCTAGTACCTACCTGGAATATCACACCCCCCCGGGGGGGGGTACTGGAGGGCTGCCTGGTTTGGTTGGCCATATCTATGGGAGATGTAGAACTGAGGAACAGGCTCTGACAGGCAGCTCAGTGTAAGGCTACCTTATCACTAGAAGTGTGGGGAGAGGTGAGGAGCTGTCCTCATGGGGTACCCTGTGCTTCCAGCTGTGCTTCCAGCTGCAGCAGACACCCCAGGAGGCTGCTGGTTACAGGGAGGAAGGTTCCTACCTACAGTAGTGTTGGTGACAGGGAACAGACGGCTGATGACCACTATGTGCCTGGCTGCCTGCTAGGCAGGGGAGGAATGTGGGAAAGACCCTGGGCTTGCAGATGGGGAAACAGGCCATGAAAGTGGAGGGAACCAATCCCAGGTATGCCAGATGCACACAAATCCAAGGTTTGTACCCTGCTTAGTTTTCAGTTCCTCTCAGGGCAGGAGCACCGTGAACCTTGGCCTCTGGCAGATGCTGGGGAGACAGCTCTCCCTTCTGCATTCCAGCAAGGCCCCCCCTGGGAATATCCAGGCAGGTGCATAGCAGGGGCAGTACTCAGGAAAGGCAGTCAGGGCAGCTGCCAGGGGAGCCCGCCACAGCTGCTGGCAGCCCTGGTTTTGACTCAGGCCAGCCAGCAGAGCCTAGGAGAACAGCGGGAATGGTTGCCGGGCTGGTTTCTAAACCAAGATCAAAAGAATTAAGTAGGCTTAGCTCTAAGCCAGGATGAAGGGAGGCCACCCGTAGGGAGCCGGCTGGGAAGGGGAGCCCGGAGGTCAGGGATCTCTGGGAAGGCAGAGGAAGGCCAAACACCCTAGCACTGAGGTCTGGGATGGTTACTATAACCCCGCGTGCAAGGGGCAGGATCCAGGGACTCAGCTCTTACTGCCTGGCTGCTGTGGAGGAGCCTGGGCCACCCCAAGCCAAGCAAGTATTTGAATATCACGCTGCACTTAGGAGAGCCAAGGCAAGGGAGGTCACTGAGAAACTTCGGATTGATAGATGTTCTATAAAACACGTTTGCAGGGATGGTAGTACAATTCTACTAATTTATTAAGTCAATGAATTGTACACCTTCCAGTGGGTGAATTTTATGACATGCAAATTAGATCTTGATATAGCCACTAAAAAATAATAAGGACTGGATCCAGATCTTTTCTGAGCCTAGAGACATCCTTGGGACCAGGCCATGGGAGACTGGGGAATGGAGGACTGTGAACTTGAATGGTGGATGCAAGGAAGAAAGGAAGGAAGGAAGGGATGGAGGGAGGGAGGGAGGGAGGAAGGAAGGCAAAACCCAGGCTTGAGAGATGAAGGTTTGGCCTCTCCCCATCTCTCTGGGGTCTCCATCTGGCTCTGTGGTCTGGAAAGCCCAGTGCCCTATAAGCTCCCAGGTCCGTGGGTTGTAGAATCCTGTGTGGGTGGCCAGTGTGGGCACAGGATGAACTCTGAGTCCAACTTACAGAGGAGGGATGCAGGCGTTCTCTGCAGTCTTTTGGTGTCCTAGGGAGAGGGGGCCCCACAGTCTCACCAGCTCCTGCTTGAATTTCTAGGCTTAGCTCTCTCCATCAGCCTTGGGGGGGGTCTCCTCAGTCCCAGCCCCACCCAGGGGCCAGGCTGCTCTGGAGACCCAGAGGGCCAAGGGCAGATGTGGGGGCCTCTTACCAGGTAAAAGTTCTTCCCTGGACCTCAGCTATAGGAAGGTGGGGGGCCTGACTGGATCCCATCCCTAGTCAGGGCCACTGGGGTGGAAGTTAGTATTCTATCTGTGGGAGTCAGAACCCCAGGCATTGTCAGAGCTCTAAGGGTCCAGCTCCAGGAGACGCCGACCACTCTGATATGTACTGGGGAGACAGAGCCTGCTGGGAGGCAGGAGCTGTCCAGGGCAGGAGGCCTATGGCCAGGGTATCCACCACACACTTCCACCCTCAAACGAAATCCCTGCCATCAACTTGGGAATAGGATCATTCCACCAGTTTTGTTCCAGCCCTGTTTTAAATAGTTAATTTGCCAAATGAAAATAGTTAAACTAGACATTCTGTGTCTTGCTTTTGCAATTGCTTTCTCTTGATTTAACAAACCTGGAAGTTGAGGCAGCTGGACGGTCTGACCTGCTCTGGCCTGGTGCTGGCTGCTCTGTTTTTTATTGCCACATTACCAATAAGGAAGCATCCTTGTTCCCAATGACCAGGCAGAAAGAAACCAAGATACAGGCTGGGGGCTGCTGAGCAGGCATGGGGCCCACTGGACTAATGTGCTGTGCCCTGCGGTCTGCTCTTTCCACCTGCCCACCTGGCTGAGTATTGAGGGAGCTGAGGACAGGCCTGGTAGAGGACTCTGGCTGCCCTGTGGGAAAGCTCTGCCTACCTCTGGTTCTGGGTCAGTGACCAGACAGAACCTGAGACCATGACCTCCTGCGTCAGCTGCCCATACTACAGAGAAGTCCATCTGCTAGCTCACCTCCAGCTCTCTCCGTCCTCCCGCTGGGTTTATAAGCCTTGGCTTGGAACTTGACAGACAGTGTTGGCACGCACCTCTGGGTGGCAGGCATGGCAGCCTAAGACTTGCCTTGGTACTTGCAGTCCCAGCCAGCCTCAGGGCACAGGCACACGCACTTCAGGAGGCAAAATGACAGCATCAAGCAGGCACACTCTTGCCAGGCTACCAGGTTTAGACACCTTCAGAATGACCACACAGGCCTGACCCAGCTCCTGGAACAGAGCCTTGTCACTGGAGCTGGGTCTATGGGGAGCAGCTGGGCTCTGCGGAGGGACAAAGGCAGCAGTTCCTGGCCTGGACTTCAGGTGCCAGGAGGGGGCATCCTCTTCTGCTTGGGCCCAGGACACCTGCCTGACGGCCAGCCATTATCAGCCTGTTGCCTGAGTTTTAGCGGTGAGGCCTAAATGTGGATCAGAAGGAGCAATGAGGAACCCAGATTGGGGAAGGTAGAGCTACCCTTCAAGGGGCCAGGGTCCTCCTCTCCCCAGCCCACTCAGCCATAGTGTGCGAGGTGGGTCCATGAATCTTCCAGACCCATCTAAGGGCCATCAAAGTGATGACAGCACATGTCACACCCAGTCTAGGGCTGAGAAATGCACCTGTTCAGGATCTGTGATGGCAAGGTTGCCTACTGCACGCTCCAAACGGCACAGGCAAGGAAGGCCAGGAAGATGACTCCATCTACAAGAACCATCCGGTGCCAGCACAGCCACAGGGCAAAGGAGGGGGCGGGGTTGGGTGAGTGGGCTGGGAGTGACTTCTGAGGAGCATGGTGTCAAAAATGTAGAGGAATATGGACCCAAGAATGGCCACACGGCTATGTGTGGATGTCGACCGTATGGAACTGTGTGCTAAGCATGGTCGCATTTTATAAAATGTGAGTTATAGTCCAATAAAAACACAGATATAAATTATCAAAAAGGGGGGAGATAGATAGAAACAGAGACAGAGAGTCAGAGAGAGAGAGAGAGAGAGAGAGAGAGAGAGAGAGAGGAGAGGAGAGAACACTAAGTTTGCTGTTTTCCCCATCGATTGAGCCTTGTCTCAGAGGGACCGTGACAGGACCTGACCTTTGTTACCTGTGCCACTCTGCTGCTCCCCACAGTCCTGGTGATGGCTCCAGGTGCACAGCCCCCCCCCCACACACCTCGGAAGGACTGTCACCCCAAGCACACACCCCACACCCCTCATCCAGCAGCTGGCAAGCCTGTGAACCTACAGAATGACTTTACAACTCTCTGCCCACTTCTGGGGTGCTTGCTCATTTTTGGGGCTGTGTGAAAAGAACCCAGATTCCCTTGTGGGTGTGGAGAGGGTGCCCTCCGAGGGGTGTGGAGAGGGTGCCCTCCCAGGGGTGTGGAGAGGGCACCCTCCCTGCCAGGGGCACTGGGAAAGACATTCCAACCCCCAAGCAACGATGATGGATGGAGAACAGGACAGGACTAACCGTGTCGTCACTGCTTTCTCCTCGTTGACTACACACCAGGTGCTGTCCCAGACACCACGGAAATGGCAATGAGCAAAACACACAGTTCTTCCCCTTCATGGGGGAGGGGCAGGTAAACAAAAGTAAAGTGTACTATATGTTAGATATCAATAAATGCAATAAAGAAATATCAAGCCTGAGTGAGGCAATGGGAGCAACGACTTTCAGGTAGGGGCCCTGGAAGAGCAGGCATGGCCAGCCTGAGGCAGAGGTTGGAGAGACTACTGGGAACTCTGCTTGCTTCTGACAGGCAGGTCACACCCCCATCTCACCTCCGAGAGCCCTGCTCTAGCGCTTTCTTTCCCGTCCCCCTGGCTCCACCGTGGGGCCCTCTGGTCTTCTGGTCTGGATGCCCTTCCCAGGGAATCAGGGTAAGCTGATGGCCCAACCTGTGAACTCCCTAGGAGGCATCGTGGGTTGGCCACTTGCTACCTGCCCACGTGCCTCCAAACTAGGAGTGGTGAGAGTGACTTGGAACACAGGCTGGGCATGAGGAGCATGGGCTCCTCTGGAAAAGGGAGCGGAGGGCTGGTCTTCTCTGCCCGACTTCTTCACACACCCTCTGGAGCATGCTGACTTTGGTGGGGCTGAAGGGGTTGAAGGGATGGGGGCCTGGGAGGGCTGCACAGGTTCAGGGTAAATGTCTACAGAGAACAATAGGTGGAGACGTGAAGGTTCCAGAAGGACATACTAGTGTTCACACCTGGCTGCGCACTTGCTCTGGTCCAGCCAAACAGGCCAGAGAAGAGACTGAAGGAAGCAGTTGTGACTCTCGAGCACCCCAGTAGGTGTGCAAAGCCCAGCCTGGCACCCAGGGCCAGTGGAGGGAGGGCTTTTCTCCACCAACGAGCCACACTGGGGGTGTAAAGGGCCAAGGGTGTGAGGCCAGGACAGCCTACACTGCAACACCCATACGGCAAGTGTCAGTGTTACCAAGGCAGAACCACTCAGTCCACACCCTTCTTTCCACAGGCCACAGGCCACCCAAGTCCACCCGCCCTGCCGCCTTCCTGGCCACCCACTTCCTGGGTCAGGCCTTCCTGGCCACCCACTTCCTGGGTCAGGCCTTCCTGACCACCCACTTCCTGGGTCAGGCCTCATCACCTTTGTCCTGCTGGTCCCTGGTCTACCTTTCCAGGCCTTTCTGTCCAGGACAACCTTTCCTACCTGGAGTTCTGATCCTATCTGTCATTCTTACTCAAAGGCCAACTATGGCTCCCTATTGCACAGATTTCTCAGCTTAGATTCCAAAATATTCCAGTTGTCAGCTATTCTCTGAAGTAGGCATCTTAGGATCTACCCATTCGACTCAGTGTCTCTCCATAAGAGTGCTTCCTCCATCTGGGATGGCCAGTCATGGACTCTGAGAACCTTCAAGGCCCAGAGCAGAGCAGCTCCTGAGACGTCTTTGAGGATCCCTGTGGATGGCAGGCCTCATCTTGTTAGTCTCAACCATCCTCTACAGCAGCCACCAGTCCCAGGTGGCTCCTGAGTGCTGGACCTGTGGCTGGTGGGAATCTCAGAAGGGCTGAGTGAAAGGTCCATGGTACGTTCGGAACGCTGAGCATGAAGTGTCTCTACCATGTCTACACTGACTCAGCACTGCAGTGACGTGTCTAAAATGCAGCTCACAGGTCTCTCTGTCTCTTTTTGCTTTTGAGGATGCAGGTATCAGAAAACCTAGCATCACCCATGGCTCCTCTCCACTCTTCAGGGATGGCAGGCCTTGTCTTTCTTTTTTATTTTTGTTTTCTTTGTAGCCTGAAGCTGCCTCAGACTCACTGTGATCCTCCTGCCTCAGCCTTTTGAGTGCTGAGATTGCAGGCATGAGCGACCACACCCTGCTGGGACTTCTCCTACGAAGGGCCCGCCTGGCTGTTCTTGGTCTCTACGGCTACTATGTTCCACAGCAGCTGCCGGAGGGCTGGTCCATGAACACAGACAGGGGGGCGGCGTTGGCCCTTGGGCTCCACATTACACACCATGTCCATACTTTGACACAGTATTAATTAGCAAAATTTAATTTTTGAGAGACCAACCAGAATTGCCAACCTTTGGTTTTTACAAAATAAGGACATTAGGTCCATGGAGAACAGACAACCATCACTTAACTAAATGAGCATTCTCCGCGAACCATCATGCAATGGCTTTTTTTCTGAAAAACAACAACAAAAGACTTTTCTTATTTCCCTCACTGTTTCTTAGAGGAGGGAGCTAGCTGCCACAGGGATCTGTGAGACTGGTCTACGAGATCTCAGACCCCTCAGGTTCTAAAGCAGCACAGCCCATCAGGTCCCCAATGGAGGGTGACTATAGTCCAGACAGTCTAAGGATTTGGAGGGTCTGCCTGGGTAACTGGCCCACATACCAGACTCTGTCAAGGCTTTAAGAGTTTCAGTGTCCAGAATGTTCTAGATCTGCCTTTAGGGTTGATCACAAGACCCTCGATGACTGTGTGCTCAAAACATGGCCTCTCTGACTGCAAATGTTCTGCATGCATAAGTCAACGCCAGATTTCAAAGGCTGGCGGCAGCCACAAGAGCAGAAGGAGCACAGGGCGTCCGTCCTGCTGGTACCCGCTTAGGGGTTAACCAAAACATGTTCCTGGAAGCCTCCGGGCTTCTTTTCACCTTTGTGTGGGGGTGCTGGACAGCTGGAGTTTTCCAATTGTTTGTCACTTCCTTTCAATGGACAGCATTGTATCCCGGGAGCCTCGGACAGGGGCGGTGTCTGCTGGATTCCTTACCTGTCCCAGACAACCAGCGCTAAAAGGGTTGTTAATGGAAATGTTCTATACGGGATGACTAGGTGGCAAGAACCTGTTTCCTTTGATAGACCAACTTGCGCACATGCATGTGTGCGTGTGTGTGTGGGCGTATGAATACACTTGTGCCAGGGCATGCATGTGGAGGTCAGAGGGCAGCCTGCTGGTGTTGCTACTTGCTTTTCCATGTTGTTTGAGACAGTATCTATTCTGCACTGTTAGCCGGGCTAGCTGGTCCCAGGGTCTTCTAGCAAGTGTCCAGCTCTGCCTCCCACCTTCCATAGGGGCACACTGGGATTATAGACACTTGCAGTATTATGTCCAGCTTTCATGAGAGACCCAAACGGAAGTTGTCAGGCTTGCACGATGAGGGTTTGTACCACTGAGCCATTTCCCCAGCCTTGACGCACCACTTTTTAAAAATGGTCAGCTGAGATTCCATTAAAAACCCGCATGCCTTGAGCTGACCTCCTTAGTCACTCTCTTCTGACATGCTGTGGCTTGGCAGGGATGACACCGCACCTGGGAAGGAACACAACTCTCTGAGGTGGCCTGGCGCATGCAGGTGGGTGGCACTGACCCATCCCCTCTATTCATTTAGGAAGGAGGGAGGGGACAGCCAAGGACAGTGCTTTACCTTTCCTGAGATGTCTCACCATGCTGCAGGAGAACGGTAGGAGCCTACCACACCCCTTCTACGTGGATGGATTCTGAGTGTCCTGGGAGCCACCTCCTGACACTGAGGATGGAGACTTATCCACTCCACGTGCCCAGACGCAGGGTCTTCACTCATATGGAGGGCAAAACAGCAATAGTATCTCAGTCACCTTCAACTCTGAAGTGTCACTGGCAGGTCACTGGGGTTCCCTTAGTATGGTAGTGCAGAGGTCGCAACCCACTCATCTACATCAGTGGAAGGAGGAAACCAGGACAGCGTACACCTGCACAGTAAACATCAACAACAACACACATACACACACACACACACACACACACACACACACACACGCACGCACGACACATACTTTAGCATACGGCCTGTCTACCTGTTGCAGTGAAGCTGTGAAGCCAAGCAAGATGCATTTCTGTTACTCTGTGGCTGCCTCTGTAGACTCTGGGCCTCAGCTTTGAGCTTCCTATACTCAAAGGAGAGTCACTCGGTAGCACTATACCCCCAAGGCAGACTTGCCATTCCTGCAGTCCTTTCTACGGCTCTCTTGCTGCCCACAGCACACCTGTGTCTCTCTTGCTTTGGTCTGTCTTCCTCTCTTGCAGTGCCAGGGCCAATGTCTGAGCTGGGTCTGACTGACTCGGTTGGCTTTGTAGGATGAATGCACAGAACGAACGTGGACAAAGCTTATGTCACCCGACCCCTAGCACCTTCCATTTACAGGTCAGTGGCCTTGCTCTCCAGATGACAGAACAAAGGCCTGGCTTACTGCAGGCCACAGGGATGATGGCTAGAGAGCAGGACAGACTCTGCCTCCACCCCACTTCCTTCAGCTGGCAGGGGCCCATCGTTCCTAAGGGTTTGGAGAAGGTTCCGTGAGTTCTGGCTGTTCCTAGGACCCCGATGTGAGTGCCACCTCTTGGAGCACTGTGACCCCGTGGAGCCTCCTTTTGGGGGTACTCTGGCTGCATGTATGGTGAAGCAGTTTTTCCCTATCTCAAGGTCTCCCAAAGACCAGCAGACACAATGTGGGTGTATTCACTCCTGCATACCTGTCTCCCCACTGCTATCTTGGACAGATATGCTTGGGGCAGGTTCACCATAACTGGGAGGCCAGGCTTGCCACCGGCATATGGAGCAGCACCCTGTCACCACTGTAAGGCTGGACTAGGATGGAGGCCTGGTCTGAAGGCGAGTTTGGAACCAGGTGGCAGGCATCAGCCCTTGTAGCCTCACAGCTCTCTGAACAAAGGACATAAAATCCTGCCTCAGAGACCAGAGACACACAGATGCCCCAGCAGGCTGGGGCCCATCAGCCATGAGCTTCTCTTTCCCTAGCCACTGGGACGGGTGGGTTCTGATCAGGCACTGTAGTCAAGGTGGGGCAGGTACATGCCCGTTGCCCTGGGGACCAGTTTCTGGTGGTGACCTGTGCTTGTGGCCCCAGAAAGGGCAGATCAGGTGCCTGTTATTTCTGACTGACTCCAGAGCTTGCTAGAGCACACTAGCAAGAGAGTGGCATGGGCACAGCGTGATGAATGAACACTGCTCACGGAGACAGTGACCCCTGCCACTTTTCTGCCTTCTCTTCTCTGTCTGTTCCCTGGGCTGTTCAGAGACCCTAGGGCTGTGGGGACACAAAGGCTTGCCTAGGGACCAGGACTTCTTCCTGCTTCCTCTCAGTGGCTGCCGGGCTCAATTTTGCTGCATTAAGTGGGCACCTCTCTGCCTGCAGCTAGGTTGGGCCCAGCTATCGCCACAGAACCCAGGGTCAGCTGCTCAGCTGTGGGAGCTCAAGATTCAGCCTCACCTGAGTCTCCTTCTAGAACGGGACTTGCTTCCCTGGAGGGGATGCCAAGGACCACAGCCAAGGCATACAGACAACACAGCACACTGGATCCATCACCATCAGGCTTGGTACACAGTCTTCTACCAACAGAGCCCAGTAGCCATTTGGTGGATGGGTTGACCAGGCAGGAGGATGACGAGACAGGGCTGGAATCTTCTAAGAGGAGGAGATCTTGTAGAACAGAGGCAGTGAGAAAATTATCATGGAGGAAGAGGTGGAAAAAGAAGGCGATGGAAGACGTGGGAGAGGCCTGGAAACATGGGGAGGCCAAACACACCAACAGAAGAGCAAGGAGATGTGGGCGGCGTAGCGACTGGAGCTCTAAGACAAAGGCATGAGATGGGAGTGAAGAGAAGACAGACAGAGCCTGCACCCCTAGAGCCTTCGAGCCCTGCCCAGAGCACATGGGATCCCAGGTCCCCTGGGGGACTGCCTGGAACTGCAGACTCCCTGCCCAGGGGGCAGCCTCCTCAGGCCCTGGTGCTGCCTGGCCTGAGTTGGTGCCAAGGGTCCCAAGGGCTGGCCCGAGGCCACATCCCTGCCTTTTCCCTAGGACCAGAGGAGGGGAGACACAAGAAAACTTGGACTGGGACCTTAGCCTTCACCTTCTCCAAGGATGGTAGCTGTGAGTATGTCTCCTGTTGTGCCACTCAGCATCTGTCCTGTTCACGGTGGGCAGTGGGCACCCTGCTATAGGGGTGGAGGAAGAGTGGCCTTAGGCACACTCTGCAGGACCTGTGTTCCTCTCTGCCCTTAACCCCACAAATTGGTACTGCCTTGCCACCTCCAGCCAAACCTGCCCCTCTGACTAGCCCCAGCTAGACAATCACAGGATGTGGGTTCTGTTCAGCGGTCCACCAAACCTGAATCCTTGGTGTAGACATGCCTACCACTTCTGGGTCTTATCCCAGAGCTGTGGGGCAGGCAGACTGCTGCCCTGACCCCTGGCTGAGAGGCATGGTGACTGCCAGTGGAGTAACAAACCTTTCACACAGATTCTGGAGAACAAGATGGTTTGAACCTTGGTTTACTCAACTGTAACAATGAGGTTTTAAGGGACTTATAATTGAAGCAGAAAAACTTACAGACCCTGTCTTAAACAACAGCTACTTCCCACTTAACTCCCAGGCCCTCTGACTGCCCAAGTTACCCAAATCCATGTTGGGACACAATGGTCTGAGTTCAAGAGATGCCTCACTGGGTGAGGTGCCTTGGCAGAGCCTGTCCCCCACTTCTGGGTAGACATTCTGTGGGACACACAATTCCAAGGCTGCTCAGATTTTCAGTTTGAACCTTTACGCACTGAGTCGTTCCTTGGCTAAGAAGCCCCTGGCTGCTGAGCCCCTGGCTGGAGCACGCTTCTTCGCTAGCGCTCCAGGCTCTGGTAGGTCCTTCGGCCCACTGTGTCTCTATATCCGCTTAACCATGTTTATCCTAGTTTAGCCAGGCAAGTCCCGCCTGCTTTACACTCAAGAGAGTACCACTCACTCAGAATGAAATACCATACTCAGGATACTTAGACAGGCTATTTCTACCTCCCCCAGTCCAAAGCAATCTCTTTGGGTACAGCAAATTCAAGAGTGAGTTCAGATGACAAGAGGCTCTCTGGGTGACATACAGCTGAGAAAGCGGCTGGGGAGGGGAGGGGAGGGGAGGGGAGGGGAGGTGATGGGGAGGGAAGGGAAGGGAAGGGACAGGGAGGAAGGGAATGGGAGGGACGGGAAGGGAAGGGAAGGGAAGGGAAGGGAGCTTCCTGAATCCTCGGTGTTCATCAGAATGTGAGACAGACACAGCCGTGGCTCTGGAGTCTGGCTGCTGGGCTGGAGTCCAGTCTCTGCTGCTCATCGGCTTTACTACTTAGTATGCTAAGTGCATACTATCTGCTCTGTGCCTCAGTTTCCCCCAGTTGTTAAAAATGTCCATAAGGTATGTACATGCTTAGGCTTTAGCAGGTTCTGGAATAAACAGAAAGCTGTAAGGCATGAAGAATGGACCCACAGACTCCACCCAGACACGGGGGTGAAGTGACGTTCCACACACAGACACTTGTGACAAGGCCACACAGCTAAGACACAGTGCTTTGTCCCACTGGTTCTTGGGGGTGGGCGGGGGTGGGGGCGGGGTTGGGGGTGGGGGTGGGGGTGAAGACAGGGAGTCACCGGGTGGATTAGAGACACCTCAGCTGCCTTGTCTGGTTAGTTTCTCTAGGTCACATGATAATTTGGAGATGGTGGCTCATTCAATGCAACCAGATCCCAACAGCAAGTCCTTTTGGAGGGCATGGCACACAGGCGACAGGTGCCTGTTCGGTGCCCAGTGATGGCTTTGGGGTCCTCACCAGTGGCCCACATTGTACCAATGAGTGATTGTGTTTCTGGTGAGGTTTCTGGGGTCACACCAAATCTATGGGTGACATGCTAACAGCCCGGAGAACAGAGACGGAACGCCAGGAGCACAGGGAAGGTGTAAGTGGCAGTGTTACTTTTGTGACGGTAATTAATCCTTATTAAAAATTGCTATGATTAGCAGTGTTTCTACCTCAGAGCAAAGAGAGAATGATTATAAGTAAGAACACAGCTGCCTAATGAATCTCAGGCCCTAGGATCTCCGGGCCCCTCTGTGTAGCTTTGGGCTCCACTTTTCCCAGGAACACTATTATCAACAACTCCAAGAAGCAGTCACAGCACACCTGAGGCCAGAGGAAGCTTCAAACAGGGGGGATTGGTAGCGTTTGCAGTGGAGGTTGTCTGGGGTTTCATCTTGATTAAGCACATACATGCAGTTAGATCAAGAAAACTCAGGACGCATCCTTCAGGGAGACCCAGCCCTCACCTCTCCAGGGAAAGCACCCTCCAGACTCTCCTCCACCCCCAGTACTTCTGTTCCTATTACTACCCGAGATGTTTTCTCCCCCTGAGCAGTTTACCAGCTTTGCAATTGGGTGGGATGATAAGATCCCGATTTTATAGGCCACCGCAGTTTATTAATAAAGTAATGGCTGACAAAAATCCCATTTTGTGAGCTGGGTCTTTTTCCCACCTAGTCTCTGAAACCTCTTTCCTCTGGAGTCCAAATGGACCTGCCCAGGAGTCCAGCTGGTGTTATGGAGTTTCCATGACAACCTCCTTTGCCCTCAAAGGTGACGGAGATCAGCCCCAGACCCTGCCCGTGGTACCACACAAAGGGACCAAAGACTCAGTGTTTCTAAGAGGGACGAGAGCCCTACTGGGACCAGAACTTGAGCAGCCCAAGGGGCAAGAATCCTGTGGCAGTCCCCAGTGGGCCTCCTGGTATGGACTGGGAAGGCCTAGGCCGGAGGCACAGGACCGCCGCTCAGGAGTTCTTACCAATCAGAGCCCAATGGAACCAACCTACCCTGGTGTCAGAAGACCCATCCGGTGCGTATGGTTAGAATTCTAAAATACATCACCGCTACAGAGGGGAAGAGATGCCAAAAGGAGAGATGGGCGCGTGACAACAGGCCCTCTAAGGAATTACGAATTGTGTGTTCGCCCATTCCTGGGGTCTAGTCTATCACAGAAGGAAAGGGTTAATGATGCTTTAACTGCATAGGATTCCACTGTTTGAGGTTTTATTTTCATTTTTTTTTTAATTTCCAGGTCAAAAGACTACATTTTGAAAGCTTGCCTGCTTAAACGCTGCATCTTAATGCGACTACAACTACGTCTGTTGTCTTGCATGATTTCACGTTTTCTGCTCCTGGTGGCAAATGTGTTTAGACTGAGCACGCTGCCAGCATATGGCAACAGCACTCGCAGCGGACCCGCAACCCCCAAGGGGGGCTGGAGGAGGAGCTGGGTGTCATTTTCTAGAGGCCTGGTGGGATGCAACCCCAGGTCCTCCGTCATGTGACCCTCCTGTTCAGGGGGTGAGGGAGATTATCTTTCTCCAAAGGTGGTCTGGGACAAGCTGGATTCCAAGATGAATGCCATTATCTGTTTTGTAATGGCCCTGCACTACCAGAGCTGTGTGCGCTCCCATAAAACGTTACACCTACAGTCAGGGAACGGCTGTGTTCTAGACCCATGCCAAGGCGCACAACTGTCAGAGCCCGCAGAATAACTGCGGACGGCCAAAGGAAATAGGGTGCTCCCGAGCTTGGTGCAGTGGGCATTCACTGGCTGTCTCAGAGGGGTTCTGCTCAGACCAATAGCATCCAGGATGGGTAGAGCTCCTCTGAAATCTTCTTGGCCTCCTGCTGTCCCTATGGAAAGTTCCACAGGACACCAGTCAGGGGTGCATTACTGAAGCCTAGAGAACTCAGGTTATCTACCCCGCAGGTCTTGCTGGTAGATTCACCCCAGCCATGACCACTGGTCTGACCCAACAAGACAGTGCTGAGGTTGCTTGCCCTACTTCATCTTAACTTGGCCCTCACGTTCCTCGGGGAGCCTGAAGAAGATGCCGAGGTTTAGAGAGGTGTAGCCACTTGCCTAAGACAGCACAGACTAGTTAGCTGTGGATCAGCATCCAGGATCTTTACTCTGTACACCTGCCCTGGAATCCCAGAGTCTTGCTTCTGCTTGCCCAGGACACCCCTGCCTGTCACAGCATGGTGTGAGGGGAAAGGGCAGACCTCTGGGTGGTCTCCTATGGAAATGCATCTTCCAGAGATTCCCCCAGTGACTTCTGTGCTCATGGGAACTCAGAACTGGCTGGAAAGGTGTCCTCTGGGGCCCACCCTGACCGAGGCCTGTGACTCTAGAAATGACTCAAATGACAAGTGGAAATTTTGGGAGCTGGCCATGGCTTGAGCTTTGACAATCCTGGCCTGAGGGTCTAAGGCTCCTAGACCCTCTTGTGTTACATTCTGGATTCTTCAAATGTCGCAGGTGGTCCTAGGAAGGCGAAACCAAGGGCCAAGCTCTGGCAATAGCCCACTCACTGTTCCTAATCACTGTGCAGGCCCCTGTCTCTTCTGCAGTGGCCAAGATGTTTGGCAATCCTTAGCACAGACAGGGACCCTGGTAAAGGGTGGTCCAAGTGTCCAGTGGGCCGGGGCCTAGCTACCTTGGGTCTGGTTCTGGGGGCCTATTTTCACCGAGTTCATGGTTCATCCCGAACCACCTCCCATGGCTCCCTGGAGAATCCATGGAGGGGCACAAACAAGAGCCTCTCCTACCCCCAACAGCTGGCCCCAGGCTCCATGAAGCCTCTGGTGGAGACCAGGAAGCACACCTCTCCATTTCCATTCAGGTGTGCAACTAGCCACTGCTTCTGTCCAGCCTGACTCTGACCCCAACCCCGACCCCAGAAGCTCGGATGGGCACCCTTCATTTCACCCCTGTGCAGAAGGGGGTCTGTGGGAACCCTCTTTCTGGGCTGAGTAGAAAAGCAGAGGCAGGCAGGCAGGCGACCTTAGTACCTACCACTAGGCCTCCCCCAGCAGTCGCCCACCCATGTGGGGGTCTACCAGTGGGTCAGGGTGTGAACAGATCAGAGGGCAGCTGCCAGAGCCCTGGGGGGGATGGGGTGGGGGAGGGCAGTCCAGAGGTGTGGGCAGCCAAGGTGGGTGAGCCCAGGGTACCGCGGCCTCCAGCTGGTTGCGGCCAAGCTAGTGCCCAGAACCGCAGCCTGGAGGGCCTGGAGGAGCCCAGGGAATCCCCTCTCCATTCCTACTGTAGGCCTGGGCCCTCACAGATTCCGCATAGGGTGGGATCGCAGGACCCCGCCCCCTGCGCCTGGGCCGGCGGACTGGCTGCTGCCGAGGCTCTGTACGCGTCTCCCTAGGGGGCATCCGGGGGGATCTATGGGCTCCTAAATGCTTCGATTGCTGTCCCCAAACGCCTGCCAGCCTGAGATGCCTGCACAGCCTAGCAGAGTGAAAAAGTCTGGCAAAAGCCCCCCTTCTGGTCCAGAGCTTCAGGGTCTAACTCCTAAGTCCCAGCAGGATGGTGGCCCGCCTCCCCCGGAGCCCGGCGCACCGTCCGCGCTGCAGCAGAGTCTGGCTCCACAGCCGCCACCTCCCCGCAGCCCCTGGGCTTGCGAGACGCAGCGGAGGAGCCAGGTTGGCTCCCTGTCCCCGAGTCCCCCGCGTATCATCTCGCTGCGAAGTTCCCCCAAAGTGACCCGGAGCCCAGAACCCCTGCGCCCTCCCCTCGGGCTTCCCCCGAGACTCCGCCCGCCGCCCCCTCCCGCGCCTTTGGAAAAGTTGCGAGCGACGCCCCAAACTCCAGCCGGCCCCCAGCCCAGCCCAGCCCAGCGCGCACCCCGGGCGCCCCCGCGCTCTGCCGCGCAGGGGCGCAGTTCCCCCCACCCCAGCCTCGGCGCCATGACGCGAGGAATGCCGCGGGGCCACCGGTGGCGGCGCGGAGGCGGCCGAGTGCGGGGTGTGGGCGGCGGCGCGGGGCGCACGTGCGCAGGGCCGGGGGCCGCGGCCGCTCGGGCCGGGCCGGGCCGGGGGCGCTTACCTGTTGGAGGTAGAGGAAGGCTGGCGGACAGGGCACGGAGTGCGGGAGCATGCTGCCGGAGTTGGACAGCAGGAGGCAGCCCGAGTTCGCCATGGAGCACAGCATGGGGCGGCAGAGGGGCGCCCGGCGGCCGAGGCGGCTCTGCGCTCGCTGCGTCCCTCGGTGTGTGCGCGCGCCCTGCCTCCCGGGCGCCCTCCCCGTCTCTCCTCCTCCTCCTCCTCTTCCTCCTCAGGGCTTCCCCTCCCCCTCGTGGCGCTCGTTAAGAGGGACGCATGGAGAGGAGAGCGGTGCGCCTTGCCGGGGGCTCCCCCTGCCCGGGCGGGGAGGCTGAAGAGAGCGCGCGCGAGAAGATGGCAAGAGGATGGATGCGCGAGAGGATGGATGTGGGGAGAGGGGAGCCAGTCACTTTGGAGCCACCGGAGCCCTGTCTGCAAAGAGTGGTGCGTGTGCGTGAGTGAGTGCGCGCGTGTGCGCGCGTGTGTAGCGGTGGGAGGGGGAGTCCCTGGCGTACTCCAACATCAAACACAGCCCGGAGCTGGGGGAGAGAACCGGGCCACGGCACCACCGCGGGTCCCGCACTTAACCCCTCGCCCGCCGGCCTGCGCCGGGCCTCCAGCCCGCTAGTCTTAGCCCCCTCCCGCGGGCCCTGCCTTCCCCTCCGCCCGCTCCGCCAATGCTCTGGTTGTGGGGTCCGGGACCTCCCTCGGCCCCCGCCGGTCTAGGCTGCGGCGGAGAGGAGCGTCTCTGCGGCCCACCGACCGGAAGGCGTTCAGAGACGCGCCTTTCCTAAGGGAGGCCGGTTCCGCGGCGGGGAAGTCGGTGATGTAATGAGGGCATCTACGCAGAGGCTTCCGTGCTGGGAAGGCTCTTCCAGCTGCTCAACGCTCAGAAGCCCAGCCAGAGCCGCCTCGAGTCTCCCTTGCCCCCGTGCTGGCTCCCAAGCCCCTAAGAGAAACCTCAGCAGCCTGCCGCAGGCGCACAGTCCCGGGGACACTTAGTATGGGAGAGGGCGACAAGGAGCAGTGGCCACTAGTCACCTCCCCATGGCCAAATGTGCTGCATTTGGTGTGCACACTGCAAGGCCCAAGAATGCATAGTAGCTGCCTTCTGACCCCAGGCAGGACTGGGTAGAGGACTTGGCTTGCCCCTCACACCGCCACTGCAGCTTGCCTCTGCACATCTGCGGCCTTCCATCCACACACATCCGGGTCTGCCCCTTTCACACTCAGTTTTACCAGGACAAGCCGCAGGTGAACTTCACCAAGAGTGGGACCATCAGCCAGTTGCCACCTTGAGAGGTAGTTCCAGGGGCGCATGCCCAACCTCACACCTTGCTTACACACTGCCTCTAAGAAGGGGCACTCCCACTTAGTGCTGATTATGGGACTCAGCTGTCCTACCTAGAGCCTGCTAGTGGCAAGGCCGATCGATCACCTGGTGGTTAAGTGGGGCCCTGATACTTTGTGTGTGATCTCAGAAAAGTTGTTTGTTCTCGATGGGCTTTGGTTTCCACACTCAAACCTAGAAGTTGGGTGGGTGTTGCACCTACAACGGGGTGGTCAGAGGGGGGGAGGACCATGGGGGAAAAGGTGGCAGGAACAGAGGGCCGAGCATGGTTGCCCTCCAGGCACAGTCTAAGCAGTGTCATTGGAAGGAGGCAGGTGGACATGGGCAGCTTGTCAGGTGTCCCTGACCTCCACACGGACACTAAACAGGCTGTAGTTGGCGTTATGTGAGAAGGAAGGGGACCATGCAGTCTAGGAGGCTCAAGGAGAGATTGGAGAGCGTCCCACTGCCAGGTGGCCCATGCTCACCTCTTTCCTGCAGTTCTCCTCTGGGATCCCTCATGGGCAGAATGTGGGTTACCAGCTTGTTGAGGCTGCCCCTACCTTTGGGTAAGGACAGGTGATGACTTTGACTTCGCAGGCCCAGACAGTGGTGGTGAGTCCCATGAGCAAGGCCTGGAGCATGCTAGGCGTGAAGATTCCAGCAGCATCTGTGAGCTGACACCTTGGAGGTGGGCCTGAACATGTCACCTCAGGAGCCCTGCCCATCTCGTACTCCACTGTACCACTGTCCACTTATACAAACCTGTCTTCTTGTAGTGACTGTCAGCCATCTATGCCCAGCTGCCTCTTTCTTAAAGGGTACTCAGGCAGCATTCACCCTAAGCCCAGGGCTCCAGATCAGCCCTGCCGGTGAATCATTAGCTATATATAGTCACCACTGCGACCAAGCAGGAGCTGTAAGAATGAAGTCTCCTGAAGATTCGGGGTGTGTTCCAAAGAGCACCCACCTGTCACATGGCTGCTCTTTGAGTTGACTCTTCTACTTTTCCTGACTCAGCAGTTGTACAGACACTGTCTGAGGTCAGGGGCTGTCAGAATTTACTCTTTCCTGGAGTGAGCACACAGTCTACTGGGGAAACCAAGCCTGCAGCCAGATATGTTAAGAATGTCAAGTGCAGGGAGCATGTCTAGACACCTGCTTCTATCAGCCAACTAACCTCATGCAGGCTTCCCGGGAGAAGGCAGAACCATGAAAGAGAATTAAAAGGAAACTTGCAGAAAAAGGATTTGAAGTGTGTGTCTGGCTTATTTCTTGCGATAGGAGCTGTGTGCCTGCTGCTGGTTGTGTGACTTCCCAAACAGGCCAGGTATCGAGTGCCGTGGAGGCTGTTGCTGAGTGTCTCAGGCCTGCCTGTATAGACCCCCACTGTTCTCATCTGTATCCAGTACCAGGGACCGACTCACTGCATTAGCCTGGGTTGTATGAACTTCTCTAGGCCCCAGAGATCCCTGGCCATCTTCCTACACTCCTGGGATCTTACAGACCAGAGTGCCGTAGCCCCAAGCTGCAGGTGGGGGAAGCCCAGGCCCCCAGCCATTTGGCTGCCCCCGCTCCTGCCTGGGTTGAAGGGAGGTTGTGAGCTGTCAATCTTAGTGAGAATATTCACTACTTAAAAAAAAAAAAGTGCCAATGAAAAAAATCCTATTCGCCCTGAATCTGAGAAGGGCCTTGTTAGGGAGGCACGAACCAAGCTGTAATTATTTCTGCGCTCCTGGGCACCGCTATAAATAACAGGCAAGGGAGGCGCCTCAAAAGGTTTGGGTGGCTTGGCTCTGAGCTCTCCTGGCTCCTTCCTGCCCCCATCCTGTGCCATCTTCCCTATCAGGACCTGTCTGGCTGCCTGCTGCCTCTCCCTCCAGTAGAGAAGGCCTAACCGTCCCGCCTTCCCTGGACCCAAACTCCCTTGCATCTCTTTCTATCTTTGTGAAGAGACCATTTGCCAGCTAGTGCCTACTGGGATCTTATCTCTCTAGATAGTCTGTATTTTTAACAAAAGGCATGAATTCTGTGGCTAAGTGACTTGGGGAGGGGTGATGCCTGTAACACCCCCCACCACCACACACACACACACACACACACACACACACCATCTTTGGGAATTTCCATGGCTTCCTGTGGTCCCTCTAGCCAGAGAGGAGAAGGTCTCCCACTCCTGGAGGGTGGGTGGCAGGGTTCTGGCCCCTCACTGCCCCATTCTCTGTCTTTCCTTCTGAGGCCTAAGGCTCCCCCCATGCAAGGAGGACAGTGTGGGGCTTGGTAGAGGTGTCCCAACCCAAGGGGTGAGCTCACAGCCTCTGCTTGCAGCTGGGCTCTGCTGAGCCAAGCCATCATTTAGAAATGGACCCAGCTTCCCGTGTTTTCTGCAGAGCCAGGCCTTCCTGCCCCAACCCTGGACTTCCTGGCACAGGCTTGGGCATGAGCAGTGGGGATAAAGGCAGAGTGACAGAATCCAATGTCCCTGGTGAGGTGGGCTAAGGTAGGTGTTGCTCAGAATGGGGTGTGTGTAATGAGAGGTAGAATCACTCAAGAAGTCACTCCACCTGACTTCTACATCACCAACGGAACACTTTCCCAGGGAATTTAGTGGCTTGATTATGCAGTGAAGGAAAGACGTTAGAGACGGAGAAAAGCCTTAAGTCTAGGGCTGCTCCAGGGTTCCTGGAGCAGACACTGCAGGGGAGTGTCAGGTTGAGGCTAGGGAGTTCGTAAGTCTTTTAAAACAGAAAAGTCTCTGGCTCTCTAACTTGGGAATGGGAAACTGTATGTGTTTTTATCCTGGTTGGTCTAATTCTAGTTCTAGAATGGCATAAAAGTTGGTAGAGGAAGAGCCTGTGAGCAGGGAGGGGTGAGTGACCTATGCCATCCAGCAGAGCCATGCTGAAGGTGTCCAGCAGAGGGCCCAGTTACACCAGCTGGAGGTCCCCTTCCTGGAGGCTGGTGCAGAGGGGTTACTGAGTCCCACCGCATGCAGGTCCAGTGAGGGCTACTGCGGCCAGTACCTACCTTCCAGCTCAGTGGGGGTCCCCTCCCGCTGACAGCATCCCCCTGCCCCAGAGGAGATTGCAGCAGAAGTAAAAATCCCCGTGCAAAGGGAGTTTATTTATCTGTTTAATTAAGAGGCGTTTGCCAGCCACATTCAGCTCCATCCGTCTCACTTACAGCCACGTCCCAGCAAAATTAAACATAATAAATACAGGGAGACTGAAAGCAAAGGGCACACCCAAGATATATGGAGAAAGACAGAAGTTGCAAAGGGTTGCAGTTATAAGGACATCTTTCTTTTGCAAGCCCCCCCCCCCACATACACACACAGGGACCCCAGAATCCGAGGACTGTCCCCAGAGAAAGGGCTGTGGGTGACTCTGCTTTCCATACTCAGCATTGCTGCCAAGCGTAATTTATTTTAAACGAGCCCCCAGGACTTCTTCCTTCCCTTCTGCAGAAGGGGAGAGAGCTTGGTGCAGAGTAAGAGGAGGGTGTGATGTCAGCAACTCCAAGGCGCTGCACCTTGGAGCGCAGAGGGGAAGAGGCCTTCGAGGTGGCAGCCTCGGCCAACTCCTCAGGGTTTCCTGCCATGTCTGGGCCCTGTGTGCCTGGCGAGGCCAGAGCAGAGCCTGATCAGAGACTTGAAGAAAAAACAACCACAATTTGGTCTTTGGTGCCAGCTATGTCCAAGCTACTATTCAGAGACCGGCCCCAAGATCTTACAGAAGCTCAAAGAGGAAGCCAGGGTTTGGATGTGGCATTTTAACTTCCATTTCTGATCAGAAGGACAGAGACTTGCTGTTTACTTAAACTTCACAAGAGCAGGGGCCCACAGAAGGGGAGATGACCTCTCACCACCGACTGCTGACACTAACACTATCTTGCATTTTCTCTGTTCTTTCATAACTTTCCAAAACCCCTCCCCACAATGCCTCTTTCTGCATCATTTTACCACCTCTATTCACTGTATAATAATAATTTTAGGATCACAGAGTTGGACGAAGGTCACGCAACCAGTTAGAGGCAGAGTCCAGGCAGGAAGCAAGACTCTGGGCTCAGGAACTCACAGGAGCCGTTAGCTTCCTTCTGGCTGCTGTGCTTGGCATGTGCCCTTCTGCAAATATCCTCATTATTAGCCCTTGGCTTGGTCTCCTAACAGGATCAACCCAAACCAAATCTGTTAATGGAATAGTCATTTGCAGTAGCCTGAGCATCTACTAATCTCACTGTTGCTTGGGCTACACGGTGGCAATTATCTCCAATCTCCTCTTTCTCATTAGGTGGGAGGTTGCAAGAACTCAGTGGGCTCCTGGACCCTGAGATGATGCCGGGGGTAGGGACTGCCATTGGATTGGGACACCCTTCTGTCAGTTAGGCATCCTCACCCCACTCTGAGGTTCACCTACCACCTGGGACTTCACCTGGGCATCATACCACAAATAGTCACAGAAAAGTCCTGTGAATCACAGGGAGTCAGTCATTCGTTTGTGTGGAGACAAAGACTCTAGCTCAATGAAATGAAAATGTCCTTGGATGGTCAGGTCCCTCCTGTAGTCAAGACTGAGGGCAACCCCTGCTCCCACCAGGGGAGGACTCCTGTGACAGGCCATCGATATCCAGGACACTAGCATGTGTTACAGGGAAGTCCTGCAGAACTCCAGGGCCAGAGCCAGGGGCACTGAAGTTGCCCTTGCTACCGGCTCTGCAGCAAGGGAACTTCAGTACCATGGACAGCATGAGGATAGTCTCTGTAGGGGGATTTGGGTCCTGTTTTGCTCAGTGCCTTCTAGTCAGCAGGGACTGAAGCCTTAGGGGACATGTGCTGTCTCTTGGTTTTGTTTCCTTGAAGCACTCTATGGAAGAAGCCCCTGATGCCTCTCTAGGGAGCCCGTCCAGGTTTTTATCACCCTGACCGTCAAGAGAGTGTGTCTTGTGTCTTAATTTTATTCAAAGGGTGAAGGCCTTCAGCAAAGAGGAGGAGCTGAAGCCACTGTCACCTCCTCTAACTCCCAGGAGAGGCCAGGGTCATCCACCAGAACTCACAGAGCAAGGCTGTATGAAGGGAAGAAGCTGAGTGTCCGCAGCACTGGCAGCATCGAGTGGTGGGCAGGCGCCCTACACAGAGAAGGACCGCACACAGGGCTGCAGTTTGGGCAATGCCCAGTGCCAGAACTGGTGTGAACTGCCATTAAATCCAGCTGGAATTGGACTGAAGAGCCAAAGCATCGGTGGTTAAACCTAGACCTGTGGGAAGGTGTCAGGGTGTCCTCTTTCAGCCAGCATCCTCCACACTTCCTGACTCTCCATGACACTAGCATGAGAGGTCAGTGGACTTTCTATCTTGCTATCAATGAAAAAATTACTTGAGAGAAAAACCAATAGTCCTTTCTTTACAACTGAGGGAGGAGAGGCCAAAGAGAACAGACCCAACCAGCATCCCACAGGCTCCCTGGGCCAAGGATCATGAAAGCTAGTTCCCTCGATTGAATGAGCGAGAAAGAAACGGGCAAAGCTCCTGCCTGTACCTGAGCTCCAGCACTCAGTGAGTTAAGAAGCCACCTCGTAGCTTCCAGAAGCAGAGTGGGAGGTGGCTGGCACCATGCTCTGCCTTTGCCCCTTTGTGCCCCCTAGAGCCAAAGCATTGGCTCATTAAAAGCTCATTAGGAGCCTGCAGCACACAAGGGCCCAGGGAGGCAGTATTGTCCTGGCAAAGTGCATGGCCCTGGGGAGGTCAGTGCACCGTGTCAGGCAGGCTGAGCCAAGCTGCAGAAAGGAGCTGAGTGATGGGGCACAGATGGGGCAGCAGGGTCTTTGAATGAAGCCTCCTAGGAGATAAGCCTGTCCCAGGACTCGGGGAAGGAACAAAGGAAGAAACAGACACTAAGCTACGGAGTCGCCTTTCCTTCCTCCAGTGTGACAGGGGCTGAATATGAGCTCCTTTCTCAGGCATTGAGGAGAAAGAGCAAGGGGTGCCATCATCGGGGTGGCAGGACCCTGGTTAGCATTGGCCCTGTCCTTGATGAGGGCATGGGACAAGGCTTTCCCCCAGGTAACAAGGCTGTCAGCCCACTGAGCCTCTTCCTGCTCCCCTGTCCTCTCCAGGTGGGTTCCAGCACTGAGGTCCATTGGTATCTTGGCACTAACACAACTCCCAGGTTTCAAGGCACAGGGTTTCTGAGAATTCACCAGAAAGGCTGTTTAGGGGAAGTTTGTAGCCAGCTGAGGGCCCTGGGCTGCTCTCAGCAGCTCCCGGCCTTTCCTCCCAATGAGATTTGCTGCCTTAGGATGGGAGGAGCCGTCTGTTCCTTTTCTTACTTCCCTGTGACTTTTGATTTCTGCTTGATTAATATACAGCCAACAGACACTGTATTTAAGGCAGCTCTAATTCTCTCAGGTCACCAAACTCAGTCGCAGCAAAGCTGTGAGGAGCCAGCCCCGCAATAGATCAAACACTGGGACCTTCAAATGGCTCTCTGGCCCAATTTTTCATCACTGCTGCCATCTGATAACCCCTGCATCCTGGAGCCAATTTCTCTGCTTTTCTGGGGGGTGGGTTCATAGGGTGGATGTGAATGGCCCTGACTGAAACTCTCCCAGGGGCAGCAGGAAGGCAATCTGGAAGGGCACAGCATTCCAACCAACCCTGCAAAAGTAAGCTGCCCAGCACCAAGCACAGCTCCTGCCTGCTCCCTGGGGGCACTGCACCCTAGCCTTCCTGGGCCAGGCAAGGAGCATATAAATAAATCTCTCTGGTTGGCAGGAGGTGGGCAGTGGCTGTCCCTGCTGATGGTCACCATTTACCAAAACATCTTTTGCAGCCAGGTCAGAATCCCACACCTCTCTGGGGCCCTGTACCATACTCAGTTATTTTTTTTCCCTAGATTCAGGTGTCTGATTTTCTGGCCCCGAAGGGGCAGAATACTTTCAAGTAGGACTTCCTGGCCAGCCTTTCTGTTGGTCCCTGGCAGTGGCTTCTGTGGGCACCTTCCTTCCTTCCTTCCTTCCTTCCTTCCTTCCTTCCTTCCTTCCTTCCTTCCTTCCTTCATTCCTTCCTTCCTTCCTTCCTTCTCTCCCTCCTCCAATGGCTCAGCATCTCCTGAAAGACAGCTAATTTCTCTGTCTAGCACCTTGGGGTTCATTTTCTTGGTGTTGCTGGGGGTAGTGCGTGTCAGGAGTAGGAATTCTGGTGTAACCGTCAATTTCTCTGAAGCATCTTCTATGGACCTGCTCCATGTTGCAACTGGGGAGGGACTTGGGAGCTGCACAATGCAGGAAGATTACACCCAGCTTGTAAATTACATCCCAGTTGGGGGCAGGGAACCCGCCTGTTAACAGAGAACCCAGTGCACAAAGCCACTCTCATTTAAGAACAGGATCTTCGTGGATCGGAGTCCGATCAATCCTCCCTGCTACCAACGCACCGCAGAAACGTCTGCATCGAAGTTGGAAGAAGCCTTGGACAGTCCTTCCCAGGTCTAACCCCAACTCCCATTGTATTTAGTTTCTCTCCACTGAGCCCCACTGGACTGCCCCTCCTCTATCCACTTAAAATATCATCTTATAGATTTTCAAATTATTGCTACACTTTCTAAGAGAAGGATGCAGTGGTTAAAAATTAACAGCAAATTTATAGGAATTCCATATGGCAATTACAAAATTATAATGAAGTGGCTGCCACTTGGCCAAGTGTGGGTAATTGGAAATCCACGCTGGGAGACTAGAATCTTTATGGTATTGGGATTGTATTTTTGAGAGTAACTGCTGTGGAGAGGGTCAATGGACCCTTGAGCTGGCCAAGCTCTTCTCTAGAGGAAACTGCCCGACTGGAAGCAATTTAGAAAGAAGGGGGGCTACTTCACTGGCACACAGAATGGTGGCTGGAAATCATGGGTGGTGTCGCAGGCTAGAGGGGCTCTGGGGATGCTCAGCCTGCTCTGGAGAAGGCAGGAGGATGGTAAGCAGAGAGAATGAGGCACAATGTGTAATACCAGACAGCAGGTAGTGAAGAAGTGAAACAGCTTTGTGGGCAAATCTCTCACAAATTGTGTAACAAAAGCACAGAGAGCATTCTATCATGATGTCATGCAGTGCCATCTTTACCATCCCAATGAGTGCATAGGGATGGGTTCCCATAAAGCAGTGGGATTTAGCTATGTTCTCTGTTCTGTGTCTCTTTAGCTCTGCTATTATACAAAGGAAAATCTTATCTGGAGAAAGCAGGGCTCTCCTGGAAGTCTGTGGACAAAGTGCACACCGGTTCTTCAACAGTGTTATGTAGACCCAATGTAGCCAGATACAGGAGCCACTGGCCACTCTAAAACAGCTTTGGGGCAGGAGAGGTTGGGGAGATGGCTCAGCAGGTAGGAGGGCTTGTTGTGGAAGCATGAGGACCTGGGTTCAAGTCCCCAGAACCCACATAAAAATCTGGGATGTGGTTGTGAGCACTCCTCAGTCCCAACACTGTGAGGGCTCAGGAGAGGAAGATCGCTGGGATTTGCTGGCTGCCGGCCCAGATGCATTCAGGGAGAGACTCTGCCTCGAGGGAAGAAGGCAGAGAGTGACAGAGCAGGACAGTTGACAGCCTCGTGTGTACCTGCTTGTTCATGTGTGCATGCACCACACACACACCACACACATGACAACATCAATAGCAACCCCCCCCCCAGTGAATGATGAAAACAATCAGGGCTCCTCCACATGTGGGAAATACAGGTTGGTATTTGAAAGACTTGAAATAAGAAAGAATGAAAATGTGTGTATCAGTTACATGTTAATGATACTTTGGGTGCATTGGGTTGCATTAAGTATATGACTGAAATGGGTTTACCAGTTGCTTTTTAAATGTTGTTACTGAAAAGTTAAGATTTTGCTTGAGCTGTTTGAATTGTGTCTCTACCAAGTGGAGCGAGCTGGCCTCAGTGTGGGCACAATGCTTCCTTCTCATCCTGTCCCCATCAATCATGTCCTCACCATTGCCAACGTCAGTACCCAGCCTCTACTGAAGGACACAGACTGAACAGCTAACCGAGGCTCTTCTTCAGGTGGGGCTGGGTGGGCAGAGTGTGCACTGACTTCCCCTGACCACAAATGTTCATGCTCTGTTAGGTCCATCTCTGTGGCTTGAATTCTCCTTGCTCCTCAGAGGTCCGTTCCCTATGCTGTATCAGGACAGTGGTGCAGTCCAGAAATCCCGTCTGCAGAGGCCGTGGCCTTCTCTCTCTGCCACCTGCTCCTCCCCGGGACATCTCTGTATTTAGTGCTTTGCAGACTGCTGAGTTTGGGGGCTGAGGTCATGGCAGATGCTCCTTCTTTTTCATGTGTTTTGGGGGTGAGTGTGCCAGCAGGCAGTGCCTGGGCTGACTTTTGTACATGGCTCCTGGGTGAGCTTTTTGAGTTTCCTCCTAGTGTAGCATGGAAGGCCTCACAAACGCCATGTAGCAGGAATAATTACCACACTGATAATGCCCCAGGCACCAAGAACATCTCCAACCTCATTCTACACCCAAAGTTCTTCTAGAGTCAAGTGGCGATGTGTGTGTGTGTGTGTGTGTGTGAGAGAGAGAGAGAGAGAGAGAGAGAGAGAGAGAGAGAGAGAGAGAGAGAGAAAGAGACAGAGACAGAGAGAGACAGAGAGACAGAGATTTTCACATTTCCTATATGGAGAAGCTAAAGTTCCAACCACATACAGCACCCAACATCAAAGGTGAGTCGAGAGACATGGGGTTAGAGGTGTGCACCTTCTACCTGAAGAGCAGAGCAGAGCTGAGCCTGGCCGGTCTTGATCTTGAAAGAACACACACAGTCAACTTCTGCACCCCACCACACACATACTAGCTCTTTCCAACACCACTACTAGCCAGGAACGGGGGCTACGTCAATTTGGAACCCCACACATCTCTGTCCAGGACCAGCGTACTTCTGGGCAGGTGGCTAAACACCTTGAGTTCTTCGTTCCTTTGTAAGAACGGGACAATAACGCCTCCCTTCATATTGAATCCCCAATCCAGAGACATAGGAGCTGGCGTGCAGTAATGCTCAATAACTCAAGTTAATTAATTCAACAAGTATATATTGAGTGCCTCTCGGTGCCAGGCTTTGTTCTAGGTCCCTCCTCTCTGCAGTGGCAAGTGGCACAGCCAAGAAAACTTCCTTCCCTCCACCTGGCCAGACTGAATTTGCTCTGTTCATCTCCCAGGCCCAGGTACAGAAAGTACAGTTAACTCTCAATTATCTATGCAAATGGAGTGGAACGTTCCACTGATAATTTGGAAAGAGCAGAGTCCACAAATAATTCTTATTTGAATTTGGAATGCATTATGCTTATTTTTGCATTGGATTTACCTACCTAATTGCTGTTTGTTTTGGCTTTTGTTCAAACTGGTTTGCATTCTCAGAACCCAGGCTGGTCGGCAGGGAGGGGTGTGCCCTAGAAATACGCAGCCCCAGACCACCTCTCTGCGCTCTACCCCACTCTAGAGCACACAGACAGCATGGGCACTGGGCACTCTTGTTGGGAGCTCCTTTCATTGTTGTGCCAAGGCTCTGCCCAGGTGGGTGGCTGTGCACAGGTGGCCAAAGCAGAGGGGGCATGCTGGGTCCTGGGGGGAGGGGGCAGCAGTCGAGATGAGATCTTTCCCCTCTACAGCCCTCCCTCCCTCTATAGCTGTTTGTTAACTTTCTGCCTCTCTCCACACATCATTTTGTCTTAGCCCACGAGGTTATACACCCATCACTCTCCACGCCTTTTACCCTGGCTGCTGCTCACAGGGCCAAACCAAGAAACAGGTATTTCTCTCTGTAGCGTATCTTCCATCAACCCAGGGTTCCTGTCTGCCCTCCAGAGCAGCGAGCTTTGAGCTCTGGTAGCCAGGAGTTTGCATCCATAGGACAGCACCTGATTTTGCTTAGTAGAGCAGGGTCCTGCAATGCAGCAAAAACACTTGTGTCTGCTCTCCTCACTCCTCCCCTATTCACACAGGGATCTCTCCAGATCCCTGGGGATAGAGGGAGGTCCTGCCCCAACACCAGGAGACTGAGGCAACCTCTATCATGACTTGGGCATGTGCTTCTGAGAGTCTAAGCATCCTGTGAGTCTGCCATCCTGAAAGTGACACTTGGTCATTCTCTACAGACCAGCATATCAACTGTCTGGATGGTGGCTGCTCTGGAAAGCTCTCTGTCCTTACAGGAAGTGATGCTTCAGGTCCCACGTGTAAGCAAGCAATGCCTGTGATAGGGAGGGGGTCTTAGGGAGGCATTCAGGAGGGATCCTTCCAGCAACCCCTCCCCCACTGGTACCAGCTTATATGAGTATGCTCATGGTCAGGTATACCATCTCTACATGCCTCACACAACTCTGTGATATAGACAGGTACCATGGGGAGTTTATGACTCAGACAAGTGAAGGGTTTCCAGAACGCATTGTCCAAACTCTGGTCTTCCTGATATGATTTTTAGGAGTTACCTGAGGCCTCCCTGCCTTTGAGGCGTGAGTGGAAGCTGGACCGGCACTCAGTAGTGAGACTTTGGACTGAGCTTGTTGTAGGCCCCTTTAGGGGGGCCCACACTTGTACCTTCACCCCCTTTCTCTCTAGGGATCCAGTCCTCCTGGCTTTCACTCATTCTGCCCTCCCATAGCAGGTGGGAAATTGAGTCAGGGAGGGAGCCTGCGTGGGGCCTCTGGTCCCCTAAACATTGACCCACAGTGTAAGCTGCAGATCAAAGCACTCTCCAGAGAGGAAAATTAGTTTAACTGAGATTCGAGGAAGCGGCGAGGCCAGCCATCTGGACTGTCTGAGCCCAACAGTGGCCTTGGAGATGTCAATGGCCTCTGTGGTGGGAACAGGTGACCTTGAGCAGACTGGTTTGGTCCAAGTTCAGGAAGTAATGACAAGTGCTCATAAATAAGTCTCTGAAGATTTAATTAAACTGAAATAAAAGCAAAGATCCAGTCCTCCTATTGCCCCAGCCACATTTCCAAGTGTGCAGTCAGCACACGTCACTGTGGGTAGACCGATGCTGATGGAACATGCTTGCTCAGTAGCAGAAGGTTCTAGTATACAGTTGGTTTTTTTTCAGGTCTTTTCGAGACAGGGTCTCCCTGTAGCCCCAGCTATCCTGGAACTCACTCTGTACACCAGGCTGGCCTTGAACTCACAATGATGCCTCCCGAGTGCTAGGATTAAAGGCGTGTACCACCACGCCCGGCCCTAGCATACAGTTTTGCATGTTCCTCTCTCTCTTTACAGAAAGGAAGAAAGAGCCCTCCCCAGCTGCTATCCAAAACCCAATGAAATGACAAACATCTAAAGCAGAGTTTTGGAGTCATAAAGTGACCTCGAGATTTTGCCCAAGCTGCTGGGCCAGAGAAGAGATAGAGGCTTCCAAATCCCCCAAGAGAGTGGTGTCCAATCCCAGTAGTCAGAGGAAGGGACTTCTGGGGGACTCTGAGGTCCCCCCTCCATGGGCTGGCATAGTGCCCTTCAACCCTGCCACATGGCTGCCTTACACGGACTAGAAGCAGCTGAAAAAGAGCACACAGGACTTACAGTCAGAGACATGGGGCAGGAGCCGCCCCAGCACAGAGCTGAGGGAAGGGGTGCAGAGGAGGGAAGGCAGCCAGCCAGGAGAAGCTGGGGACTCCACAGCAGCTGGCTCCTTGCAGCCCAAGGCAGGGCCATGGGGGATGGGGAGAAGGCCTTGGCAAGCTAGGCCTCGAGGTTTTGCAGACCACATCCACAGAGTCACTGAAGCCAAGAGAGCTTTACTGGGCTGGCAGAAGCCCATGTCTGAAGTCAATCATAAAAAAACAAAAGGGAACATTGCACACTGGGCAAATCTTTGCTGGGGAAGGAGACAAAACCTGGTGGACAGATTGACCTGGTACATGGGTCTGAGATCCTGGCCCCCTCCTACTGCAGAGTGGAGCCTGAAGTTCTCTCCATTGGACCATGTGCAGAGGCCCCGGCAAGAGGAGCGATGTAATCCTCCACTCTCTGAATCCTGGAATCTTCTGAAGGTGGTGGGTGGGCTTGGCCATACCCCTCCACTCAGGATGGGCCTCTGTGCCCTTTTTCATTATTTTTAGCCCTTTCCCCCATTCCTCTGGGGCACCCAGGACCCCTCTCTCATCCCGTCCTTGCGTGTGCTTTTATTTATTTATTTTTTGTTTTGTTTTGTTTTGTTTTGTTTTGTTTTGTTTGTTTGTTTTTTATTTCTATATGTGTATCAATGTACTGTCTGCATGCAGGTCTGTGCACCTGTGTCGTGCAATGCCGCGGAGGTCAGAAGAGGGTCTCAGATTCCCCTGGAGCTGGTGCTCTCCTGGAATTGGAGTTTCAGACGGCTCTCGGCCGCCATGTGGATGCTGGGGATCGAACCCGGGTCCTCTGCAAGAGCGGTCGGCGCTCTTAACTGCTAGGCCATCTCTCCAGCCCCGCGTGTGCTTTTAAAAGGATGGCCAGCACACTCAAAAGCAAAAGTGATGTGTAAGATGTCTCTGATACAACTAAATTCCGAACAGAGCCATACATAGCTGTAGGGATCAGCTGTAGGGATCAGCCAAGCCAGCCTACTCTCCCCAGGGTGCCTGGGCTCATTTGCCAAGTTAGACTAGATGGGTCCCTCTTGTCTGCAGAGGGAATTATAGACAGGTTTAAAGGGAAATGTGGAGGAGATGCAGGTGGGATGGAGAAATGAGATAGAAAACTGACCAGTTGTCACTGGTCGTCAAACCCAGAGAGCCAGGGCTGCACCTGGTACTGAACCTCCAACCCTGGGCCTGATGCTGTCCATGCCTGGACCTGCCTGGACCTACCTGACCTGTGGGGATTATGCCCAGGGTACTCCTTTCTCCTCCTTTCAAGAGAAGATCTCTCAGAACTCCTGCTTCCAATAACATCTGTCTTCATCTCCTCCACACCCGCATCTGCTTCTGATGAGTCTACCCCATGTTTAATAATTAATGTAAACTCTTGCTGCCCCCTCGCCCCTCTGTTGGAGATTGCCTGCCCACCCTCTGCACTCTGCCCCAGCTAAAGCGTTCTGTTGCTTGTCTCCTCACCCCCTTCTCACATTTCTTCCTCCACACTCTCCTGACACCACAGGGTACATGGGGGAGCTTGATGGGGATCCTGAGGTGTGCTCAGCAAACTTTACTCAAAGTTGCCTCCAACTCTCAGGCCCCTTCGTGTCTCCTCCTCTGCAGTAGTCAGCCTGCTGGCTCCACTTCAAGCCGCCACCTCCCCCTCTTCCTGCTTCACTCAGAGCCGTCAGAGGCCTGTGTGATGACATATGAGCAGCCATTCCCAGGAGATGCCCTGGGTGCTTTCGGAGGCAGTGACAAGTCTGTCCTGGCATGGGAGTGGAGTGGGCCAGGGCCTAGACTGGGAGGACTCTGGAGGAAGGAACTCACAGCCTGGGTAAGTCCTCAGACATCTCATGTCTGATGTGGATGGCTCCCAAGCACTGAATAAATCACAAGAGCTTCTTGTCCCCCAGAAAAGGGGAGGAACTTGGGACCATGACTGGCAGTTCCAGGAGAACTGTGGGACTGTGTCCAAGGTACTGCCACACATAGTCACAGGGGACCCCTTCTCTGGAAGACTCCATTCCTCATAAGGGATTTCACCAGTACCACCTCGTGGAGTTCTCGCCTGCCAGGGAGTTAATAACTCCTCATTGTTACACAAAAGACGAGTGAAACACAGATCACCCAACCTGAACATATTCCGGATACCCCCAAGAGCCCCACCACAGCCCATCTTCCCCCGTCAACCTTCCCCGTGGCAATCACAGCATACATCCTGAACCTGAACACACCATTTCCACTCTTGGATTTTTCTGTTACTGCCACATGGGGTGTCTGGCGGAGCCTGCTCAGAAACACTAACACATGGGCAGGCCTAGAAGTATGAAGGCATTAACACTACCTGGAGCCATCCTTGGCAGAGGACTGGGTGGAGGACACTTCCTCTTCTGTCCCTCAGGTTGATAAGTCACTTCATCCTTTGGGCATCACGGTATACCTCATGGGACCAAGCCTCAGCTGTCCACAGTGGTATGAATATGATACATATTCACCCACTTCCTCCTGTCCATGCTCTCCTGTTCCCAAAGTCCCTCATGCCTGTGCATGTCCCAAAGATACTGTCTGCATGGGAACACTTCTCTCAGTTTCCTAAGACGACTGAGGCTGAGGCAGCAGCCTGTGGCTGAGGTGACTTAGAAAGCAGTCCTCATCGAGGGCCACTGGACCTGGGAGAGTGGCTGGCCAGGCAGTGCTAAGGACTTGTTATGGTGACAACTATGGTTGCGACAATCCCTAGAAGGTAAGAGCATCATGGTCACCCAGGCTGTGGTTGGCAGGACATTGGGAAGAGGGGCGGGTGGCATACCAAGTGTTGGGTGAGACAGTTTAGAACCATGGCGATGTCCAGGACCAAGGAGCTGGCAAGCTTTTACTGGTGGATTGAAGAACGGGAGGAGGAGGAAAATGGTCTCATGTCAGTGGGTCATCACTAGCCTCTGTGGACCTTTGTGAATAGATCTCAGTCTCCTAAAGCCATGTCATGAGTGCATCAGAGATACAAAGGAGCCAGCCACACAGTCTAGGCACATCGAAGATCCTGAAATGAGATTGTCTGTGTAGATAAGCCTGAGAAACTTTTACTGCCTGTTTCCCCCAATCCCTCAGGGCTGGAAAAAGTAGCCCTTCCCTTTTGCTAGAAGACCTTGGTGTGCAAACTTTCTCACTAGACAGTGTTTGTCCTAGAGAGTGCTACCCAGCACTAGAAGGGCAATGCTGGAGTCAGGGGTGTGGCAGAGGCCCAGGGAGACCCTGGATCCATAAAATATCAATCCACACCCCAGATAAAAATGAAAGGCTGGGGCTGGAGCGATGGCTCAGCAGTTAAGAGCGCCAACTGCTCTCGCAGAGGACCCGGGTTCGAGTCCCAGCACCCACATGGAGGCTAAGAACCATCTTTAACTCTAGTTCTGAGGGAATCTGACGCCCTCTTCTGACCTCCACAGCATTGCACGACACAGGTACACAAACCTACATGCAGACAGTACATTCATACACATAAAAAAAGTGAAAGGCTTATGTGATATACACCAGCCTGGACAAGGGGTCAGGAAGGAGAGGGGTCTTGGGACTCACTTGGGGCAGGAGGAGCAGAAGATGAGACCAGACTTGGGGGGATGATTGATGTGGGAGGCACTTCCCACAACACAAGTCTAATATTATGAGTTATAAAGGAGAGAGTCCACACAGCTTCCTGGAGCAGACCTGGGAGCGAGTGAGCTAGAGATGCTGAAGCCATGTTGGCAGAATATTGAAAAATGGTCTGAAGACTCAGGGTGAGGGAGCTCCACCCACGATTATATTTCCTAGGAGGGCTGGAGGGTGTCTTCCCCAAGGCAATAGGAAGCACCTTTCTGGGGATGCCAGGGCATGAGGGCAGGTTAGTGGTGGGTGCTCTCTGCGGGCCAGGGTTGCCTTTAGGAGGCATTACTGTTAACTGGACCTCCTTGACGCCAACCAGGAAGAGCAGATACCAGGTTCACAGAGACCAGGTGGCCATATGCAACCCCAAAGGATAAGTGGAAGCGAACAGTTGTGGGGGCAGCTGGGAGACTCGAGGTCAGGGCTGTGGGGAATAGAGGCGCTGCTGGAGGTGCAGAGTGTGTGGCTGACGAGGGGCCTGCCTGTAGCTGACGAGGGGCCTGCCTGACATGTGTAACCCTAAAACATACCAAGATCTGGGGGATGAAGTCTGATGCTGTCACCCCAGGGGAAGGCTGAAGGGATTTGTTCAGTTCCTGGTTAACCCAGTTCTCAGGGCAGGAACTGCAAGGACTCTGCAGGGAATTCAGTGATAGTCCCCCACTTCTCCAGAGGGACCTGTGCGTGCTTTCCAGAGAACTCTATCCAGGTGAAGAAAGACACCCTGACTTTTTGAAGGCATTATGATATGTGTCCATGCTGACAAGCATTCTGGGAAAACTGACAGACTGCCATAGGCATTGGTGACAGCAGGAAATGATTCAAAGCCTGAGCCATGTGACCCTTTGACCTGATCATCTTGTAGAAGACCCAGCAGGCTCAGGGACCTGTGCCGGGGTTTCTTCTGTGGCCTCTACATATGCAACCTAGATGAATACATTTATCATCTGGTCTAATGCTCATACAGGTTCTCCTGTCTGAGACAGAACCAGCAAACTCAGGAAAAATGCAAAAATTATACTGGCCACCAAATACTCAAGGAAGGAAGGGTGGATGCTCCCATCACATTCCCGGTCACTTCGCCTCTGGGGACTCTACCAAAGCCAGTGGAGGATGGGGTACTGTGAAGTTAGCTGGAGGACCTCCATGCCAGGCCCACCGGGCTGTCCCCACACAATAGTGACACAGCCTCCGCTGCTGGGTTTGGGGCACTGGTGTGGTGAGTGTATACTTTGAAGTGAAGGCTGTTCTGTGAAGACTGTTCAAAGCAGCTAGTCCTCACACAAGGACAGCCACGTGCATTTTGTGCTTTGCCTCGGGCTGTCGTTAGTTCCGTGGTAGAGTCCTTGGATATGCTCATGTCTCATCTGGAGACAGTCCTGCTCACTGGATGATAGAAGGAGGAAACGAACATGGCTGCCAATCATGAGGGCAGCAAAGCATCCGTCTGCCATTGTGAGGGCGATCTGTGTCACCAGAAAGAGGATGACCTTCCGTGACCTCTTCAGGTGTTGGAGGCAGCGTGTGTAAACTTGGTGGATACTGTTCTGTTCTGACATCTCCAAAGGCCACCGGCTTTGAGTGGGTCCCAGGGCAAGAGAAGACTCTGCAGTAGGTCCGAGGCACAGTGGAACTTTCCCAGTGGCGTGGGAGATGAGGAGGTCTCCATATGACACAGTGTTTCTGAGGGGGCTGAGACTTGATGTCCCCTTTCAGGATCTGTGGTACATTGAACATGACTCTTGGGTGTGAACAGCAGGTTTGAGGTCCCACCTTGCCTTTTCTCAGTCTTGTTTTTTTTTTTTTTTTTTCCCCTTCAGCCTTTGCAGAAACTCCAGCAGCCTGCAGGTAGAAATTGTCAGAAGCAGTGTCCCTTAGCCACACAGCCTTCTGAGGCTGTGCTGCTTCAATGCAGGAGCAGACCTGGGCGTGCAGACCTGGCCGTGCAGACCTGGGCGTGCAGACCTGCTCCTGCCCCGTGTTGCATCCTTGCTCCGTAAACTACGGACCTGACAAACAACTCCTCTTTGGTCTTCATTCTCAGTGTGTCCCCACAGCTTCTCCATGGGCTCCCAATGCTCCTTGTCCCCTGTCACTCGCCACTTCAGCCACACTTGACTTGGATTTCTTTCTATATCATTCTTCCCAGACCCCTTTCCTTCCTGTTGGGCCCCCAAGCATATGTCCTGCCTTCCAGCCCTCATCTTAAACTCTTTGAGGAAAAATTCTAGATCAGGACACACAAGACTTGAAGCTGGATTTCCCATGTAGGGGCATAAAAGGCACCAATAAGCTTCTCTTCCTTGCCTGCTGCTGCCATAATTGTATTTATGAATCATTTCTGAATGTTATTTGGGTTAAAGGTACTACTTCTGCCTAATAGCATAATTAGCAGGTAGTTTTGAATTTAGAGAACATAATAAAGTCTGAAGATCGTTCCCCAGCCTTCAGCCATCGTGTTGGACTCCGAGGCCTTTGGTTGACAGGGACGTGCGCTCTTCCCCACAGGGCCGTGTGTCTGTGCTGACTTCTGGGTCTCCCACCCCAGTGTCCCTCTATTTGGCACCTGCTGACTGGCCTGGGGCTGGTATCAGGAGCTCAGGCAGATGGCCTTGGTATAGATCTTGTTCATCCAGTTTAGGGTGGGTTCTACCACCAGCGAGGCCTGCACTCCTCTTCCTCACACATGCACAGAACCAGCATCCCTTGCAAGCACAACTGGAGAACATTCCAGGCCATTCCTTATACCCAGGCTAGAGCTGAGTCTCTGGGTCAGTGGGTTGTGAGGTCATCCCCCCTAGACCTTGTCCAAGAACAGAATAACCGAAAAGAAATTTTCTCTCAAAAAAAAAAAAAAAGAGATTTTCTCTCCTCCAGCTTCAAGTTCTAGAGGGACATCTGCCCAAGCTCAATGCTTGTCCCCTCTGGGGAGTTCTTGCCTGCATGTACTTTTTCCTTTGGCCACTGGGAAGCTCCAGACCACGCTCCCCTCTACCCCTTAGCACCCTGCTTGGGCTCGTCCATCTTGTTCCTTCCTTTCTTATACATCCTTGGCTTCTTCCACACCAGCCAGTCTTGCCTATGATGGATTAACACGTATTTACTTAGTTATACAGAGGAATTATTATTCATTCAGTCACATAATTTATCATAGTCCTATTTGGTTTAAAGCATCACAAGACACAACTCTGAGGCTGTGGGAACCTCTGCCCATTTCCCTGGGTTACGAGAAAGGTGGCCGAGGGCCAGGTCTTGGCGTAGCATGGTAGCTAGCATCTCTGCGTGATCCCACCTCACTTCCTGTTCCTTCCTGCCTCTCCAAGGGCAGCCGTGTTTGGAGTCCATGACTTGAGTAGCCTTGGGTTGGGGCACCTGCTGGGCTGGCAATGCCCATTCCTAGCAGAGAGGCTACTTCAGGGCAGGGATGATTCATGAGCCAGGGTTACCCCAGGCAGCACCTTAATGGTCTGGGGCTCTCGCCCTGCCCCTGTTTCCCACTAATGAATCCCAGAAATATCACCTAGCCTTGATGGTCCTTCATCCTTCCAATCCCTCATCCCGTTACGGTTTCTATGCATTCCTCCGGTAGGAGCTATTTGTGATACATAGGTGGAGGGCCTTCTGTGAGCCAACACTGACCAGACCCGATGGCTGTGTTTGTCCACTGCCCTGTGACTACCTAAGCCTGGCCCTTCATCATGGCGTGTCTCCAGGCAAATGCCAGCTGAGCTAACTGAATCCCCACTGCAGTATTCCAGACCACCCCAGAATACAACATCACTTCACTTCCTGCTTCTTGTCTCTCTCATTCCCCTGCCTGAGGACTTACTCCCCTCCTCCTCTTCCTCCTTCCTCCTCCTCCACCTCGTCGACCTCCTCACCTCTGTACACAACGTATCTCCTTTGCATTCTCAGTGCCAACACAAATCTTTGCACACAGTATTTGCTCATTAAAAATAAGTAGAGGAAGAACCAGGCAGAAGGTCCAGGCTCATATCTGCCACCAAGAGACAGCACCTGCCCATCCCTGGAGGGCACCTTAGTGCAGAGCGCAGGGCAGACAGAGCTGGCTTCTCCCTGGCTAGTTGCTCTGGGAAACAAGAGCGAGTCTGAGACTCTGACTAGGAGTGGGACGTGGGATCTCAGGCAAATGTCTGTAGTCAAGGAACCATTCTCAATCTTTCTCTACTGCCTTAGGACTAGCTTCCCCCTCCTCCTTCTTCTCCTCCCATCTATGTGCCTCAGCACTGAGCCATACTCCAGCCCCCCCCCCCCACTTTTTTGAGACAGAGTCTTCTTATAGATCCAGTCAGCCTGGGACTTGCTATGTAGACCAGGCTGTGCCCAATCTCACAGAGATCCGCCTGCTTCTGCCTCCTGAGAGTTGGCATCAAAAGCATGTGCCACCATGCCCAGCCCACCCAGCCTGTCCAGCCTGCCCAGCCCTTTCCAAATGTGTTTATGTTTTGATACAAGCTGGCCTTGAACTCTTGATCTTGCCTCAGCCTCTCTAGTTCTGGGATAACAGGTATGGACCACCACGCCCAGTCATATTATTCTTTTGCTAATTAAAAATTTTTTTTTCAGAGAGACCCTGGCCTCTTCCCAATACCATGGTCCCTGTTTCTCCCTGGCCTGGCTCCTGCCCTTTATCTATTGCAATTAGAGTTTTCACCTAGCTGTGATCAGGTGCCCCAGTTTTCTCTTAATATTTCAGGCACCTTCTGGAGCCTGGTATCTCCCACCCTGGGTTCAAGCTGCTGCTTAAGTAGCTTACGGTTATCTGGCCGCAGGGCAGGTGGTGGATCACTAGAGTGGTTTCTTGAGGCTCTCTGAATATCTTGGTGCTTTAAGCTTTTTCTCTCCTTTTGAATTATTTCCTGAGCTATGCTCTCAGGGGTGGGATTATGGAGTCAAAGAGTCATGATGGCTGTAGTTACATTCTGCCAGGGTGTCCTTCCAGAAGGCAGGGCTCTGTAGTCACTGGTGCATCTTGTGTCTGGGTTGGTGGTGGGTGTGAGCCCAGGGAAGGGGTCATCCGCAGCTTCCTCCACACCGCTAGGGTGCCAGCACTCCCTTCCCAGCACCCCATGGCTCAGTGCTGGCCAGCGCACCTAGAGCTTTTGAAAACAGTGTAACGGGCCTCCTGGCGTGCAGAGGACCCAGCTGCTGCCTGCAGGGGAATAGGGGTGAGTGGTCCCTTAGGGGAGGGCAGGGGCTGTCGCCACTATCTGTTGTGGGGAAGAACAAGGCCTGACTGAGGATGCTCCTTCAGGCAGTCGAGCCTGTGCCTCTGACCCTGTGGATGCCTGCCCCTGTCACATCTCGCCTACTCATCCTTCAGAACCCTGAGAGAATGTTCCAGACTGGAGCTGCTGACAAGCCACGATGGCAGGAAGGTAAACAGAACGTCCCTTAAACCCAACTTCCTTCCACAATGAGTTTCCAGATCGCAGTAAGCTGACCCCTGGCTTCAGCAGAGCAGCTGGGGCAGCCGGTGTTCACTCGCAGGACAGGGGGGTACCTGTCCTGTCCGCGGCTCTCAGAGTCACCGTCTAGTCAGTACTGCTTCCTTCCCCAGGTTTGGGCCCAGGGGTAATCTGATGTAAGATATACTGGATCTACATCTAGCCCTTGCTAAGACATCCTAGTTCCCAATATTGCTTTTCACTGTCAGGCAGAGTGGCCGAAAGTCCTGGGCACCCTGGGCAGCTCTCTTGGGAGACATCTTGATATGCTCTACCTTGCTGGTGTCTCTCGAATGTTACTCATCTGCTCTCTGTGCCCCTCTGTTGGCCACCCACGTTGTCCCATACCTCTTGTGGGTAAGCGAGGAGACCCACATGGGACAGGGAGGCCCCTGCTCTCAAGGAGTCTCCCCGACAGACCCAGGAGGATATGGATGGTCCAGGTCTCCACATGCTCGGGTCACCTAGGGCTTCAGAAGTCGGACGACCTGCCCCACATTAGCTTCCCCAGCACTCCTGCTACCTCTGGGGGACTGACCCATGCCAAAGCAACTGTCCTGCCTCCATGCCTTCCACCATGCCCGCCAGACAGAGGGCCAGAGACCCCGCCTCTTTTTCAGGAGCACTTTGAGGCCTCAGGCACCCTGGGGAGCCCGGCCTGTGCCCACAACTCCATCTGGCAAGCCCCAGACATTTCTTCTTCCTCTCTTATACCTGGTTCTCCTGCTTCCTGTTCTGGATCTCCTTTGTTTAGGGCCCCTGGGGGAATCTGCTTTGGGGAATCGGGTCTCACTCAGCTCCTGCCTTCCGGTCCCATTCCGAACCTCGAACCTCGCTTGGCCATTCCATCCCCACATTTGTCACTCTCTCCAAAGATCGAATTCAAAGAACTTTGCTTCTTTCACAGGAAAATTCCCAAACCTCCATCCTTCCCCAGGCCCACCTTTCCACAATGGCTTTCTCTGCACCTTTCAGACCACCAATGTCCCCAGAGTCCAAATTTTGTCTCCCTTTTGTCACAGAATGAAGAAAGTAGATGGTTACGGGATGGGTCTGAGAAGGTTTCAAATTGCTGCCCCGGGACTTAGAAATGACATCGCCTTAGCCACAGGCTGGACCGGGGCATGTCAGTAGATGTGAGGAAAGGAGGAGATTCATGTCTCCCTTGTGGCCAGGTTCAGGTTGTGTGAACAGTGCGTCTTTGTGCCCCGAGGCTTCATGGGAGCTGTCAGATCCCCACCACTCCCAACATACATTTGGGCTTCAGAGATGGCAAATCCTCAAACTACTTTCCTACATTCTGCCCGGGGCTGGCACCTGGTGGCTGGTGAGAGGGCCCAGCCCAGGGCCATCGGGACCCCTCCCAGCCCAGGGCCATCGGGACCCCTCCCAGCCCAGGGCCATCTGGACCCCTCCCTCCCCAGGGTCAGTCCTGCTCAGGTGCTGCCGCCCTCCCCGCCTCCTTTGCTCGCATGAGCTTCGAGTTTTCGAAGTCCTTGCATTGTGACCCCAGGGTGCCTCACAGCCAATAGGGTGTGAAGACCCAGCGAGCCAATGGGATAGGCCGATGGATAGTGTCCATCAGAGGGATAGGCTGATGGATAGTGTCCCTCAGAGGGATAGGCTGATGGATAGTGTCCCTTAGAGGGATAGGCTGATGGGTAGTGTCCCTCAGAGGGATAGGCTGATGGATAGTGTCCCTCAGAGGGATAGGCCAATGGATAAAGTGTCCCTCAGACATGACTTCTGGTCACTGCACAGAAAGCCGGACTTTGTGGACGGCCACATCCCGTGCATCCCCAGAGGGTCTCCCTGGTTGTTCTGTGCAGGGCAATGCTGGGCTTGTCCTTCCAGAAGGAATGGCCTGGTCACCTGGGCATACCTTCTCCAGATGGACACATAGGCCTCAGGTGAGGGGGGGAGTGTGCTACCTTCTCCCTTGGTTACCTGCCCTGGAGCTCAATAGGGATACTTCCCCCTCCCCTCACTTCCCTGAAACTTTTCAAATGGGCGATTTCCCATGCCTGACAGTGACATGCATGAGCCCTTTTGCTTAGGATTTTAAGGCAAAAGCAGACTTAGCTGTGGAGATGGTGTAGGAGAGGTGGTCCCCTCATCGAATGGACAGACTCTTGCTTTGGATGGTGAGAGGGCTGGTGGCCGGGGAGTAAGGTGCGGGGGTGCTTCTCCTCTAATGATGGCGGCTCCTCCCAAGCTACAACCGGGGGCTGCTGCCGCTGGCTCTGGCCACAAGGGGACAGGGCGAGGAGACAGGGCACCCTGTCCATTCAATGAGGGGACCAGCTCTCCTACAGGGACCAGGTAGGGCTGTGCCAGGAACCTGGGCAGAAGGGCAGAGTCCAGGCTGCCCTGGGCAGGGGTGAGTTTGATCTGGACTCATGGGATGGAATTTCTGGATCCCTGTGGGTAGCCACCAGAGAAGCCAGGGGATTGGGGGCTGGATGGGGATCAGCCCCCCCACCTTACTAGTAGCCCCAGGAAATAGCCTCTAAATCCTCATTATCAGGCTTTTTAAATGCACAGGCAGGATATTAGCGTTTAAACAGCTTCTATTACTCCAGGGCAAACTTTAGAAAACACAGTATTTATAGAGAACCTCCTTCAGCCGGCCCTGTTTGCTCTTTATTTCTTCTGAAATTACTGCTAATTTGGAGCTGTGTTTCCTGGCACCTCTGCCCATTGCCAGTTACTTCTGAGGCCACCCCAAGAGGGGCAGCAAGGTGATGGCAGGGGTTCCCACTCACCGTCCTTCCTTTTCATAGAGAGGAGGAGCAAGCCCTCAGGCCACCGCAGGAGCTCCCCACCAGTATCTCCTGGTGCCCGGTCCCTTCAGTCTCTGGGTGAAGTGGGGAGGGAGGAGGAGGCTCCCCAGGGCGCCCCAGCCTCACCTGCTGCTTCCCTAACCTGAACTGAATTGGCGCTGAAACTGGGGGAGGAGTCTCTATCTACGTTAACCACAGGGCCATCCTGGGCCTCTGGGCCAGACCTTTGAGTGAGTGTGGCTTGCCGGTGCGCAGCCCCAGAGCTGGATCCTTCCTTTCTCTCTCCAATCTGCAAGTTCCCATCAAGCCCCTCTCCTTTCTAGGACAAGGCCAGGAAGACGGCTCAGAGAAGCCTCCAGCTCTCCCAGGATTCCCAGTCTGGGGGTGCCAGGCAGAAGAAGCACACGTGGACACCCCCAGAATCCCCAAGATGCTCAGGGTTTGGCATCAGACATGCTAGAGGTCAGGTGGATGGGGAGAATATTCTCTGTTGTTCAATGGCAAAAAAGCAAGCAGACCCTGACATGTGCGGAACACCTGAGCCGGTCGGCACAGGACTCTGTCATTGTCAGTAGGTAGGCAAGAGCCAAGTGGGAGCCACTCCAGGATTGAGGACTCTGGATTAAGGCGTAAAGACTTCATCCAGAAGCTCCGCAAGAGGTTGGAGCTGCGTGTGGGCAGGTACGACCCCCACAGCAGGGTGGAGCTGGTGGTGTGGGCAGGTACGACCCCCACAGCAGGGTGGAGCTGCGTGTGGGCAGGTACGACCCCCACAGCAGGGTGGAGCTGGTGGTGTGGGCAGGTACGACCCCCACAGCAGGGTGGAGCTGGCGGTGTGGGCAGGTATGACCCCCACAGCAGGGTGGAGCTGGTGGTGTGGACAGGTACGACCCCCACAGCAGGGTGGAGCTGCGTGTGGGCAGGTACGACCCCCACAGCAGGGTGGAGCTGGTGGTGTGGGCAGGTATGACCCCCACAGCAGGGTGGAGCTGGCGGTGTGGGCAGGTATGACCCCCACAGCAGGGTGGAGCTGGTGGTGTGGGCAGGTATGACCCCCACAGCAGGGTGGAGCTGGCGGTGTGGGCAGGTACGACCCCCACAGCAGGGTGGAGCTGGTGGTGTGGGCAGGTATGACCCCCACAGCAGGGTGGAGCTGGTGGTGTGGGCAGGTATGACCCCCACAGCAGGGTGGAGCTGGTGGTGTGGACAGGTATGACCCCCACAGCAGGGTGGAGCTGGTGGTGTGGGCAGGTATGACCCCCACAGCAGGGTGGAGCTGGCGGTGTGGGGCCACCCAGGAGCCCAACACCTGTTCCTTGGTTCTCAAGGCTCAGTCAGGGCAGGATTTGAGGACCGGATGTCCATCCTGAGGAATGAAGAGAATAAGCACAGAGGCCACATAGCTGGGGGGGGGGAGCCCTGAGGGCTGAGAGTACCTTGAGAACCTGGGATGGAGGAGGGTTAGGGAGTAGGTTGGAGGGAGAGGGGATGGGCCAGCAGCTCTGAGCCGAGGTCCCTTGGGAGACAGGCAGGTCCCCTGGTGATGAGACATGGGCCACCCAGCAGAACCCAGGTGGTCCGGAAAGCAGAGAGCCACCTCATTCCTTGCCACTCCCGTCCAACTGATGAATGCCCTCTCTGTTCTGCAGCACTGGGCACACCCCACAGGGCTGGGCATGGTGCAAACAAAGCATCCTACACGATCACCCAGCCCGCATGTTGGCATTGATGTCACCCAAGGCACAGAGAGGTCTGGTGACTCACCAGATGTCACACAACTATTGAGGGACAGAGCAAGATCCCTATCCAGGCCCAAGGCTGGTGGCAACAGTCCACTGTCCACACCCTGGCAAGCATCTCCATTCAGCTTCTGTCTCCCTTATAGGGGGAGACTCCAGGTCTCCAAAGATAGAGATCCCCCAAAGCAGGCAGGGGACTCCCTGATAGAACGCTTTTCCTACTGCACTCTGCTCTACTATGGGAACCCCCATAGCGATGCTGAGGAGCCAGGTGAAGGCCCCCCTGTACCCACACCCTGTTCTGCAGAGCTGGCTGCTGAGCCTTCACTCATCATTGTGCACCTTGTGGACAAGACAGGACCTGGACATCATCAACTGAAAATGGGAACAACAGTGGTCCACTGATGCCCTTGAAAAGTCAAGTCCACTGCATGGGAAGACATAGTCACCAAGGTCACATCGTCATCTGGGTGGCCTCGGCCATGGGGCAGCCAGGAATGGCAGAGGCTGGAGAGGAGTGGGGTTATGGAGCAACACTTCAGTGACACCCTCCTGGGCCCCATCCTAATTCCATTTGTTCATTCATTTATTCATTCCAGTGTTTGAGGTCCCTGGGGCCCCATCCACGCACCAGGAACAAGAGCTGGGTGGGTGACACCCAGTCAGGTCATCTGGGGTCCCCGGTGGAAGGAGATGGGGGACGCTGGGTAAGAACAGCTGAGTGCTTAGTTGTAGGCCGGGAGGGCTTCCTGGAGGTAGGAGCGATGATGCTACTTTTCACTGGGTCTTGCTACAGTCCCTGTGTCTCCCTGCCTGGGGGCTCTGCTGAAGGGGAGGTGGGAGCCAGTTAAGGTAGAGACAGGGAGACGATAGAGGGGGCTAACCTTAGTCTTGGAACAGCTCAGGGACTTAGGAACTATGGAGTCGGGCAGGAGCCCAGGGTTGGGTGGGGAAAACTTCTGCTCATTCTCAGAGTTCTGAGCCGGCCAGGCAGGGCTGGGCAGGGAGGGGAAGGGACAGGAGAGCTGGAAGTGGAGACCTGGGAACCCTAATCTATGGCCAGACACTAGCCAGAGCTGGGGATCTGGGCTCAGCAAATCACAGAGATCCCCTAGGACTGGGTACGGTAGGGTACTCTATGACTTTAATAAGACTTGAGCAGCACCCAGTGTAGCGAGAGGAGGGTGTGGAGGGTGAGTGGACAACAAGCAGCCTGGGGGGTCCTCAAGGAGCCTTGAGGGGGTCTGACATGGCAGCATTGGGTGACATCTCTCATTTTGGGGTGAGTGGGTTGCTCAGGGAGGGAGGGAAGGAGACTGGAAGCTTGGTCCCTCAGGGCTGTGCAGGCTCCCAGCTCCAGCGAGGGGCGGAGCCTTAGAGACAGCGTATCAGGAAGCTGAGAAGGGAGGCTCTACCCATCAGGATCAAGTGAGGGAGCACTCCACGTGTTCCCCACCGCCTGGCTGAGTGTGGACAGAGATAGACAGGGCCCTGGGTGGGGGTAGAGGGTCCTGGGTGCAGGACCAGTCCACCAGGCTGAGTTCTCGGGCAGAATAGAGGGATGGAGCTTCTACTTGGGTTTCCCTAACCAACCTGGAACAGCAAGCACCCTTAGAGCATATCCCAGCTTGAGTGAGATGCCCCACCCCCACCTCCAAAGGAAGGGTCCAAACTACTGCTCAGGCATGCCAGGCAGAGCCAGGGGCAAGCAGAGGGAGAAGAGACCACCCTGTTCAAAGGTCCAGTGGGTGTGTGGGAGTGGCCTGGACAGACAGGAAAGGTGCAGAGTCCACCCTGGGGACTCTTCTCAGAAACATCAACCTTTGTAAAGATGGGGTGACTCCAAGCGCCTGGCACATCCTGGCCTCAAGTGGAAACAGCCCAGCCCTGGCACTACCACGCCTCAGAAGCCCAGGGAGCATCAGTATGTCTCTCCTGGGCTGCCACATCCCCCACTGATCTCCTGCCTGGGGGCCACCTGCCCCATGTCGGCACCTCTCAGTGGTTCTGATACCCTGAGGACTCCTGCTGGTAACAGGAGGGCTGTGCCCTGGAGGCTGGTATTACAGGGCAGGCTGGGCCTGGACCTGGAGGCAGTCTGGGCAGTGGCACCCATGGGGGCAATCCCACTGGAGAGGTGTTTAGGGGCTTCTGGGTGGGGTTCAGGGGAAAGAAGTGTTCACCCTGGGGACAGTACAGAAATCCATCTAAGACTTCCAAATCACTGTAGGTGTTGGCTGAGGATCTTGGGATGCTGGCATTCTCTAAAAGACACATATGCACACATACACATGTATACCCACAGACACACAGACCACACAGACCACACACACACACACACGCACACACACACGCACACGCACACACACACGCACACACACACACACGCATGCACACACACGCACACACACGCACACACACACACACACACACACACACTACCCCAGACCCTTCTTTCTCCTCCCAGTTTAACTAGAACCTGGCACATGGTCTTCCCTGCAAATCTTGGTCTCTCCCACCCCTTCTGAGGTCTGCCTGGTCCTCAGCCCTCTCTGAGCTCTGTCACACCGTACTCCTCTTCTTAGCCAAGGGGGGGAGAAAGGATGGGTGTTGAGTGACAGCTCTTTCTTTTCCAGGGCCAGCCTCCTGGGTTTCTGGTCTCAGGGATGTGGGGTACTGTATAGGGTTAGTATGTCCCCATGTCTTCTTCTGATCCAGGTTCCCTACCCAATTCTCAGCTCAAAGGGGAGGAGGGAGGAGAGAGGTACAGTGCACCCTGCAACCCTGGTGTGTGTGTGTGTGTGTGTGTGTGTGTGTGTGTGTGTGTGTGTGACTGTCTGGCTTCCTTTGAAGTTTGGGAAGGGGGGTTGCCAGAGGTTTTCCTAAAGCCAAGTAAGAGAGGTCCAGAGAGGGTTGGGATAGTGCAGCTTACATCTGTGGGTCCAGCCACAGATACTGGCTGGGAGGCTGCATCTTAGGCCCCTAGGGGAAGGGAGGGGAGGGGAGTATGACACTGCAGCAGCCAGTGTTTTCTGTCTTGGAGCATCTGACCCTGACACCTCTGCCTGCCGTGGTCCCTGGGGGGAGCTGGCAGGGCTGGCAGGAGGCTGGGCTGTGAGGAGGGGATATGGGGTGCACATTCTGATCTCTCAACATTTCAACCAGACCTGCCCAGAGCCCAGAAGGCAACACAGCCATCCACACTTGGTACATACCCCAAAAGACATCATCATTTCAGAACCCTGGCTCCAGGGAGGTGGGGAGAAGACCCAGCCAGGGTAGTGGTGTGGCGGGTTGTGAATGGTGGGCGGGGGCTCCAGCCCTCTCTGGTGCTCAGTTCGGCTTTCCTTTGCAGCTGTTTTAGGAAGCGCAGCTCCTAGTCTTCTCTGGTCCCCTCGTTCCTCCCCGTGGCTCAGCCTCCCTTTCGGTCCCCAGGTTGTGCAGACCTGAGCCTGCTCTGGGCCCATCACCATCATGGAGAGTCCTGCCTGGCTCTGTCCCTTCCGGTCACTCCTGCTGCCTGGTCCTCTACTCAACACTGAGCTACAGTGTGGCCAGGTTCCAAGCTTGACAAATGGCAGTGGGGTGGGCAGAGGGGGTGGTGGAGCTCCCAGCCCAGGAGATCTGAGGATCCTGGATGGGGACAGCTAGGAGACCTTGTGTGATGTTAGGACGCAGGGAGGAAGCCGCAGCTGCGTGTGCTCGGGGCACTTTTCTCCCGCCACTGCAGAGGATGCAGACAGCAGCTGGCTGTGTGCGGAGCTGCTCCAGGAGGCCCTCACCCTGCTTCCTCTCTGGGCAGGGGAATGGGTTCCATCAAGCAGGTGGTGCTCCCAGCACCGGAGCACATGAGAACAGGAACAGCAGCTCCCAGACAGCTGCATGTCGGTCACTTCCTCCCACACTCTGGGATAGCCTCGCTGTCACCCTCTAGAAAACTGGCCCCACCCTGGCTGGGAGGGGATCTTCCAGGTAAGCTGCACGGTCATGGAGAGTCCTGGCTGGCTCTGTCCCTCTGCTCAGAGCTGAGCTACAATTGCATACACGCCTGTAAGACCCCGAGGCACGATTATATATGGAGCCACGTGCAGGGACAGGTATACAGGCTTCCTGTCATGTGGCTCCATGCATGCCCTATACACGCCCTGTCTGCAGGCATATGTATGATGGCTCAGCTGCGTACTACAGTCTCGCACACATTTACACACCTACCCCAACTCACACATGTACCAAAATGGCACACCCACTGGGGTTCATCCCCAGGGGCAAGCCACTTTCCACCTGCACTGGCCCTTGGCCAGGGGACCTCCCAGCATCCAAGAAGGGAGGTTAGACCCTGTTCCTGGGCCAGACAGTGCCATCTGCCACAAATTCAATCCTTTCAGGCTGGCGGTGTGAGTGGAGGAGGATGCACAGCCTTGGCGGGAAGGCTGGCAGCTGTGAGTCAATAAGGACGGAAGGGAGGCCAGGGGAGGCTTGGTTATGGGGGATTCTGGGGAGGGAAGCTCAGGCCTGTCTTGATGCCCCTGGACCACAGACACACTCCCAGCTCAGCTGCTGTGCTGCAGCACCCCTCCAGTACGGCAATAAAGCACACAATGCTGTCATAATTCAGCAGCTGGAGAGGGACATGGGCAGGAGGGTGCACCCAGCAGAGAGCGTCCCTCGCCCTGCCCGTGCTGTCTGCCTCCATGGGCAGGAGGGTGCACCCAGCAGAGAGCGGCTGGGGACATGCAGCCCTCGCCCGCCCTGCCAGTGCTATATGCCTCCTGATTTAAAGTGGCGGGCAGATTTGTACCCAGCAGTACCGTACTGCAGCCACAGAGGCAGAGGCGAGGCGTGACCTGCCCTCGTGGGCCTGGATCCTCTGCTCATATACGAATTCCAGCGCAGCCCCTACCCCACCTGAGGCCTGTGGATGGGTGAAAGCTCCTTCTCTCTACAGCCCGGCCCCTGTACCTGCAGACACGCCTGCTGGTCATCGCTCCGCACCTGAAGCCATGTGGTCAAGACCACCTTTCCTTCCACAGCCAGCCCCCAGACCCCCAGGACAAGTCTCTCGCTATTAACACTGTTCTGCTCTGGCAAGCTTCTCTACCCCATGGTTGTTTCCTTTGGGAGGTTCCATCCAATTTGCCCCTTGGCTAGGAGACACCCCCAGCCCTCAGCTGTACTCCCAAGTGACTCTGCCAGCCAGCCATGGGCAATCCAGGAGTGCTCCCCGTGCTCCTAGTGCTCCCAGTGCATGCCAAAGCCAGCTCCAGAGTCAGCTACTTGTGTTCTGGTGACACCTGTCTGCCCTTGGCTCAGCACAGAATCGCCAACCGTTCCCCTGTGGGCTGGTTGATCTTAATCTTGCTGAATTCTTCAGCAATGAGCCCCACACCTTCCCATGATATCACCCAAGTAGTGTTTCTGGACCTGTGAGCCAGGTTTTATGTCTAGTCTTGTTTTGTGAAACTTCATCTCTGTCCCTAAGATGCCTATGAAGTGTTTACATAATTCACTGTCATGAATCATAGCCGGGGAGGGTTGAGAGCAGAGCCTTTTGACACATGATCAGAAATACCCCAGGAGCAGCCCATGGCCCACCCAAACATCCCTGACTGCACCCAACCTCAGCACCACGCAGTATTCAGTTAAAGGAAGCCATCAGCGTGCTGCCCTGGACTCTGCGGGACCAGCTTCCTCCACTCCGTGCAGCCGGCATCTCAGCCTCCTCTCCTCCCAGCCGTCAGGGATGGACTTTCCCTAGTGCCTGCTGTCACATTTGAGGGGCGCTGATGGTTCTGTGCATGCCTGGTCCCTTACCACAGTGCTGCCGGCCGCCTCTGCACCCTGAATCTGCTCAAGAGGCATGGAGAGGGATGGGTGGCTTTGCAAGTCCCTCCTGCTACCAGCTTCCCTGTCAGTTTTGCAGTGTGCGCAGCCTGGGTGTGTGGTTCTAGATGGAGACTGGGGCCCTCTGCAACCAACACAACCATCTGCAGCAATGCCGCCCAAACTCAGAGGCAGGGTGGGAGTGGGGAGGGCCAGAGCCTGGGGGTCACCCAGTCCCTTCCATATATCACCCTCCAGTTATTTGTAGAGTTTACGCCAAGGGCTGGTACTGCCCTGACTGGGGACCAGCTGTTACCCAAGCAGATTAAACTTCCTGT